>CANTUT010000276.1:82500-625000 GCA_947687605.1 Reutealis trisperma
AAACTTGTAATTTTTGCCCAAAACCCTAAATAAAACCTAAATTTCAGCTAGCCGTATTGTGGTAGCCATCATTCTATTTTCCATCAGATTTTTATAGAAAAATTCTCTGAAAATTATTCTCTCAACCGAAATTCATAAGGTGCCTTCAAACCTTGCGATTTTGTGATTGTTTTCGTAAGTTTTTCCTTCCTTTCAATCTACTATTTGATTTTTATGAAACTAATCATAAGAAATTTATTTGGGGTTATATATTTACTATTTTATTGATGTTTAATTCAGCCTAGGTGAATTATTTGAAGGAGAAACCGATTTTCAACCATAAACATAACCCTTTCTTCACACATCCACCAAAGGTGAACCCTAAAACTCAAAGTTGGAATTTTCATGCAATTATATAAGGGGGACTACCAATTTTCTTATTGATGTGCTGTAAATTGATTTTTGTTATGTTTAGATGAAAAATATTAGTTTGAATCATGTTTTTGCATATTATTGTAATGACCAGAAAGTACGGATATTTATGTGCAAATGATGAGTGCACTTCTAAGTGCAACTCTATGTATTTATGAATGTTATATGTGCATGGAATAGTTATGGAATAGGATAGCATGCTATTAAGCAAATGTTAAGTATTGAGTTGTAATGCATGTTAGAACTTAAGGATTATTAGAAGTTCAAGGGCTATAAGTAAATAGGAGTTAAGGAACTACAAGGTGAGTAAACATTATGTTCATGTTACAAGTATAAGTTATCATGATATGTGAACCTTTGAGAATCTTGAAACCCAAGTTCCTTTCTATTTTCCATTATAACTATATGATTTCTTTGTTAAGCTTGGGTTGCTAAAGAACATTTGGTCTAAAACTATTATTGTTTATTCATTGACAAGAAAATAACCATTGTGATTATTGCCTTACCTTGCATTTCTTTCTGGAATCGCACTGTTATTTATCTTTTATTGCCATTTGACCAATGACAAAGTTGGTATTTGAGAAATGGAATGATGAGGTCAGGCCCAAGTCTCACTTATGTATTTCAATACTTGAACTCTTATATGCAGGAATTACTTGGTCAAGCCTAAGTCTCGCTCGTGTATTCCAATCCTTGAATCTTATATGCAAAAATCCTCATGCAAATGCAAAAAATCATCAGAACTTAACTTGATGGATTGGGGCATAGTATCCACCTCAGCTAGAAGGAGCAGTTCTAGCCGTGGGGCCTGATAAGCTTCATGCTTCTTATATGATAAGAGTTGGAATTTGGCTTAAGGCCACCTCTCCTCTATGTGTTTGAGTGAATTGAGCAAGAGTCTTCACTCACTAGTGATAAGTGTGATTTCTATAAAACCTTGCTAATTTGTAACCATTGAACCATGAACTATGAATCATAAATTATGAATCATGACCTATGAATTATGTGTTATAAGCCCCTTTTTAAGGGACATGTGTTATCATATAAGCTATTGTTTACTGATTGAGATCATCTATTTCACCCTTTTTCCTTATGTGGCTTTAGGTGAGCATTATGAGGAGGCAAGGCGATTGCTCAAGCAACCAACTCCACTTGGAGAATTTCTTCATCAAACTTTATTATCGTACTATAATATGATGAGTCTCTATATGCTTCGGGAAGTTTATTATCATACTACAATATGTTGAGTCAAAGTTTATTATCATATATTTGGATTCTAAACTAATTTTTGTTATGTTTGGAAGAAGAATAATGGTTTAAATCATATGTTTACATATTACTGTAATGACCGAAAAGAACCAAAAACAAGAAAGATTAATGGTTTTCATCCTATAATCTAAAGTTGGAAAATTTTCATACATATATATT
Source organism: Reutealis trisperma (assembly GCA_947687605.1). Lineage (NCBI taxonomy): Eukaryota > Viridiplantae > Streptophyta > Magnoliopsida > Malpighiales > Euphorbiaceae > Reutealis > Reutealis trisperma. The sequence continues at coordinate 84,340 of CANTUT010000276.1, forward strand.
TATATAGGTGTTGATTCATATATACAAATATTCTAAAATGATTTTTTACATGTTTACATGAAAAATATTGGTTTAAATCATGTGTTTGCATATTATAATGAACAGAAAGTGCGAAAATTGAGAAAGTTCATGTTTTCCATGACTATAGGGTATTCGGCCTACATTGGGAATTTAATCCTAATGTCTATAATTTTTATGTGATATATTTTAATGATTATTGATATATATACATGAATGATAAATGATTTGGTTGCATGTTGATTGAAGGAATAACTCTAGATTAGTTTAGAGACAATAGGGTATACCTAGGGTTTCCTAACCCTATTTCTATTTTGTGATTAATATGTTTATGTGATTAAGTGATATGGGAAAAAATTTTTATGATGAGTTAATAATGAGTTAATGATCTTAAATGAATGATGAGGTTGATTGTATGAATTGGTCATAAGAGATAAGCATGATACTTGAAAGGTTACTTTTTAAGTTAATATATATAGAAGGTGTTAAGTGTACTAAGTTGAATGTTAAATTGAATTGATATAAAGATCATGATATATTATGTTTGAATTTAGAAAAGTCATAATATGGGTTACAATGTGATTTCATATATGGCTATAATGGCAAAGTATACAAGACTTTGAAAGTCAACATGTTATATGCAAGTGATGAATGCACTTCTAAGTGCAGCTCCAAGTGTATGTGAATGTGATATGTGCATGGGGTAGTTATGGGATAGGATAGCATAATGTTTAAGCAAATACTAAGTATGAATTAAATATTATGTTAGAGCTTGAGGAGTAGTAGTATAAGTACTAGAAGCAAAGGAACCATAAGGTGGGTAAACATTATATTCATGTTACAAGTACAAGTGATTATACATGGGAACATTTGAGAATCCTGAATCCTAAGTCTTTTTCTACTTTCAATTATAATTATATAATTTCTTTATTATTCTTGGGTTGCCAAAGGATAATTGGTACAAAGCCATTATTGTTATTTAATGATATGAAAGATCCCTTGTAATTATTGCCTTTCCTTACTTTCTTTCTAGAACCACACTATTGTGTTATCTTTTGTTGAATAAGTTAAATTGCTATCACTATTGTCGTAAATGTTATTATTTTCTTAAATGATATTGTTATAAATGATTACCATTAGATCTAGCTATGGTACCTTTAACCCTTTATACAGAAATCCTCATGCCGATGCAGGTAATCATCGAAACCTGTGCACATGGTCTTAACCCAATGTATAGGAGTAGTGTATCCAGCTCAGCTAAAAGGAGCAGTTTTAACCATGGAGCTTGATCCATTTCATGACTCTTTATAAGTAATGGGTTAGGAGTTAGAATTTGGTATAAGCCATCTCTCCCTAGAGTGAATGAGCTAAAATAGTTGTTAACTCTTAATAAGTGATAAGTGTTATAAGTGCAATTTCTGCGAATCTTACTAAATTGCAAACTATGAACCATGAACTTTGATTCATGAACTATGTGTTTAAGCTATGGGCCCTTTTTAAGGTATATGTATTATCGTATAAGTTATGTTGTTTACTTATTGAGATCATCTATCTTACCCTTTTTCCTTGTGTGGTTCCAGGTGAGCATTATGAGGAGGTAAGGTGATGGCTTAAGCAAGCTACTTTGCTTAGGGGATTTCTTTGTCTAAGTTATTTACCTTGTTGAATTATAAAGTGTCATCCTTAAACGCTTCAGGAATATTTGTTTTGGAAATTTATTTTGAAATGTTATGCTTTGGTGACTTATTTGGAGCCTAAATATTATTTTCTTATGGATGGTATTTAAAGTATATTTTAACTATTCTTCCGCAACTTAAAGTTTTCCTATAAATGGTTTAATTAAGTTAATGCTTAAGGTTTTGGTACAATCCTAGGCAGTGATTGTATGTTCATGAGTGGGTTCTACGGGCATGGATGACCTTATGTCTCCCCGTGTTCTAGAACCATCATATCTCTGAAATTAGGATGTGACAAAGTTAATGTAAGAGCCAAGTTTTAAAGTCTAGTTTAGACTTGTCTATTTATTAGGTTGATTAAGTGTAATCTTGGAGTATAAGAATTTTCCTATCATGTCACTTGCAGTCTATCACTAGTATACTTTTGCAAAATCCTAATAAGTCATAGTACTCCTTATTTTTATTGTTTGTGCACCTTATGATTTTCTCTTTAGATGACCATAAATATCACCCTTGCTAGAGGACCTAGGCCTAGAGCACCCCGTGTGACCTGTAAAAGGACTTGGTCAGAGATGTTCAAGAGAGTCGTGCTTGTGATTTGCCCTAAAAGGGAGGAGACCCTTGAGGAGGAGGTTCCAGAGGAGTGCTTGGACTATGATTAGGTTCATAATAAGATTCATAATTTGGAAGAGGACTACTTGAACCTAGTAAAGGAAAATCAAAGTTTGATGTCTCTAGTGCAAACCTTAAGAGAGGATATCACATAGGTTAGGGCAGGGATTACTCAGCTTAAGGGAGACTACTCGTCATCGAGGTCTCTATCTTCGGTTGGTCACTGGCAAGATAGAGATCTGCTTTGTTATTGATGTGGCAGCAATGGTCATATTACTCTTGAGTTCTCTCCCATTGATATTTTGCCTACTCAATCTTTGAAGCTAACTGACGATTGCTCTGATGGAGGACCCAAGGGGACTAGAGCGAGTAGTTGGTAACAATTGGCCTAGCAATGTAAAGCTTATACAATATGGATGATGTTTCTTTTTACTAATTAGCAACTTAGTATGGAATGGTTTATTTTATTGCTTATGACATGTTTGACTTATATAAGGTAGGGAAATTTATGATGCCATAAGTTATATGTTACATGATTATGATTCATGATACATGCCTTGATGTATATATGCTATGTGATATATGCTATGTGATATGTGATATGAGGTGTGATATGATATGATAATGGTGTTAGATGGGTTAGTAGGGAGTCAGCATTAAATTCCCTTATCGTGGTAGCAAAATGCCTCATAAGAAGAAAGTTCACATAGCTGCCCAACTTGTTAGGGCTAGTAAGGATGTAATATCAGACATTGCTTCAAATGTTGCCTCTGCACCTATATGGTCAAGAGAAAGGAAATGGTTACTTGACGAAAGGGTGACCATCCCAGAGTTTAAGAAGTATAGCCACCTACCTTATGCAATAAGGAGGGTGATGACCCTTATGAATTCTTGGATGAGATGGATAAGCTAGTCCATCAATTGTCATGCTTGGATGCTCAGGTAATTGAATTGGTAGGACTCCATCTCAAGAAAGAGATATGGTATTGGTATGAAAGAAATATTGAGAAGCGACTGTATGGAGCTAACCCACCTACATGGGCAGAATTTAAGCAAGAGATGATGGATCAGTTCTTGCCTAAAGATGGAAGGCAAGATAGGGCACTACAAATTGAGCAGCTGAAGTAGAAACCAAGAATGCTAGTGTCAGATTATGCTAAGGAGTTTAACCAACTTAGCAAGTTTGCTGCTAATATTATTCCTACCGAAGCAAGCTGCATTAATCATTTATTAAGAGGATTGGTTACACCACTATTTAACTCCTTGGTAGCGACTGAATTCTTGACCTTGGCCAAACTGATAAATAAGGCCAAGGTAATAGAAAAGAGATTTAAGGCCAGGAGGGCTGAACATGTGAAACATGATCAGAAAGGGAAGCACAAGAGCAAAGGGCATAGAGGCCAGTATAGGGGAGGAGGAGGTCCGAGAAAGGAATCATCACCAACAATCTCAACAACTGGACTGAGGAATGGTCAAGCTAATTAGATTGTACCCACTTGTGGTCAGTATGGGAAGAAGCATTCTAGAGTGTGTTAAAGAATTTATGGTGTATGCCTAAGATGTGGGCAAATGGGTCATTTAATTAAGGACTACCCTCAGATAAGGAATCTGGGAAATGTGACCTCATCGCCTCCACAACCTAGATCATTTCAACCTCAAGGGCAATGAGCCAAAAACAAGGGACCAGCTATTGGGAATGCATCAATAATAGACAATAGGGCTAAGGATCGAGTCTTTACACTAAATCAGTAGGAGCCTGCTTCACACACTGCTATCATAGGTATCATTCCCATCCAAAATTCTAGTGTAAGATGTTTGATTGATTCTAGGCTATGCATTCTTTTGTATCACCATATTTTGCTAAAAGTCTTAGTAGAAATAAGGAATTAATGATTGAACCCTTAGTAGTGTCAACTCCTTTGGGAGAAGTGATGGAAGTGAAATATGTATTTAAGGATTGTGAGCTAGACATTAATGGAAGAAAACTTCTCATAGAATTGTTGTAACTAGATGTACTAGAATTTGATATGATTTTAGGAATAGACTAACTTTATAAGCATGGAGCTCACATTGATTGTAGGGAAAAGTTAGTGGAATTTTGAACTAAGGATAGAGAGGAGTTTAAGTACAAAAGGGATAGGAATGAGAAACCTTTGAATTTGATATCAGCCTTAGGAGCATGGAGGATGTTAAGGAAAGGGTTCCAAGCAGACTTTGCTCACATAGTGGATGCTAATAAAGAGGCTGTTGTCCATGCAAGAGCATGCCAATAGTGGATGAATTTATAGATGTATTTCCTAAAGATCTACCTGGGATACCATCGGATTGCGAGATTGAGTTCAACATTGAGTTACTACTGGGTAGACAGCCCATATCAATACCACTATACCATATGGCTCCGGTGAAGTTGAAAGAATTAAAGATGCAATTGCATGACCTATTCGACAAGGGTTTCATTCGCCTAAGTAGTTCACCATGGGGCATTAGTGTTGTTCATGAAAATGAAGGATGACTTATTCCGGATGTGCATCGATTATAACCAACTCAACAAAGTCACCGTAAAGAATAAGTATCCTTTGCCAAGGATAGATGATCTTTTTGATCAACTACAAGGAGTTGGTTACTTCTCCAAGATTGACTTGAGGTCCGTCTATCATCAACTAAAGATCCATGGAGAAGACATCTGCAAGACAACTTTCCATACAAGATACAGTCATTATAAGTTCACCATCCTACCATTCGGTATGATGAATGCTCCTGCTACTTTCATGGACATGATGAATCAAGTATTCCAACCATTCCTTGACAAGTTTTTGATCATGTTCATCGATGACATTTTGATTTACTCTAAGAGTAAAGAAGAACATGAAGAGCATCTGAGTATTGTCTTGCAAACACTACGTAATCACACTCTACACGAAGCTATCTAAGTGTGAGTTTTGGATGGAGTCTATCAACTTTCTTGAGCATGTGGTAAGTAAGAAGGAATTAAAGTTAACCTTAAGAAAGTTGAAGCGATTGTTATTTGGCCATAACCCACAATAGTTTATGAAGTTTGGAGTTTCTTAAGTATGGTTGGTTATTATTGTAGATTTATATAGGGCTTTTCTAAGATAGCAGCACCATTGACTAAGTTGACCAAAAGCAAGTTAAGTTTAATTGGGAAGAGTCTTATAAAGAGAGTTTCTAGAAGCTCAAGAAGTGCTTAATATCAGCTCCAGTTATGGCTTTACCCGAAGATGACAAAGGATTCACAGTCTACTATGATGCCTCGAGAGTAGGACATGGATGTGTCCTGATGTAAAGTGGTAAAGTCATTGCCTATACATCATGACAACTTAAGAAACATGAAGTAAACTACCCTACTTATAGCCACAGTAATGTTCACTCTTAAGATCTTGAGACACTACATGTATGGACGAAGTGCGAGACCTATACAGATCATAAGAGTCTACGGTACCTCTTGAGTGAAAGAGACCTCAACCTGAGGTAGAGGAGATTGGTGAAATTGTTAAAGTACTATGACTGCTAGATTTTCTACCATCCTAGAAAGGTGAACGTGGTGGCAGATGCCTTGAGTAAAAAATCGATGGGAAGCTTAGCCCATATGACCATACGAAAGAGACTGATCATGAAGGAGTTAAAAGGATTGCTTAGTTAGGGCTTGAGGCTACAAATTGGAGAATTGGAGCTTTAATGGCTCAATTTCAAGTGAACTCAAAGCTAGTGGAGGAGATTAAAGCTTCAAAAGATAAGGATCCATGGTTGGTTAAGTTAAAGGATAAGACTGAGAAAGGAAAGAGCCCTAGCTTCGGAGTGGTTGATGGGATTTTAAAGTGTGGAAAAAGGGTATACGTGCTTGATGTCAATGGACTAAGGAAAAGGATACTAAAGGATACACATTAGACACATTACTGTGCTCATCCTAGAATTACCAAGATGTATCATAATGTGAGAGCAAGTTATTGGTGGCCTGGACTGAAAAAGGATGTGGCTAAGTTTGTGGCATCCTACCTAACTTGCCAATAAGTCAAGTATGAACACCAATGACCCTCTGTACTATTTCAAGAGATTCAACTACCTGAATGGAAGCGGGAGTGTATCACTATGGACTTTGTAGCTAGATTACCAAGAACCTCTAAAGGATATGACTCTGTATGGTCATAATGGATCGATTGACAAAGTCTGCCCATTTTCTGCAAGTCAAGACCACGTACTCTGCAACCCAATATGTGTAATTATACATTGATAAGATCATGAAACTATATAGAGTACCAATTTCTATCATCTTAGATCAAGGCACTTAGTTCACTTCGAGGTTCTAGTAAAAGTTATAAGAAGTGTTGGGAACTCAATTGGACTTCAATAACACATTTTGCCCTTAAATGAATGGACAGTCTAAAAGGATAATTCAGACACTCAAGGATGTGCGAAGCATGTGTGTATTGGATTTGGTGGTAGCTTGGATAAGTACCTACCCTTGATTGAGTTTGCCTACAACAACAGCTACCATTCATCTATCAGCATAGCATCATATGAAGCATTGTATGAGAGGAAATATCATTCTCCAGTTTGTTAGGTTGAGCCTAGAGACAAGTATGTGGAGATGCTGGAATTGCTAAAGAGACTACCGAGAAGGTACCTTTGATCCAAGATCAGTTGAAGATGGCCTTCAGTTGACAGAGTTATGCAAACCCCAAGAGAAAGCAAGTTCATTTTACCATGGGAGATCATGTCTTCTTGAAGGTTTCCCCAATGAAAGGTGTCATGAGATTGAAGGAATATTTGTCACATCCCAACCTTATGAGATATGACAGTCCTAGAACATGGGGAGACATAAGGTCGCCCACGCCCGTAGAACCTATTAACATATAACAATCATGCCTAGGATCTTACCAAACCTCTTTCATTAACTCATTTAAGAACATTTAGGTAAATACCATAATTTGCGGAAGACTTAAAGTAAATCGTTACATATAAATTCCATCAGGAAAAAATAATATAAATCTCTATAAGTATCAATTAACATTCCCTGAGCATCTAAGGACAAGACTTCATAAACATAGTATTATTGATAACTCGGACAAGGAATTCCCCAAGAGAAGTAGGATGCTTGAGCCATCACCTTGCCTCCTCACATTTGCTCACCTGGAACCACACAAGGAAAAGGGGTGAGATAGATGATCTTAATGAGTAAACAAAAAGCTCCTACATTATCACTTATTCCTTTGAAAGGAAACACATAGCTTATACACATAGTTCATGGTTTATAACTCATGAATCAGGTTGCAATTTAAGCAAGGTTCAATTTAGCAAGTTTGCAGAGATCACACTTATAACACTTATAAAGTGGAGACACTACTTAATCCACTCTAAACACATCGAGGAGAGGTGGCCTTTGCCAAATTCCAACTCCCATCACTTATAAAGCGTGAAACTGATCAGGCTCCACGGCTAGAACTGCCCCTTCTAGCTGAGGTGGATACACTACCCCTATCCATCGGGTTAAGACCATGTGCACAGGTTTTGATGATTACCCGCATCAACATGAGGATTCTGCATAAAGGGTAAAGGTACCATAGCTAGAGCTATTAGTAAACACAATTAACAATATCACATATGGCAACAATAACATATATTTCAATATCAATAGTAGTTTGGCTTTCAATAGTAATACAATGAAAGTGTAGTTCCAGAAAGAATACAAGTTAGGGTGTTTATCACAAAAAAAGTTATCATTGGATAAGCAAAATAGTTTTGGACCAAATGTCCTTTGGCAACCCAAGCTTAATAAAAAAATCATGTGATAAAATAAAAATGGAAAGAACTTGGGCTTCAAAGATCACAAAGGTTCACATAGCAATATGTCACATTCTTGTAACACAACAAAATGTTGTTTACACTTATAACATGAATTCGATGTTTACTCACACTTGTAACAAAAGCATTGCATTTACTCACCTTGGGGTTCCTTTGCTCCTGGTACTCGTAGTCCTCTTTGCACTTCTAAAGCTCCTCAAAATCTAACATAATATTTGATTTAATACTTAGTATTTATTTACTCAGGATGCTCCTATCCCATAACTACCCATGTACATATAGCATACACATTAGAGTTCATTCATAGGTGTACTCATCACTTGCACATATCACGTTGACTTAAAAGTCTTGCATACTTAGGCCTTATAGGCTCACATGAAAACACATTACAATCATATCAATACCTTTTTAAGGTCATCTCATTACCATTACCTCAATATCAATTCACATATCAATTATCTTAGTTCACCTTACACTTCCATACATGTCAGCTTAACAATTAATCCTTCAAATGTCATGCATAGATTTTATGATCCCTTTCACTTCATTAACTCATAACCATATATTCGTCATCAAGTCATCATGACATCTAGTTCCAAATTCCTCAATCACATTTGCATTCTAACCACAATATGATATCAAGATACCTTAAGTATACCTTAAGTATACCAAAACACATTTAAGCTTATCTAGGATTATACCTTCAATTAACATGCAATTTTCATCATCTACTATACATACATACATGTCAACAATCACCAAGACACATCACATTAAATTTACAAACATTTGGACATAATTGTTCACGTAGGTCGAATGCATCTTTAAGGTGAAAACCAAATTCTTCTTCATTTCGTGTTTTTCGTCTATTTCAGAAATATGCAAAAACATGGGTTAAACTAAGATTTTTCATGTAAACATAACAAAAATCATTTTAGAACTCAAATCCATAAGAATCGGCCACTATTGGTGCCATTGATATATAAAAATTTAATCTTTTGCATTATAGTGCACAAAACATGAGTTTTCTTGTTTTTGGTATTTTCCGGTCATTTCAGAAATATGCAAATAGGTTGTTTAAACCATTATTTTTCATTCAATCATTGAAAATATTAGTTTAGAACACATTATCTCACAAATCAGCAGCCATAGGTAAGGTTTATACAAAAAAATTCCAAGTTCAAAGGCTTAGGTGAAAAATCATGAGTTTCCGCGCTTTCCGCGCATTTCATTTATTTCAGCAATAAACTGACACATGATTCAAATCATTATTTTTCATCTAAACAAAACAAATATCATATTAGAACATCAATTCACACAAATCAGCAGCCATGTATTCATGAAAGAATAGAATTTTTCCAATTTCCAAATCCTAACACGAAAATCTTGAATTCCTTTGTTTTTCGAAACTTTTCGGTCATCATAGAAATATACAGAAATATTATTTCATGCAATATTTTTCATCAAAACAAATCAAAAATTAGTTTAGAATGTAAATAAACACAAATCACCCCCCCCCCCCTTATGATGTCTATGCAATAAAATTGTGATTTTAAGTTATAGAATTCACCTTTGGAGAAATCTTGCGGAAAGAATTGTGTTTTCGGTAGAAAATAAATTTCCTCTCCCTAAAATTCACTCAAACAAAATTGAATATGTAGAATTAGTAATCAAACAATTCAAAATAATTTTCCCATAATTTATTTCATAGAAAACAGTTTAGAAATCGAAAGAGATTAAAAACTTACGATTACGGTCACGAAATCGCGAAACGGTAAGGTGTTTTCAATATTTCGGTGGAGAGAAATATTTTGAGAGAATTTTCTACCAAGATATAGAAAGAATAAGAGAATGGCTGCTGGAAACCCTTGTTGGCCAAAATTTAGAATAAATATTAGGGTTGGAGTAGAATTTCCACTAATACCCTTAATGAAATAGGTTAGGAGCATTTTTGTGTAGTGGGCTTTTGGGTATTTGGGCTTTTTCTTTAAAAATTTTAGCTAAATGGATTTAAAATAAAAATAATATTTTTCTTATTAATTCTAGAACATTTCCCTCAAAAACATTTATTTAAAAATATTTTAAAAGTACCCATAAAATTATTTTAAGCTTAAAAATCGCTCTTTTACATGAAAATTTATTTTACAAAAAATAAATTATTTTATGTTAATGCATTTTATTCAAATCATTTATTTCACAATAATAATTCATATTAGGCATATTAAAATTAATTTAACATGCCCCAAACTCATAAATCACATCACACATGAATTTTCATATAGTCACACAATTTATCACAATAAGCCTAAATTCAAATAATTTGTCACTAAAACTCCTAGGGTAGATGTGGGTTGTTACAATATTGGGCACAAATTAAGCAGAATCAACATGGTGGGTTAAATTTCAAAAAATTTAAAATTTCACTTACACCTAAATGGGTCCAATAAACATTCATCCAATCATCTAATTGATGTGTAAAACACATAAGAAAGAAAGAAGATGAAGTGGTAATCATATTACCTCTTGAAGCATATGAACTACAATTCTTCTTTCCTGTCCAAAAGCTCCCCAAATGTAGAGCCTCTAAATTGTCCACACTAAGCTCCACCTCTAAGGCTTACTTAGATTTGTTTAGATGTTCTTGGTTCCCTCTCTTGGTAGCCCAAATGAATACAAGATCTTTTAAAACAAATCCTTGGTGATTTGATTTCTTCTAATTGCTAAAGATGTTTCTTTTCAACAAATGAAACCTTTGTTCTTTAACAAAGAACAAAGAACAAGAAATAAAGAACAAGAAAATTGAAGAAAAATTCTTCTCTTTCTTTTCTCTCAATACTTAGTTCCTAAGGTTTCTCTCTTGATTAAGATGTGAATGAAAACTTAGCAAATTAAACAACATCATTTTATTTTTATAGCCAACAACTATGTTGAATAATAGGGGACAAATGAGATATTTAATTTGCTTTTTTACTTTAAACTTAAATGGAAAAGACCAATTTACCTTTTATGGTTTATGACAACTTCCATTATGCCTTAAGTAGTTAAAAGACTATTTTGACCTTAGTTACATTTCTCTAACCCCTAAATCCATTACATGGGCTTTAGGGTTGGAGAAAATCTCTAACCCCTAAACTCATCATATGGGCTTTAGGATTATGGATAATCTTTAACCCCTAAATTGCCTCTTTCCATTTCTCAAATGGGGTTAGGCAATTTTGGGTTTAGTCTTAAGCTTAAAATCAATTATTTTAACTCATCCATAGCTTTAATTAATTTAATCCTTGTCATTTATATCATATATAAATTAGGATTTAATTAATAAGACATCATTTTGGATTTAAACTTCAAGACATGCTAGGGTCTTTGTAAATTCAATTGCAAGTTCAATCCTTTTACCATTAGTCAATTAATTAAACACTTTAATTAATTATTATGGTAAACCTTTTATCCTTGGAAGGTGAATACTTTTGGGTGTGTGACTTTCTAGGTTCATGTCTAATTAGCAATGGGATCGAGAAAACACTTTTCTCTACTAATATGAAATCCCCATTTCACTCTTAGTCCTATAAGTCATTAGTGATGCCTAGCATTGCATATCATGACTACCAAATTAGATTAAATATTAGTGTTTTCTTTCTTATTCATATCATGGACCATTGATCATAATTAATGTACACTAAAATCCCTTTATTATGAAATCCCAATCTTAGCTAGGGTCATGGATTTGTCAAACCCTAATATGCTTTGGTCATATGTCTATATCTCAATTCTAATTCTTGATAAAATCGATTCCTAGAAACCCTTTTTAGTGAATCTTTACTTCCTTGGGCAAGGATTTGATTATCAAGAATAATCAGATAGCATAGGATTCCTTCCTTGTTTACTCAAGTTAATGAATTCTCTTTTGGCAATCACTTACTTCCATTCATAACTAGTTAGAACTATCACATACCATATACCAATACTTAAATAGCATTAGTATGTAAGTAGTAATAAATTCAAACTACCAATGAATGATATACAGTGTCCCTCAAGTCAAAGGACTATATGTACTATTATGACCTAAATGATGATTTATTGACTAGCAATAAAACTCCATGTCATCATCATCTAATGTCACAATTCGATCATTCATCCTATGAATATCCACATTTTTATATCGACAATATTTGTCAAACAGTATGATGCTTACTATCTTTATAATCATAAGTATCACATACTAATTATAGATTATAAACAGAGATAATGGTCTTCCAAAATTATTGATGCCCAGTTATTAATCCTATAACCATGAACATTTTAAAGTATTTGTTTAAGAGCTATCTGCTATCCATATTCTTAACACTGGAGAATAGATCCTCTTTTTGAAAAATACTTATGGACTTCAAATATATATTTAATACAATAAAGCAATTTCATTTATAAACATATATTTTATTGCCATTATGGATAGTGTTTTACATTTACATAACATATATATTACTCTAGGGTATACCCTCTAACAATCTCCCACTTGTACTAGAGCTAATCAGTGCAATATCTAAGTCCCATCTTCTCAAGATGAAATTCTTGTTATTGCTTACTCATTGCTTTAGTGACTGGATTTGCTGTATTATCAGCTAATGCTATTTTCTGCATGGCTATACCACCTTTCCTAATTATTTCTCTGATAATATGATAGTGCCTTTCTATGTGTTTGGATTTTTGGTGAGACCTTGGTTCCTTTGCATGAGCTATAGGTCCATTGTTGTCGCAGTAAAGAGGAACCGTTGACTCAATGGTAGGAACCACTCCAAGTTCTATTACAAACTTTTGAATCCAAATAGCTTCTTTTGCTGCATCAGATGCAGTAATATACTCGGCTTCTATAGTAGAATCTGCAGTAGTTGATTGCTTCAAACTTTTCTAGCATACTGCTCCTCTATTACAGGTGAAAGCAAATCCAGAGATAGACTTTCTATCATCAATATCTGACTGAAAGTCAGAATCTGTAAACCCATCTATCCTTAAGTCACCTCCTCCATATATCAAAACTAAATCCTTAGTTCTTTACAAGTACTTAAGGATAGCTTTGACTGCAGTCCAGTGATTTAATCCTAGATTGGATTAGAATCTGCTAGTTAAACTAACAGCATATGCGATATCCAGTCTAGTACATAACATAGCATACATTAGGCTTCCAATTGTCGAAGCATATGGAACCTTAGCCATATTTACCATTTCTTTAGGTGTCTTAGGAGACATAACCTTAGAAAGGTGGATACCATGCCTCACAGGCAACAATCCCTTTTTGGAATCTTGCATGTTGAACCGTTTCAACACCTTTTCCAAGTATTGACTTTGAGAAAGCCCTATCATTCTTTTTGATCTATATCTATAGATACGAATTCCAAGAATATAGGTAGCTTCTCCTAAGTCCTTCATGGAGAAAGTTTTGGATAGCCAAACTTTTATAGTTGTTAACATACCAATGTCATTTCTAATTAATAATATACCATCCATGTACAAGATAAGAAAAGTGAGTGCACTCCCACTGACCTTTTTGTACACACAAAGCTCATCTTCATTCTTGATGAAATTAAATGATTTAATTGCTTCATCAAAATGATGATTCCAACTCCTTGAAGCTTGCTTAAGACCATAAATGGATCTCTTAAGCTTACACACTTTAGATTGTTCTTTAGATTCATAACCTTTAGGTTGTTTTATGAATATGTTTTCCTCATTGTTGCCATTAAGAAATGTAGTTTTGACATCCATTTGCCAAACCTTATAGTCATAGTGTGCTGCTGTAGCTAATAAAAACCTAATGGATTTAAGCATGGCTATAGGCGAAAAAGTTTCTTTAAAGTCAATGCCTTGTCTTTGACGAAACCCTTTCGCTACTAGTCTAGATTTGAACGTCTCTATATTTTTGTTTGTGCCAATCTTTCGCTTGAAAATCCATTTTCATCCTATGGGTACTATACCCTCAGGTGGATGAACAAGTTCCTAGACTTAGTTAGCATACATGGGATCCATTTCAAATTTCATAGCTTGTAGCCATTTTGAGGAATCTATATCTGATATAGCTTGCTCAAAAGTAGTAGGATCATCACCATGATCAATTTCTTCATGAATGAACAACCCTTATAGATTTCCATGAAAAAATCCATATCTCTATGATGGATGAGATATTCTACTAGATCTCTAAGGTTTATGTGTGGAGATATCATTAACTGGTGTTGACTCATCATGAGATTGATCAATATCCATTTGATCATCTTGTCAAATTTCATCAGATGACCCCACATCCAATATTATCTTTCTTCCTTTGCCACCTTCTTGAAGCAACTGTTTCTTAAGAAATATGACATCCTAACTAACAACAATTGTTTGTTCAGAAGGAAGATAGAAATAATATCCTAAATCGCTTTTAGGAAATCCAACAAACCTACCCTTTACAAACCTTTCTTCCAATTTATTTGTCTTTAGCTTTTTAATGTGTGCTGGACAACCCCAAATCTTAACATGTTTAAGACTTGGTTTCCTATTATATCATATCTAATATGGAGTAGTAGGAACAGATTTGGAAGGAACTCTATTAAGGATATAAATAGTAGTCTGTAATGCAAATCCCCATAAGGAGATAGGTAAGTTGGTATAGCTCATCATAGAACGCACCATATCTAATAAAGTACAATTTCTCCTTTCAGACACACCATTTAACGGTGGTGTTCCGGGAGGAGCCAATTGTGATATAATGCCATGTTCTTTAAGGAAATCTTTAAACTTAGTACTTAGGTATTCACCTCATCGATCTGATCGTAGGATTTTAATACCTTTTCCCATTTGTTTCTCAACTTCACTTTTGAATTCTTTTAACTTTTCAAAGGATTCATATTTGTACTTCATTAAATATACATTTCATAACCTAAAAAGGTCATATGTAAATGTAATGAAATATAAATATCCACCCCTTGCCATTTCACTAAATGGACCACATACATCACTATGTATAAGTTCCAAAACTTCTTTGGCTCTTTCATTTTCTCCAACAAAAGGTGATCTAGTCATTTTGCCTTGGATACAAGACTAACAAATTGATGTAGGTTCACCATCCAAAGGGTTAAGGATCCCTATTTTCTCCAATTTTGATATCCTATCTTCAGCAATATGACCTAGTCTAAGATGCCAAATATGTTTTGAACTAGGAGTTGATTTTATCATGGCATTTATATTACTTATGCCTGGAGTTGTATTATTATTATCATTAACTAAATAATAAAGACTATCAAGTACATAACCCAAACCAATGATTCTATTACAATAATAGATAATACAAACATCTTTCTTAAATAAGAGTTCATAACCCATACTAGTCATACTAGTTACAGAAATGATGTTCTTATAGGCATTATGAATGTACAAAATATCTTTTAATAATAATACATAATCAAAAAGATCAATGAAAGTTGATCCAATGGCTTTGGCCGCAACACTTGCTCCTTTACCGAGCTTTAGGATCACTTATCCTTTTTCTAAGCTTCTATTGCTTGTCATTTCCTGTATAGAAGTATAAATTTGAGAACTTGCACCACTATCAAGTATCCAAGCCTTTGATGAACCATGTGAAATATTGGAAATCGAACAATTAAAAGACATACCGTCAGAAGGCTTGCCCTTCCCTTTGTTCTTTTTCTTGCCCTTCAAAGATTCCAAATACTTTGGGCAATTTCTTCTCCAATGTCCACTTTGGTCATAATGGAAACACTTTCCACTACCATTTAAAGCTGCCTTTATGGACTTGTCTTTGCTTACTCCACCACTTGGCTTAAGTTTGGAGTCTTTCCTTTTGCTTTTCTTCTTAGTAGTCTTACTACTAGAAGAAGCAACTAGAGCAATGTCCTTATCTTTGTCTTTCATAGAATTTTGTGCAATCACAAGTTGATTATGTAACTCGGCAAGAGTGTATTCCATCTTATTCATATGAAAGTTCATAATGAAATTTGAAGAGGAATCAGGTAGGGCTTGTAGGATCAAATCCGTTTGAAGATTGGAATCCATGGTGAAATCTAAATTCTCCAATTACTCAATGAGCATGATCATCTTCTGAACAGTTGGCCCAATCTTCTCACCCTTTTGTATCTTGGTTTGGAACAACTGCTTCGATATCTCATATCTAGCAGTTCTACTTTCTTCTCTATATAGCTCATACAAATGGATAAGAATGTTCCTAACCTCAACATAGTTTTCATGTTGCTTATGCAAATCATATGACATAGAAGCCAACATGATACACTTTGCCGAAACATGATCCTCTTTTCACCTTTTTAAGGTAGCATGTTCCTCAACAAAAGCCCCTTCAGGTAAGGGTCCGGGAACACCAGAATCAAGTACATAAGCAATCTTTTCATAAGCAAGGACCAATTTA
This sequence comes from Reutealis trisperma, assembly GCA_947687605.1. NCBI lineage: Eukaryota > Viridiplantae > Streptophyta > Magnoliopsida > Malpighiales > Euphorbiaceae > Reutealis > Reutealis trisperma. The sequence continues at coordinate 100,879 of CANTUT010000276.1, forward strand.
AGGTTATGATACCAGTCCATAAAGTTAGATCCCGTGAGTTTGTTATCAGAAAGAATGCTTGTGATGGTACAGGATTTGCTCATTTTAACAGAATACTGCAGAAAATAAAAAGATTATCAGTGTTATGTAAAAAGTAACTTTCATAATGATTTGGTCTTTAATCATAATGGTGCTCCCACTAATTTTGCGATTCCTACACTTCCAAGTAGCAAACAGAAATCCCATTAGGGTGGATTTCTAGTGGGTGATTGAATTCTTATAAGACTATCAAATACTCTCATATGCACATTATCATTATTGAGAATTTGATATCTAATAAGTGAACAACACTTGCTCATCAGAACTCTTTGTGAGGTTCAATCACTCTGGTTCCTAATGTTTCTGACCTCAGATACACATTGTCATTATTGGTCATACATATTAGCTAAGTCAAACCCATTGGACCAACAAGTATGGAGAATTTAACATTGCAAGGCTCAAGTACTCACTGCCATTATTGCCAAGCTATGTATCTCATACTTGCAACATCACATGCTATCCAATAACTTCAAAGAAATTATTGTTCCAATGGAGAACCACGACTTAATATTTTATTTGGAAGATTTTCAGGCTTTAATATTAGGTCTCAATTTGCACATTATTCATATTAGCATACATCACATGTATAATATATATATCACTAAAAGAATAATGTAAACATAGGTTTAATCATGAACTAGCTATGAGCTCAATTCCTAGCCACAAGGAATGAGTTAAAATTTTGGTTAATCAAATTACAAACATGAGATTACAACAATTGAATCTTTATGCTCCCATTAGGCATCTTAGTAGGTTGAACCTCTTTTTGTTCTTGTATCTCCATATCACCATATGTACATTTGTATCCCTGGCATACCAAGGTGAGAATTACAATAACAAAAGAGCTCATAAAGCTCAATGAATTTAATTAAAACTTAAATAAGTAATTAACCTTTAATTATATTTCTATAAAAGAAAACATAAATTATGATTTCCTAGTCCATGATAAACCACTCATGCCTCTTAAACAAATAACAAACATAAATACAATAATTGTAATTATCGATATGTTGTTCAACATTTGGAACAATTCCAAAACCACTTTGAATATAAAATATTCGGGGTTTATACAACTTAAAATCGTATTTAAAGTCATAAAATTGTTTGATTGAAATTATAGTCCAAAATAATTTTGAAAATAAAAAAGTTGGGAAAAAGAAACAGTGGAAATCGCGACCTATTTTGTGGGCGCGATTCCGGACGCCATCAATTCATGGTCATGACATGTGTTCTGCGATCGCGACTTAGTTATAATAGAAAACATTGCTAATGGTAGAACTAAGTCGGTCAAAACACATTCATGGGTGCCACTCAATAATCGCTGTCGTGACAAAGATTTCGCGATCGCTAAAACTGATTTGAAATCATAAAAATAAATTAGCGGGCGTGAAATGGATGTAACGGTCGCAATTGTTGGATCCGTCAACACAACATTTGTGCCAAAACTTTTTCCAACTCAATTTCAATCAACACAAAAACATCCATAGCAACATATATAATGATTTTACATAGAAATTAGGTGGCTCTGATACTGATTGAAGGAATATTGGGCGCAAATTAAGCAGAAGCAACATGGTAAGTGAAATTTCAAACAATTTAAAATTTCACTTACACCCAAATGGGTCTAAAAAACATTCATCCAATCATCTAATTATGTGTAAAACACATAAGAAAGAAAGAAGATGAAGTGGTAATCATATTACCTCTTGAAGCGTATGAACTATAATTCTTCTTTCCTCTACAAAAGCTCCCCAAATGTAGAGCCTCTAGATTATCCACACCAAGCTCCACCTCTAAGGTTCACTTGGATTTGTTTAGATGTTCTTGATTCTCTCTCTTGGTAGCCTAAATGAATACAAGATCTTTTAAAACAAATCCTTGGTGATTTGATTTCTTCTAATTGCTATAGATGTTTCTTTTCAACAAAAGAAACCTTTGTCATTTCATAAAGAACAAAGAACAAGAAATGAAGAACAAGAAAATTGAACAACAATTCTTCTCTTTCTTTTCTCTCAATACTTAGTTCCTAAGGTTTCTTTCTTGATCAAGATGTGCATGAAAACTTAGCAAATTAAACAACATCATTTTATTTTTATAGCCAACAACTATGTTGAATAATAGGGGACAAATGAGATATTTAATTTGCTTTTTCACTTTAAGCTTAAATGTAAAAGACCAATTTACCCTTTATGGTTTATGATAACTTCCATTAAGCCTTAAGTAGTTAAAAGACTATTTTGACCTTAGTTATCTTTCTCTTACCCCTAAATCCATCACATGGGCTTTAGGGTTGGAGAAAATCTCTAACCCCTAAACTTAAGATAGGGCTTTAGGGTTATGGATAATCTTTAACCCCTAAATTGCCTCTTTCCATTTCTCAAATGGGCTTAGGCAATTTTGGGTTTAGTCCTAAGTTCAAAATCAATTCTTTTAACTCATCCATAGCTTTAATTAATTTAATCCTTGTCATTTATATCATATATAAATTAAGATTTAATTAATAATAAATCATTTTGGATTTAAACTTCAAGACATGCTAGGGTCTTTGTAAATTCAATTGTAAGTTCAATCTATTTACCATTAGTCAACTAATTAAACACTTTAATTAATTGTTATGGTAAACCTTTTATCCTTGGAAGGTGAATACTTTTGGGTGTGTGACTTTCTAGGTTCATGTCTAATTAGCAATGAGATCAAGAAAACACTTTTCTCTACTAATGTGAAATTCCCATTTCACCCTTAGTCCCATAAGTCATGAGTGATGCCTAGCATTGCATATCATGACTACCTAATTAGAATGAATATTAGTGTTTTATTACTTATTCATATCATGGACCATTGATCATAATTAACGTGCACTAAAATCCCTTCATTACGAAATCCCAATCTTAGCTAGGGCCATGGATTTGTCAAACCCTAATATGCTTTGATCATATGTCTATATCTCAATTCTAATTCTTAATAAAATTGATTCCTACTAGAAACCCTTTCTAGTGAATCTTTACTACCTTGGCCAAGGATTTGATTATCAAGAATAATTAGATAGTATAGGATTCCTTCCTTGTTTATTCAAGTTAATGAATTCTCTCTTAGCGATCACTTACCTCCATTCATAACTAGTTAGAACTATCACATACCATATACCAATACTTAAATAAAATTAGTATGTAAGTAGTAATAAATTTGAACTACCAATGAATTAGATGCAGTGTCCCTAAAGTCAAAGGACTATTGTACCATTATGACCTATATGATGATTTATTGACTAGCAACAAAACTCCATGTCATCATCATCTAACATCATAATTCAATCTTTCATCCTATGAATATCTACATGTTTATATCGATAACATTTATCAAATAGTATGATGCTCACTGTCTCTATAATCATAAGTATCTCATATACCGATTATAGATTATAAACAGAGGTGATGGTCTTCTGGAATTAATGATGCCCAGTCATTAATCCTATGACCATGAATATTTTAAAGTATTTGTTTAAAAGTTATCTGCCATCCATATTCTCAACACTTAAGAATAGATCATCTTTTTTGAAAAATACTTATGGACTACAAATATATATTTAATACAATAGAATAATTTCATTTATAAACATATATTTTATTGCCATTAAGGATAATGTTTTACATTCACATAACATATACATTGCTCTAGGGCATACCCTCTAATAGAGATTTGGCAAGAGAGGAAAACTATCACCTCGCTTCGTTTGTCCTTTTGAAATCTTAGATAAGGTTGGGGAAGTGTCTTATAGGCTTGCCTTACCCCCAACTGTGGTGCATGTGCATCAGGTTTTCTACATCTTCCGCAACTTAAGGCTTTCCTATAAATGGTTTAATTAAGTTAATGTTTAAGGTTTTGGTATGATCATAGGCAATGATTGTATATTCATAAGTGGGTTCTATAGGCATGGGTGACCTTATATCTCCTCACGTTCTAAGACCATCATATATCTGAAATTGGGATGTGATAGTTATACCTAAATTTAAAGTAAGATGCAGATGTTCGAAAGAGACTGCTCATACTTGATAAAGGAAAATCAATGTCTAAAGTCCCTAGTGTATGCTATGAGAAAGGACGTGGAATAGATTAAGGCTAGAGATGTTGAATAGATAGGAGACTATGCACCTGATGTTCGCTCTAATAAGGGACACAACTGAGACTTTTGCTAGTAGTTGGTAACTATTAGCCTAGTGGCATAGGACTTATATGATATGAATGATATTATATGACTGCTTAGCTATTTCGCTTGGGTATGATTTTCTATTGCCTATAGAATGATTGACTTTTAAATGATAGGGAGCTCATTATGCTATAAGTTATGTGTTACATGATTAGGACACATGATACAGGCCATGATATGTGATATATGTGATAAGTGTTGAAAACACTATATTTTGTCCCTTGTTCTTAATGTATTTTATGCCTCCAATTGAGTTTAATCTATTTGTTTTAGTGCTTTCATAGTTTTTTTAGTTAATCTAGTGTCGAAAGATGCCATGATCTGAATATGATCCAAGACGGTGAATGATCCACGCCAAAATATTGATTTTTTAGAGAAATATAGGTTGCCACGGCTGGTATTCCAGCCGTGTGCTAAGAGCAAAGAGGAAAATCATTCAGTAGCCTCCCACAGGTAATGGCATAGCTACGGTTTCACCTGTGGGAGGATACGTTTTCTCTAATTCACATTGCCATGGCTAGAACTCTAGTTGTGGGTCCAGTGGTGCATGTCAGAAAATTTAGAATTATAAAATTAGATCTGATAACATTTCAAAAGAGGGGAGAGAAAAGACGAAGCAAATTAGCAAAAGAATAAGAGGAGGAAGAAGACATCGAAGATCAGAGATAAAAGAATAGGATTTATTGGCATTTAATTCATGAATTGTTTGAGAATTATTATTTCTTTAATTCTTTCTTTGGTTTCAATGTGTGATATGAACTAAACCTTTCCAATTCGGGTATTGATGAACCCTAGAACCTTTTATATAGATTGAATTACTTATCATTCAATTAAATCATTCTTTGAGATTGTTTTATCTTTATGAATATTATTGTTTAGATTCCAATTAATAATTGCATGATTATTAGTTAGGGATTGTTTTCATATAATTGATTAGAGATAACTTTATATGAATGGATCACTCATAGAGATTGAGGGTTGATTGGGGCACTAGAGATAGGCTTACAGGACTCCTTTGGTGGATAGTTTCTTAAATCTAAAGCATGACCTAATTGAGTTTGCTTAAGAAGAGATTCCTTGCATTCCTTTGGGAAATAGGGATTTAATTGCTCGAGAGAGATTTTTATCTAATTTAGTGAAATGCCAATTCAATTTATGGAATGAATTTAATTGATGTGTAGTTTATGATATATAATTAGGGGCTAGGGGAATTCAATACCTGAATGGGCTTTTATTTTTTACTTCGTCTCCTTTTTCCTTATTGTTATTTTACTTAATTTATATTTCAATTTAGTTTGAATACAATTATAATCATTTTCATTGACACTGATTTGATTCACTAAACATTAGCAACATTTTGAGCTAGTACTTACCTAAGGTCTCTAGTGGAACAATAACTCATTCACTACTATATTACTTGTGCTATCTATACACTTGCAGAGTATGCATCAATATGCTATGTGATATGTGTCTTATGATATGATATTATATGATGGGTGTTCATATTAAATGCATGGTTAGTATGATAATTTAATAGTGGTGGCTAAGTGTATTAGAAAGAGAAGTTGACTAAGTTTTGATCCAACTTAGATTAACAATTGATATGTATAATGTTATGTTGTATGAAATGCTTACATCTAACAATGGTTTGATATATGAATTATATGGAATTATTAAATGATAATTATGATTCATGCCATAAGAAGAGAAATGATGTTTAGCAAGGATTAGTATAAGAATGAAATAAATCAGTTACATTATATATACGTAAGTATATGATATGAATTAAATGAATTATATTAAGAAATTTATGGTTTAGATGCTACCATATAGACTAGAACAACAAGAAAGGTAGGGATTTCTCTATCACTTATGTAAATATCAAATATAGTCAAAGGAAGAATATTAATCTAGTGTGATTTAAAGGAAGAAGGTCCGTATAACACTCGACCTATTAGGGCTAATTCCCATTTGAACTTCCAGTGCAAGATGCTTGATTGATTCTGGTGCTACACATTCATTTGTATCTCTATGTTTTGCTAAGAGTCTTGGTAGAAATAAGGAATTAATAAATGAACCCTTAGTATTGTTGACTCTTTTGGGAGAGGTAATGGAAGTGAAGTATGTGTTTAAGGACTATGGAGTAGACATTAATGAACAAAAACTTCCTGCAGAATTGTTAGAACTTGATATGCTAGAATTTGACGTAATCTTAGGAATGGACTAGCTATATGAGCATGGAGCTCGTATTGATTGTAGAGAAAAGTCAGTAGAGTTTCAAACTAAGGATGGGGAGAAATTTGTGTATCAAGTTAATACCTATGATTAAGGTCCACTAGCGTAATCATGGAATGAATGAGTGTACTTAGGAAGCCGAGGTAGGGATGCAACAAAAGCATCCACAGTTTTTTTTTTTTTTTTTTTGAGAATGTATGAGTAAGTATTTAAATTCAAGGATGAATTTCTTTTAAGGGGGGAGAATGTAACAACCCACACTCACTCTAGGAGTTTCATGACAACTTACTTGAATTTAGAATTATTAAGGCGAAATGTGTGTTTTATGGAAACTCATGTGCTATGTGATTAATGAATATGTGGCATGTTAGATTAGTTCTAATATGCATAATATGAATTATTATTGTGAAATAAGTAATTTATGTGAAGTGCATAAGCATAAAATGATTTATTGCGCATAAAGTTAATTTTCATACACGAAGTGATTTTTAAGCATAAAATAATTTTTATGAGTATTTTAAAATATTTTTAAATAAATATTTATGGGGGGATTTCAATGAAAATAATAAGAAAAATATTTTATTTTTAATTACCTATAATCCACCCATAAATAAAATTAAAAGGCCTAACTCACCAAAGCTCAAAACATCAAAACACTCATAACCTAACTCATTAATGGCAAACTTGTAATTTTTGCCCAAAACCCTAAAAATAAAGCCTAAATTTTGGCCAGCCCTATTGTGACAGCCACCATTCTATTTTCCATTAGATTTTTATAGAAAAATTCTCTCAAAAATATTTTCTCAACTAAAATTCACAAGGTGCCTTCAAACCTTGTAATTTTGTGATCGCTTTCGTAAGTTTTTCCTTCCTTTTAATATACTATTTGATTTTTATGAAGCTAACCATAAGAAATTCGTATGGGGGCTGTATATTTACTATTTTATTGATGTTTAATTTGGCCGAGATGTATTATTTGAAGGAGAAACCGATTTTCGACTATAAACACAACTCTTTCTTCGCACATCCACCAAAGGTGAACCCTAAAATTCAAAGTTGAAATTTTCATGCAATTATATACAGGGGGGCTACTAATTTTCTTATTGATGTGTTCTAAATTGATTTTTGTTTTGTTTAGATGAAAGATATTCATTTGAATCGTGTTTTTGCAAATTACTGTAATGACTGGAAAGTACGTAAAGCAAGAAAATCCATCATTTCCATCCTAAAACCTAAAATTGAAAATTTTCATGCATTTGTTTTCATAGGGGTGCCAATTTCTTTCATAGGGGTGCCAATTTCTATGTATATATATTCTAAAATGATTTTTGTTATGTTTACAAGAAAAATATTAATTTAAGTCATGTATTTGCATATTACTGTAATGATCAGAAAGTGCAAAAAGCAAGAAAACCATAGTTTCCATGGAATATATGCATTTGGCCTATACAGGGATTTTGATTCCAATGTCTATAATTTTTGTATGATATATTTTAATGATTGTTGTCATATGTATATGAATGATATATGATTTAATTGCATGTTGGTTGAATGAGTAACTCTAGACAAAGCTTAGAGAGGTTCGACGAAACCCTAACCACTATATTGTGATTAATATGTGTATATGATTAAGTGGCATGTGAATTAGCCCTTATGATGTGTTAATTATGGATTAATGACCTTGAAATGACTATGAGATGGATTATATGATTGGGTTAAAAGAGATGAGCATGACACTTTTAAGGTTACTTGTTAAGTTGATATACATGGAAAGTGTTAAGTGTACTAAGTTGAATGTTAAATTGAATTGATATTAAGATCATGATATATTGTGCTTGACTTTAGAAAGTCATAGTATGAGTTATAATGTTATTTCATATGAGCCTATAAAGGCAAAGTGTGCAATACTTAAAATTCAACATGTTATGTGCAAATGATGAGTGCACTTATAAGTGCAACTCTAAGTATATGTGAATGTTATATGTGCATGGGATAGTTATGGGATAGGATAGCATGATGTTAAGAAAATGTTAAGTATTGAATTGTAATGTATGTTATAACTTAAGGATTATTAGAAGTTCAAGGGCTATAAGCAAATAAGAGCTAAGAAACCACAAGGTGAGTAAACATTATGTTCATGTTACAAGTACAAGTTATCATGATATGTGAACCTTTGAGAATGTTAAAACCCAAGTTCCTTTTTATTTTCAATTATAACTATATGATTTCTTTGTTAAGCTTGGGTTGCTAAAGGACATTTGGTCCAAAACTATTATTGTTTATTCATTAACAAGAAAAGAACCTTTGTGATTATTGCCTTACCTTACATTTCTTTTTGGAACCACACTATTATTTATCTTTTGTTGCCATTCGACCAGTGACGAAGTTAGTATCTGAGTAAAAGAATTATGAGGTTGGGCCTAAGTCTCATTCATGTATTCCAATCCTTGAACTCTTATATGCAGGAATTATAAGGTTGTGCTTAAGTCTCGATCGTGTATTCCAATCCTTGAATCTTATATGCAAAAATCCTTATACCGATGCAGAAAATCATAGGAACCTGTGCACATGATCTTAGCCCGATGGATAGGAGCATAGTATCCACCTTAGCTAAAAGAGATAGTTCTAGCCATGGGGCTTGATTAGCTTCACACTTCTTATATGATAAGAGTTGGAATTTGGCTTGAGGCCACCTCTCCTCTATGTGTTCAAGTGAATTGAGCAAGAATTTTCACTCACTAGTGATCAGTGTAATTTCTACGAAACCTTGATAATTTGCAACCAATGAACCATGAACTATGAATCATGATGTATGACTTATGTGTTATGAGCCCCTTTTCAAGGGATATATGTTATAGTATAAGTGTTTGTGGCATATGTATATGGTTTTTGTGTGTGTTAATTTAGGCTTTTTGTGATTAATTCATGTTTATGTAGGTTAGAATGTGTTATTTTACTTTTTTTAGTTTGAGGAAGGTTTTAGTTCATTTTGCAGGAATTGAGCATTAAACAAAGCAAAAGAATGAAATTCAGGCAGAAGCATGTGTAACAGGCCCAAAAAATTATGCATATAGCCTAGCCAGCGCATACAGGGCAACTACCCTAATTATCCTAGCCCCCTAGCGCTAGCTGCCAATGGGCCAACGCAAGCCAAACAGCAGCAGCAGTACCCCAGCAGCGCCCGCGACGGTCATCCAGCGTGCGTGACAGGCTGTTCTTCAGCAAGCAGCAGCAGCAGCGCCTGCGACGGTCATCCAGCGAGTGCAACAGGCTATTTTTTTAGCAGGCCATGTTCAACAGTGCCAGCTGCCTAGTCCCAATGTCCGCTGCCAATGAAGATCCCAGTCCCAGCACCCAGCTGCACAGTCCCAGCGCCTGCCACGAAGATCTGCTCAGTTTTAGGAATGCTGATCCGAATTTCTAGTTTCCTTTTCCATTTAGGTTTTCTTATTTTAGAGGTTATAAATAGATCTTAAATAGGGATTGAAAAGGGAGTCGGGAGTTCTGGATTCATGAATTGAAATTAGCATAAAACTTAAGTTGATTTTCTTAGTTAAATTTTCCAGAACTTATTTTGAGATTATCTTCCAAATTTTGTTCTTAGGAGTTTCTTTGGAAAAATTCAAGAGATTGAATTTAATCAATTTGGTTGTAAGGTGAGGATTGATTCTTATTTCTCCAATTTAATTATTCTGGGTTAATTAAATCGATAGTATTGTTTTGATGGATTCAGTTAATTATATTAAGAATGAGATGATTTCTTTATTTTCCATGAGCTAATTTAATTTTAGTCTAGGGTTTGTATGATGTGTTCATGATATGGAATTGAGTTAAATCCCAATCAATTATTCTTTTTATTCTTAATTGAGCTGGTTAATTGTTTAAGAACAATTGCTTAGCTACCAATTGTTTTACTTAGGTTTTGAACGAAGGAACGAGAGTTGAAGTTCGATTCCCGATTTCACTCTTTTAAGATCTTAAAATGAATTAGAAATATAAGTTTTAAGATTAAGTTCTTGTTTTTAATGTATGAACTGATAGAATGATTTCTATGAATGCGAGTGCTAATAGATTGATTTTTATCCGTTGATTTATTAGAAATTAGGGCTTTAGCATAATTAATTGGGACTATTCTTGAACATAGAGGATTGATAAACTGAATGCAATCCTTGGACTATATTTATTCATTAAATTTTCACTTAATTACATCTGCATTTTCTTTTAATTTATTGTTTTGATTTTAGTTCTTTTAAAATTCAAAAATCAAACAAATCTTTTTACATTTGATTTGCTTTTACAAAGAAACAAGTAATTTCTATTTGCAATTCCTTGAGAGAATATGACCTTGGGTGCTTCCTAAATACTACAATTGCCCTGTATACTTGCAGGTCGCTTTTGGACAGTATATTTTGAGGCGAACAAGTTTTTGGCGCTGTTGCCGGGGAATTGCAAGGCGAATTTGTTTGTTTCATTGTAATTATTTTTGTTCCTAGATTTTGTTTTTATTTGTTTTAAGAAATTTTATGCAAGGGAGAAGATCTCTGGAAGGAGGGATTGTCCCTTTTGTTGATAACATTCACAGGGTTAGCAGAGAAAGAAGAGAGCTGGATCTAATTGAAGAAGAAGTTGATCAAGAAGAGAAATTGAATCAAGAAGAACAAGAAGAACAAGTCGATCAATAAGATATAATGGCACAGGAACGCCGAACCATGAAGGAGTATGCCTGGCCAATCATAGGCACCGCGACATCATGTATCAGGCTTGATGCGGCTGCCTGGAATTATGAGCTGAAGAACATACATTATAGCATGCTCCCATCCTTCTATGGAGTGGCAAATGAAGACCCCCTGAATTTCATCAGAGATTTCTATGCCACCATTCAGACTTTTCCTTTACAAGGTCTGACTGAAGATCAGCTGCGGATGAGATGTTTTCCCTATGCTTTGAAGGACGCAGCTAAATCATGGTTGATGACACTTACTCCCAACTCCTTGACCACCTGGGAAGAGGTGTACAACAAATTTATGGGGAAGTTCTACTCTCACCAAAAGACAGCTGAATTGAGATCAAAGATTGCAACCTTCACACAAATGGAAGGAGAACCTTTTCATGAAGCATGGGAGAGGTTCAAGATGTTGCAAATCCAGTGCCCCCACCATCACTATCCACTGCAGTTGCTTAACCAATTCTTTTATGATGGGCTTACATATCAGAGCCAAAGTATAATTGACAATGCAACTAGAGGGGCAATGGGGGAGAAAACTGCTGAGGAGACATATGACTTGTATGAGATGCTTGGGGCCAATTCTCAGCAGAAAAGTGTAAGAGGAAGAAAAGTTGGAATACAAGAAGGAGCTCCTGTAAAAAATGTGGCCATGCAATTAGCTGAGCTTACCAAACAAGTCAAGCTTTTATCCATGAAGGGAAGCACATCACCTCAACAACAAGAGGTATGTGGTGTTTGTGCAATTTTTGGCCATGGTGCTAATATTTGTCCCTCTGGTTTTGATGTCTATGCAGGTGAGCCAGAGCAAGCACAGGCTTTGGATGGTTTCCAACCTAGGGCGAGGAATGACCCCTACTCCAATACTTATAACCAAGGTTGGAGAAACCATCCAAACTTTTCTTGGAGAAACAATAATCAACAGCAACAGCAGCCTTAATTCCAAATGATGCAAAGAGGCAACCACCAAGGAGAAGCATTGGGCCAACAACAAAGGAAGCTTTCTCTAGAGGATAGCTTGAATGCCTTCATTCAAGTTAGTACTCAAAACCAGGAGGCCAACAATAGGAGATTTGATTCTCTAAAAGCTTTAGTAAGAAAGGTGGAGACTCAAGTTGGGCAAATTGCAAATCATATGCAAGCACACCAACACGGGAAACTTCCTAGCCAACCGGAGCAAGCTAAGGCGATCTCGGTCCTTAGGAGTGGTAAGGTAATCAATAAGACTATTGGTTATGACTCTAATAATGCAGGAGTTGATCTTGATCAACTAGAAGGGGAAAAGAGCAGTAAATAGCCTCGAGAGAAGCAGACAGCTATGGAGACGCCGGCTTCCCCTCCTTAATTGTACAAGGCGGATGATCCTTATAGACCGCCCATTCCTTTTCCGAGTCGGCTGAAAAAGGGTAAGCAGGATAAGCAATTTGATGTAAGTGTTAATTTGCCTTTGCTTGATGTGATAAAGAATGTGCCTTCTTATGCTAAATTTTTCAAAGAACTGAATTCTAAGAAAAGGAGGTTGCACCAAAAGCGAAAGCATGGTGGGTGTGGCAAAATTTCAAACATTTTAAAATTTTGCTCCACCATTGTGGTAGGTCCATTACCCTTTCAATATGTTCACCAATTGTGTAAAAAACACATACAAGAATGTCATATCACAACTTTAGAGATATGACAGTCCTAGAATGCATGCCTATAGAACCCATTAACACATATAAAAATCATGCCTTGGATCGTTCCAAACCTCATACAACAGCTCATTTAAAACACTAAATGAAAACCTTTAATTGCGAAAGACTGTAATCAGACACTTCACATAAAATCCATAAGGAAATAATATTCATAATCCATTTGGAAACTTAAGAAAATAATAAGTTCTCAAATAAACATCAAAAACAAATATTCCTGGAGCATCTAATGACAACACTTCATAACATGGTATTATTAATGACTTTGACAAGGAGTTCCCCAAGTGGAGTAGAATGCTTAAACTATCACCTTGCCTCCTCATACTTGCTCACCTAGAACCACACAAGGAAAATGAAAAGGAGTGAGATAGATGATCTTAATGAGTAAATGGTAAAACACATACATTAACACATATTCCTTTAAAAAGGAAACTCATAGCTTATACATATGGTTCATGATTTACAATTCATGAATCAGGTTGTATTTTAACAAGGGTTTAATTTAACAAGTTTATAGAAATCACACTTATAACACATTGAGAGTGAAAGCTATTACTCTATCACTCGAACACATAGAGGAGAGGTGGCCTTGAGCCAAATTCCAATTCCTATCATATAGAAGGCGCGAAGCTGATCAGGCCCCATGACTAGAACCACCCCTCTTTAGCTTAGGTGGATACACTACCCATATCCATCGGGTTAAGATGGTGTGCATAGGTTTTGATGATTACCCGCATCGACATGAGGACTTCTGCATAAAGAGTTAAAGGTACCATAACAAGAGCTAATGGTATTCACATATAACAATAACATTAAGGCAACAATAACATGTATCGCAATAACAATAGTAGTTTAACTTTTAAACAAAAAATACAATGATAGTGTAGTTCCAGAAAGAATGGAAGTTAGGGCAATAATCATAAGAAATTATCATTGGATAATAACAAAAGTGGTTTTGGACCAATTGTCCTTTAGGAACCCAAGCTTAACAAGGAAATTAAAGAGTTTTATTTTAGAATAAAAAGAACTTAGGTTTCAAGAATGTCAAAGGCTGGCATAACATGATATCACATATTTGTAATATAACAAAATGTTACTCATACTTGAAGCATGATTACAGTGTTTACTCACACTTGTAGAATGAATATGATGTTTACTCACCTTATGGTTCCTTTGCTCGTACTATACGTAGCCCTTGGACTTCTAAGACTCCTCAAGCTCTATCATAATATTTAATGTAATACTTAGTATTTATTTGATCATGATGCTATACTATCCCATAACTACCCCATGCACATATAACATTCACATACACTTAGAGTTACACATATAAGTGTACCTCATCACTTGCCCATAACATGTTGACTTTAAAAGTCTTACACACTTAGCCTTAATAGGCCCATATGAAAATACATTATAACTCATGTCAATACCTTTCTAAGGTCAACACAATATCCTTATCTTAATATCAGTTCACTTCAACAATCATCTTAGTACACATAACACTTCCATATATGTCAACTTATCAATAGCCTTTCAAGCATCATGCTTATCTCTTATGACCAATTCTTTCAATCAATCACTTCATTAATTCATTGTTAATTCATCATAAAATCCATTTCCATATTATCCAATCACATTCACATTCTAATCACAATATAAGGTTAAGACACATTAAATATACCTTAAGTATACCAGCGTGCCTCTAGGCTTGTCTAGTGTCATACTTTTCACTAACATGCAATTTTATCATTTAGCATATATACATACATGTCAATAATCATCAAAATACATCACATAAAAATTATAGACATTGGAATAAAAATCCCATAGTAGGCCGAATGCATCATCAAAGGGAAAACTGAATTTTTCTTACTTTTTGCACTTTTTGTCTATTACAGTAATATGTAAAAACATGGTTTAAACCAAGATTTTTCATGTAAACATAACAAAAATAATTTTTGAATATTAATTCACATGAATCAGCAGCATATGGTATTACTCATACATGAAAATTCAATTTTTGGGTTATAGGGTATAAAACCATGAGTTTTCTTGTTTTTGGTATTTTTCGGTCATTAGAATAATATGTAAACAGGTGATTTAAACCATTATTTTTCATTCAATCATAGCAAATATCAGTTTATAACATCTTCATGTATGATTCAACAGCCATAGATAAGATTTATATAAAAAAAATTCTAAGTTTTAAGGCTTAGGTGAAAATCATGAGTTTTCGCGCTTTCCGTTCATTACAGCAATATGCAAACACATGATTTAAATTATTATTTTTCATTCAAAAAAAAAAAAACAAACATCATATTAGAATCCATTCACATACAAATCAGCAGCCACATGTTTAATTAAGAATAGAATTTTCCAACTTCTAAGTTCTAGCACAAAAATCTTGAATTCCTTTGTTTTTTGAAACTTTCTGGTCATTACAGAAATATGCAGAAATATAATTTCATCCAATATTTTTCATTAAAACAAATCAAAAATCAGTTTAGAATGCAATTACACACAAATTTCCCCCCTCCCTTTAGTGATATTTATGCATAAACATTGAAATTTCAAGTTATAGGATTCACCTTTGGAGAAATTTCGCGGAAAGATCTGTGTTTTTAGTAAGGAATTAAATTTCTCTCTCAAAAACATACCCAAATTGAATTAAATTTGTAAAAATCAGTAAACAACCAGTTTAAAATAATTTTCTCATAATTTATTTCATAGAAATCAGTTAAGGAATTGAAAGAGAAGAAAAACTTACGATTACAGTCAAGAAATCGCAAAACTGAAAGGTGTTTTTCTTAATTTCGGTATAAAGAAATATTTTGGGAGAATTTTTCTATTAAAATATAGAGAAATACAGTAATGGCTGCTTGACCATTAGGCTGGCCAAATTTTACATTATTATATATAGGGTTTTGGGTAATTTCCACTAATATCCTTAATGAGTTAGGTTAGGAAAGTTTTAGTATAGTGGGCTTTTGGGTATTTGGGCTTTTTATTTAAATTTAGGGCTGATTATAAATAACAAAAAAAAATATTTTTCTTATTATTTTCATTAAAATTTCCCTCAAAACATTTATTTAATAAATTATTTTAAAATACTCATAAAATCATTTTATGCTTAAAAATTGCCTTTATGCACGAAAATTCAATTTATTTAAAATAATTTATTTCATGCTAATGTACTTCATATAAATCATTTATTTTATAATAATAACTCATATTATGCATATTAAAAATTAATTTAATATGCTACATGCTCATCAAACACATAGAATACAAATTCTCACAAAAGCACATACTTAACCTTAATAGTTCTAAATCAAGGAAATTGTTACAAAGAAAGAAAGAAGAAGAAGAATTATCATATTCCTTTCTCCTTAGCTCCTTTTTGTTTTAGCTCCCAAAATGTGAAGCCTCTAACTTGCTTACACAAGCTTCACCAAGCAAGGATCAAGAGTTCTTCTTGTTTTAGACTTGCTTTTACTATTATCAAGTCTTGTTTTTCTCAAAAACAAAAAGAGAAGAAGAAGAAGAAGATGAAAATGAAGGATTGGAGAACACTTTCTTCAATCACCCTCTCAAACTCTCTTCTCACTCTTATGCATGTAATAGTAGCCTTTTCTTTTGTTAGTGGAAAAACTATATATGTCCACTTATGCAATTTTTTTTCCTTTCTCACGCATTGATTGTATCCTCTCACAACTAAAATAGCTATTGAGATAGTAGGGAATAAAGATGAGTTGATTGTCTTATCAATTCATCTTTGTCTCCCATTATATAAGAGGAAAATACAAAGATGCCCTAAGAGAGTTAGTGGGTTATCTCTAACCCTTAAACTCTCTCTCTTCCATATCTTATATGGACTTGGGTTTTAGCTAGTGCAACCCCTAAATCCATCATATGGATCAAGTTTATTACCAAGTCTTATATGCATCTTCTACCACATCAAATATGGTGTAGGGTCCCATCAAATGTCCAAACCCAATTAAATTTAGTCCAAAACTATTTCAATTTAGTCCTCACTATTTATATCACATACAAATCATAACTTAATCGAAATAAACCCTTTATGAATTAAACTTCAAGACATGCTAGGGTCTTTGTAAATTTAATTACAAGCTTAATTCAATTATCATTAATGAATCAATTAACACTTTAATTAATTATTAATATAATTCAATATCTTTGATTGGTGAATGCTTTATGGTGTGTGACTTACTAGATCCATGTTCTAATTAGTAAGTAATAGGATAGAGAAAACTCTTTTTCTCACCTAATGTGAAATCCTCAATTCACACTTAGTCCCATGAGTCATGAGGGATACCTAGCATAACATATCACAACTACCTAATTAGAAATAAATGTCATTGAACATATACACAAACATTACATAGACCTTTAATCATAATTATCATGCACTCAAATCCCTCCATTACAGACTTTCAATCTCGGCTAGGGTCATGAATTAGTCAAACCCTATATGCTTTGATCATATGATTTCATCTTTATTATAGTTCTTAATCAACTTGATTCCTACTAGAAACTATTTTCTAGTGAATCTCATCCACCTTGGCCAAGGACTTGCATATCAAGAGCAACTAGATGTCATAGAATTCCTTTCTTATTTACCCAAGTTGATGGATTCTTTCTTAGAGCTCACTTACCTCCATATATCACTAGTTAGGGCCATAATATGCCATATACCTTTTTCGTGAATAGCATCGATATGTAAGCAATAATAAATCTTAACCACCAATGCATTAGGTAACATATCACGTTAAGTCAAAAGACCATATGCACAATTATGACCTAGATGATGAAATGTTGACTAATCGTAAAAACCTGTGAATTCATCATCTGATGTCACTATTAAACTCACTCATCTCTATGAGAGTTCACATATTGTCATGACATCATATGTCTATAGCATGAGACTTACTACCTCCATTACTGTAAGTATCACATACTTATCATGGATGACAATAGAGGTAATGGTCTTCTAGATTAAAGGTGCTTAGTCAATAATTCTATGACCATGAACAAATTTAAAGTATCTATATAAGAGTGATTTGTCTCTCATATTCTCAACTCTTTGAGAATAGATCCTCTCATAGAATACTTAAGGAACATATATTCATTACTAAAGAACAAATTCATTTAGAGAACATATATATTTTATTGCCAATTGAGGATTTTATTTATATTTACATAATATGTATATTACTTTAGGGCATACATCACTATCAATCTCCCATTTGCACTAGAGCCAATTAGTACAGTATCTATGTCCCATCTTCTAAAGATGAAAATCTAACTATTGTTGACTCATTACTTTAGTCAGTAGATTTGTTGTGTTATCAGCTGATGCTATTTTTTGCATGGCAATATCGCCTTTCCCAATGATTTCTTTAATAACATAATATTGCCTTTCTATGTGTTTGAATTTTTGGTGAAACCTGGGTTCCTTTGCTTGAGCTATGGCTTCATTATTGTCACAGTAAAGAGAAACTAGTGATTGAATGGAAGGAACCACTCCTAGTTCTATCGTGAACTTTTAAATCCAAGTAGCTTTTTTTTGAGACATTCGATGTAGCAATATACTCGACTTCTATAGTGGAATCTGCAGTAGTTGACTGCTTAGAACTTTTCTAGCACACTGCTCCTCTATTACATGTAAACACAAACCCAAAGATAGACTTTCTATCATCAACATCTGACTTGAAGTTAGAATCCATGAATCCATCTATCTTCAAATCACCTCCTCCATATATCAAAACTAAATCCTTAGTCCTTCTCAAGTACTTAAGGATAGCTTTGACTACAATCCAGTGATACAATCCTATATTAGATTAATATCTGCTAGTCAAACTAACAGCTTATGCAATATCCGGCATAGTACACAACATAGTATATATTAGACTTCCAACTGCTGAGGAATATGGAACCTTAGCCATATGTTCCCTTTCTTCAGGTGTCTTAGGAGATATAGCCTTAGAAAGGTGGATATCATACCTCACAAGCAAGAATCCCTTTCTAGAATCGAGCATGTTGAACCGTTTCAACACCCTTTCAAAGTACTGACTTTGAGAAAGCCCAATCATTTTTTTTGATCTACCTCTATAGATATGAATGCCAAGAATGTAGGTGGCTTCTCCTAAGTCTTTCATGGAGAAAGTTTGGGATAACCAGGCTTTTACAATTGTGAGCATGCCAATATCATTACCAAATAATAAAATGTCATCCACATATAATACAAGAAAAGTATGTACGCTCCCACTAACCTTCTTGTACATATAAGGCTCATCTTCATTCATGATGAAATCAAATAATTTGATTGCTTCATCAAAACAATGATTCTAGCTCCTTGAAGCTTGCTTAAGACCATAAATGGACTTCTTAAGCTAACAAAATTTGGAACCTTCCTTAGATTTAAAACCTTTAGGTT
Source organism: Reutealis trisperma (assembly GCA_947687605.1). Taxonomy (NCBI): domain Eukaryota; kingdom Viridiplantae; phylum Streptophyta; class Magnoliopsida; order Malpighiales; family Euphorbiaceae; genus Reutealis; species Reutealis trisperma. Next base: position 120,267 of record CANTUT010000276.1, read on the forward strand.
ATTCCATGAAAATGTCTTCCTTAATGTATCCATTAAGGAAAGCAGTCTTAACATCCATTTGCCAAATCTCATAATCATAATGTGCGGCTATTGCTAGTAATATCCTTATAGATTTGAGCATGGCTACAGGTGAGAAGGTTTCCTTATAGTCAACCCCTTGCCTTTAGTGAAACCCTTTTGTAAAAAGCCTAACTTTAAACATCTCCATGCTTCTATTTGCTCCAATCTTTCTCTTGAAGACCCATTTGTTCCTTATAGGTATAATACCTTCAAGTGGATCAACAGGTTCCCAGACTTGGTTTGTATACATGGAATCCATTTCAGATTTCATAGCGTCTAGTCATTTTGAGGAATCTATATCTGATATAGCTTCCACATAAATGGTAGGATCATTGCCATGATTGACTTCTTTATGAATGAATAACCCTTGTATATTCTCATGAAGAAATCCATATCTCTTCAAAGAATGAGATACTCTACCAGATCTCCAAGGTACTTATATGGATATATTATCAACTGGAATTGACTCATCATTGTCACATCCCAATTTCAGAGATATGACGATCCTAGAATATAGGGAGACATAAGGTCACCCATGCCCATAAAACCCACTAATCCATATCATAACATTGCCTAGGATCATACCGAATCTCATGCATTAACTTGATAAAACCTTTTATAAAGGAAAATCTTAAGTTGCAGAAGAATAGTTAAACATACTTTAAATATAATCCATAAGAAAAGAAATACTTAAGACTCTAATTGATTTATCAACATAGTATATAATAAAAATAGAATTCCCGTAATAACTCCCAGAGCATCTAAAAACTCGACATAGTATGGTATTATTATAACTTTAACAAGGAAATATCCCAAGCGGAGTAGGTTGCTTGAGTAATCACCTTCCTTCCTCATAATGCACACCTGAAACCATAAAAGGAAAAGGAGTGAGATAGATGATCTCAATGAGTAAACAATAAAACTTGTAAAATAGCATATATCCCTTTATAGGGTTCAAGATTCATAAATCATGGCTTGCAAATGAACAAGGTTCACAGAAATCAACTTAAAACTTGTAAATTTGTAAAGAGTGACGGCTATTAGCTCATACACTCAAGGGAGAGGTGGCCTTATATCAAATTCCAACTCCCAACTTGTAACTTACAAAGAGTCATGGAACTGATCAAGCCCTACGGCTAGAACCACCCCTTCTAACTAAGGTGGGTACACTACCCCTATCCATCGGGTTAAGACCATGTGCATAAGTACTGATGATTACCTGCATTGACACAAGGATTTCTGCATAAAGGGTTAATAGATACCATAGATGGGGAATTGATCTATGATATGTATGTGCAAATGATTAAATGATATGTAATATGATTGGATGAGATGACTATAGGAAATTGTTAGGGGTTATGAACCATTAAGGTTATAAAATGAAAGATAATACTCAATAGTAATTGAGTGAGACCATAAATGTTTTATATGGCTATTGCATAGTAAGATTTGTGTAAGATAAGCTAAAGAAGATGATATCAAATTTGTGGCCTAAATGTTATTTTATAGACTAAAACAATAAGAAAGATAAGGATTTCTTTGACACTTAAGTGGTTACTAAGTATAATTAAGGAAAGAATATTAAGCTAGTGTGATCTAAGAGAAAATTACTTTGTAATCAAAGAAGAAGCAACTAATTGTATATGTGTTTGAGGTGACTATAGAAAAGCAATTATGGGAAGTATAAAACCTACTAAGGGAATATAGTTGTGAGGTCGGGAAAGGACCAAAATGGCATATGATTGGTATTAAATCACCCTACAAAAAAGGAGTATGAGATTGACAATTATAAGAAAGTATGTATGATTAAGAAATAGTCTTTAAAAGAAAATGGGAGAAGATTTAACTTAAAAATTATAGATGTAAGCTAAGAATGAAGTGGTGTCAGAATATAGATTAATTCTGGTAAGTACCTTATATTGAGAACGAGTTCACAATGGAAGGAATACTTGTATGATAAGATAAGCATGATAGTGGAGGGTCATATGTTAGTAACAAAAACAACGTGAATGTGGTCAAGCCAAGTAAGTGAAATATAAAAGGTAAGAATAATGAATGATAAGGCAATAAAGGTATGAAGAAATGCTAGATATAGGAATAATTGGACTAAAAAGAATGAAAGGAAACAAAGGTTATGATATGAAAGAAGTTTATAAAGTCAACTGATTAGACAAACACATCCAAAAGAAGTATTCTATAATGAAATTGAATTAATAATGAGATAGAATTGAATAAGTTAAGATAAATACCATAAGAAATGATAAGCTTTGAAAGTAACTCAATGAAGAAAGGGTGAGAAGGATTAAGTTGTAAGGTGGAAAAATATAGAAAATTTTGAGGCAAGAAAATTATAAGTATTAAAGAGAATGTAATATAAGGAATAAGATAATATAGATAAAGAGATATATTGATAAGGATAGGGTCATAGAAAGGCAAGTAGAGAAAAGTTATAGAGACAAGTGAATGATATGAAAAGTTTATTTCAAATAGGATGAGTTTTTGCTAAAAAGGTGTTGCAATTGGGAATAGTCCTAGTGAATTATTGGTTTGATACAATATAGTTGATTGGATACAGAAGTGTTATTAATGTTGAAAAAAAAAGTGTAAATGTTATGAGTGATACAAAAAAAAAATTTAATAGTATGAGAGAATAGTATTGATAGAATTTTATCAAGAATGATGTATGTACCAAATGGGTTAGATCTAGAAATAATAAGAATATGAAATTGTTAAAGAATGAGTGATTTGATGCAAAGTGTATAATGGGATGTAATATGCCATGCGGAATCCTTAAGAAAAATATGATTAGTAGAAATAAGAATGTTATATTTAAAGCTATAATTATCACCCTAGTGAGGAACCCTAGGAAATGGAAAGATTTTCCCAATAGTGAGAGGATGACTTGAAATGTTAATGTAGATGTTAAGATTCTACTATAATAAATAAATGGTTTTTACTCAATGGAGACAAGGCCTCTTAATAGCAAGGTAAAAGAGATACGCTATTAGATATGAAAATCTACACATGAGAAAAATCTATTATACAGGGGATAATGTAATGAAACAAGATGGATAAGGGAATAGACTAAGCAAATGGGAATTGCTGGATAAGAAGCTCAATATATGAGGGAATTACTAATGGAATACGATTTTGTTTAAAGACTTATAAAGGCAATGACATAATTCTATCATGGATACCTCAATAGATACCCTTTAGCATAACTCGATCAGTGATAAAATTGATGGTATTTGTTCCTAAGGCTCATTCTTAAAAATAAAGAGCATAAGTTCATATAAAGGGGGATGTACTCTAATGCAAAAGATGAAAAATACTTCATAGTAATCATAGCTTAAATAAAGCTTGTAGCTATATAGTATGAAGAAAAAGAATTAGTTGAAATAAGAACGTAGATATAGGGAAAAGAAGGTTGACACAAGGTTAATAAAGTATGTAAAGAGAATAAGAAATATCATATAAGTGCCAGAAATTTTTCATAAAGTATAAATGGACCTTATATTTTAATGATAGAAATACGAATCCTGATAACCATGTTAGAACACACCAAAAGATGGTGTTGACTTAGTGAAATTGTATTTCTTCATTGTACTTATCGAGACTTAATTGAGAACTAGAAAGAAATGTATAAGTATGAATATCAATAGGAAATAGCATTGAAGTGCGTGATATGTACAATGATTAAGTTTGATTGGATAAGAGGAACTTGAGAATTTAAAAGAATATACGTGCTTTATTGAACTTAATAGGAAAAACCTTACTAAGTGGTAAATAACTCTTCTTAGGAAGAGGAAAGGGAAGATCAAACTATAGAATACAAGGAACTAAAAAGAAGTTAGATTAGAATAGTAATGTAATTACATAAGATTTATTATGATAAATTTACCAATTAAAGTAAAACAATAAAGAGTACGGTGTGAGATGCGTATTCAATAGTAGAGATTTTGCCGCTGAAGTGCCTTAATGATAATGCAATCTTTAAAGCCAAAGAAGTTTTGAGATTTTTATAGATGCATCAATACCATTTGTAAAAGGGTTAGTAGGAATCTAAGCAAAGAGAGATGGAGCATAATTACTATTAAAGTATTTTCTGAAAGGTTGAAAGGTACAAGTGCACTATAGGATGTGAGAAACCAGAAACTATTTGAAGTAAAGGATAATGTTTATAGGGGTAATCGAGATAATTAGTCTTAGAGTATCTATATGCTGATTTGAGATTCTATAAAATTGTAAAGATTTAATGAACGACTGTGCAATTGATATGTAGAGATAAGACATATAAGGTCATGAATGATTTAATGCAATTTTTGTTATGTCTGTCAATTGAGAATAACTACGCATAACTATGTGGTTATTACATGTATAAAGAGTGATAAAATATTTGAAGTCATACAAAAGGCTTTAATAAGGGACAAATTGACTAAAAGTTTAGTTTGAGGAAATAAGTAAATAATTCCTTATAGACATATATAGTTAGAGATGGATTATCTACCGAAAAATCAACTCTTCAATGGTAAGTGAAGAATAGAAATAGAAGTTATTTGTCTAAAAGAATTAGACATGAGATTATAACATTTAAGATATTATTCTGAAGAACAGAAATAGAAACCAACCGAGATATGTGCCTTAAGTATTGTCAATTGCTTTTTGAATCAAGACTTTCTATTTTGAAAATTCAAGGATGAATTTTTTTAAAGGGGGTAGAATGTAATACCCATGGTTTCCTTAGTCAACTGTAAATAGTAATAATGACATGATAACGTCCATATACCATATCATTTAAGGTCCCCTTAGTATACTAAGAACCTTAAGAACATCACTAGAAGTGAATGTAATGAATAATATGACAATAAGTAAGGAAGGAAGTCAACATTTGATATCTGCTTTAATGATAAAATGAAAGTCAAATTAAGTTTGACTTAATGTGAGTATGTTAAAAATTTGTTTGTAATATGAATCTAAAGTACTAGTAAATGGGTGTTCACATCTCCTAAGACAATGAGAGGTGATGATAGTAATATGGGAAATTGAATTCAATCAAATTCCAATAGTATAATGGAGGTCAAACTTAGTTTGACCCAATGAGCTTATGTGATACACATACTTGATCAATGCTAGTAAAGAGTTAGTAAATGGGCATTATGATATGTATGGAATTTATCTAGTAATGTCTAGAGTGTGTAGTGATATTAGAAGGTAGAAATATATGTATTAGAGTGAAAGGAATGAAATGGAAAATATGTTAAGTACTAAGGTTGAAACGTGCATATAAGGATTTGTTATTGGGCTTATGGGCTCAAAACCCCATGCCCATTATATGGCTGGCTCATTAGGCCTAAGGAGGATACAACATCCAAACTTGTGAGCAAATGGTTAGCCCAATAAGACAATAGATAAGATGTGTGTAGAGAATGGGTCTTTGGTGTAGCTCTTTAGTCCCCAAAGTTGACCAAGTCAAATGCTTCATCAACCAAAATTCTTGATGCTTCATATATAAGAGTCAAGCTTCCATTGGAACATCTAGCACCTTGTGATAACTCTCTCTATTGTAAAGAGAATCCTAGCCCTCCACCTTGAACAAATCATAGCCATCCACCAAGGTTACATCTTAACCATTGGATTGAACTTGACCAAATCTCCACCATCCAACTTATTATTATATATATGAAAAATCTATATTATAGTCTTCATTTTTCTATCTCTACACCAAAGTTCTACCATGGTAAAAAGAAGCTCTCTCTCTCTCTACACTAAGAACCTTAACAAATCAAAGCTAATGAAGGTGAGGAATCTTGATCAACTATGATATTATGCCATTTTCTTTCAAGAAGTCTTTAAACTCAGTACTTAAGTATTTACCTCATTGATTGGATCGAAGGATTTTAATACTTTTACCTTTCTTTTTCAACCTTATTCTTAAATTCTTTGAATTTTTCAAATGATTCATATTTATATTTCATCAGATAAACATAACCTAACCTTGAAAGGTCATCCGTAAATGTGATGAAATATAAATATCCTCCCCTAGCCATTTCACCAAATGGACCACATACATCATTATGTATAAGTTCCAAAATTTCTTTGGCTCTTTCACATTGTCCTACAAAGGTTGACCTAGTCATCTTGCCTTGGATATAAGATTCATAAGTTGGAGTATGTTCATCACCCATTGGGTTTAGGATCCCTATTTTCTCCAACTTTAGAATCCTATCTTTGACTATATGACCTAGTCTAAGATGCTAAATTAATTTTGAATTAGAGTTAGGTTTTATCATGGCATTAATATTATTTGGCTTGGAGTTATTTTGTCATTACCATTATCCAAATAATATAGACCATCAAGTACATAACCTATGCCAACAATTCTATTATCATAATAGATTTCATAAACATATTTCTTAAATAAGAGTTCATAACCCATACTAGTCATACTAGTTATAGAAATAATGTCCTTAAAAGCATTAGGTACATACAAAATGTCTTTTAATGATAAAACATGATCAACAAGATCAATAGAAGTAGATCCAATAGCCTTTGCCAAAACACTTGCTTCATTTCCAAGCTTTAGGATCACCTCTCCCTTTTCCAAGCCTCCACTACTTGTCATCACTTGCATAGAAGCACAAATGTGAGAACTTGCACCACTATCAAGTTTCTAGGCAATTGATGAACTATTCGACACAATAGAGATGGAACAATTGAAAGATACACCTTCACAAGGCTTATCCTTTTTCTTATTCTTCTTCTTACCCTTTAAGGATTCTAGATACTTTGGGCAATTTCTCCTTCAATGTCCAACCTCATCACAATGGAAACACTTTCCTTTGTCATTAGAAGTTGCCTTTGTGGATCTTTCCTTGCTCACATCATCACTTCGCTTGAGTTGGGAAGTCTTCTTTTTTCTTTTCTTCTTCTTAGTCTTACTAGAAGAAGACGCACAAGAGCTACTTCCTTACTCTTTCCCTTTATATTATTTTGGGTAGTCACAAGTTTGATATGCAATTTTGCAAGAGTACACTCAATCTTGTTCATGTGAAAATTCACAATGAAATTAGAAAATGAGTCCAGTAGGGATTAAAGGATCAAATCCATTTAAAGGTTGAAGTCCATAGAGAAGTCTAAATTCGCCAATTGCTCAATTAGTTGGATCATCTTAAGAACATGTGGCCCAACCTTTTCTCCCTAACACATTTTTGTTTGGAATAATTGCTTAGATATCTTATGTCTAGCAGTCCTACTCTCTTCACCATGCAACTCTTGTAGGTGAGTGATGATGTCCGTAACCTCAAGCATGTTTTCATATTGCTTATGCAACTCTAGACTCATTGATCTTAATATGATGCACCTTACTTTTGTATGATCATCTTGCCACTTCTCTAAAGTGGCATGTTCCTCAAGAGAGGCCCTTTTAAGTAAGGGTCCAGGAACATTTGAATCAAGAACATACAAAAGTTTTTCATAAGCAAGGACTAATTTAAGGTTTCTCAACCAATCTATAAAGTTTGGTCCCATTAATTTGTTATCATTGAGTATGATCGCAATAGGGTAGGATGTGTTCATTTTATCATATTTACTATAGAAAATAATAAGATTGATTAGTCTATGTGAAATGTAACCACCATGTTGACTTGGTCTTTAATCAAAATGGCACTCCCACTAACTTGGCGAATCCTACACTTCCAAGTAGGAGATGGAAATCCCATTAGAGTGGATTTCTAGTGGGTGATTGAATTCTTATAAAATTATCAAATTCCATCAGATACATATTATCATTATTAGGATTTTGATATTTTACAACTAAACAACTTTTGTTCATCACAACCCTTTGTGATGGTCAATCATTACAGCTCATAATGTTATTGTTCTTTCATATTAGTTAAGTCAACACCATTGGACCAACAAGTATAGAGATTTGAACTTTGTATGGCTTAGGTAAACATTGCCATTATTGGCGCAAAATGTATCATATACTTGCAACATCACATGTTATATAATGACTTTAAGGAAATGATTCCCATGAATTATTACTCTAATAGAGAGCAATGACTTTTAATTTTTGATTTGGAAGATTTTCTTAAGCTTTAGTTATTAGGTCTCACTTTACACATTATCCATTTTACATACATTTCATGCATCATATATTTCACATATATATCATAAAATGGACACTTTACATAGGTATGCTTATAGACTAATGGCCCAATTCCTAGCCACAAGAAACGCATAAGGGGTTTAGGTTTATCAAATTACAAACATTCAAAGACTATAACTAATGAGTCTTCATGCTCCCACTAGGCATCTTTATGGGTTGAGCCTCCGCTTGATCTTACATCTCCATATCCTTTTTGTGCACATTGTTATCCTTGGCATACTAAGGCAAGATTACAAATAAAGAGAACTCAAATTCTCAATGAATTGAATATAAAACCTAAACTAGTAATTAACAATTAATTACAACCCTTTCATATAATAAAAGAATATTACATGCCCATCATAAGAATCATACATAATGGTTATAGTCCATGATCATCCATTCATGCCTCTCAAACACATACCATAAACATAACAATTAGATTTATTCATGTGTTGTCCTTTTACCTTTTGGAACATTTATAAATTTTGAAACATTTTCAAAAAACCATTTTGAATATCAAATATTCAATTTTTCCATAGCTTAAAATCATATTTTAAGTAATAGAAATTTATTTGATTGAAAAATAGATCCAAAATAATTTTGAAAAATTAAAAGTTGGGTAAAAACACAACGAAAATTATAACCTATTTCCCGAGTGTGATATCAGCTGCGAAATCAAAATTGTGGTTGAGATACCAAGATCGCAATCAAGACATTGAAATCAAGTGCGATCGTGATCTAATGTACTCATTCGCGGTAGCAAAATCAATTTTGTGATTGTGATTTATGTTTTCATGAGCACAACATTTGTACACCGAGTCTTTTTCAATCAAATCAAAAGCTCCAAAACAACACAGGCAATGGATTTGCAGTAAAATTAGGTGGCTTTGATACTAATTGAAGGGATTAATGGCATCAAAAGTAGAAGCATGGTGGGTGGGGCAAAATTTCAAACATTTCAAAATTTTGCTCCACCATTGTGGTAGGTACGTTACCCTTTAAATATGTTTACCAATTCTATGAAAAACACATATAAGAAACAAAGAAGAAGAAGAAGTATCATATACCTTTCTCCTTAGCTCCTATTTATTTTAGCTCCCCAAATGTGAAGCCTCTAGCTTGCTCACACCAAGCTTCACGAAGCAAGGATTAAGAGTTCTTGTTATTTTGGACTTGCTTCTATTATCACCAAGTCTTGTTTTCTCAAAAACAAAAAGAGAAAAAGAAGAAGATAAAGGATTAAAGAACACTTTCTTCAATCTCCCTCTCAAGCTCTCTTCTCACTCTTATGCATGTAATAGTATCCTTTTCTTTTGTTAGTGGAAAAATCTATATATGTCCACTTACTTATGGAGTTTTTTTTTTCTTTCTCATGCATATATTATATCCTCTCACAACTAAAATAGTTGTTGAGATAGTAGGGAACAAAGATGAGTTAGTTGTCTTATCAATTCATCTTTGTCTCCCATTATATAAGAGGAAAATATAAAGATGCCCAAGAGAGTAAGTGGGTTATCTTTAACTCCTAAACTCTCTCACTTCCATATCTTATATGGACTTAGGTTTTAGTTAGTGCAACCCCTAAATCCATCGTATGGATCAAGTTTATTACCAAGTCCTATATGCATCTTCTATCACATCAAATGTGGTGTAGGGTCCCATAAAATGTCCAAACCCAATTAAATTTAGTCCAAAACTATTTCAATTTAGTCTTCACTATTTGTATCACATATATATCATGACTTAATTTAATAAACCCTTTGCGAATTAAACTTCAAGACATGCTAGGGTCTTTGTAAATTTAATTACAAGCTTAATTTAATTATCATTAATAAATTAATTAAACACTTTAATTAATTATTAATATAATTCAATATCTTTGATTGGTGAATGCTTTATGGTGTGTAACTTACTAGGTTCATGTTCTAATTAGTAATGAGATAGAGAAAATTCTTTTTCTCACCTAATGTGAAATCCTCATTTCACACTTAGTCGCATAAGTCGTGAGGGATGCCTAGAATAACATATTATGACTACCTAATTAGAAATGAATTTCGGTGAACATATACACAAACATTACATGGACTTTTGATAATAATTAAAATTCACATTTCAAATAAATAGTTAACGTATCTATACAAGAGTGATTTATCTTTCATATTCTCAACTCTTTGAGAATAGATCCTCTCATTGAATACTTAAGGAACATATATTCATTACAAAAGAACAAATTCATTTAAAGAACATATATATTTTATTGCCAACTGAGGATTTTATTTACATTTACATAATATGCACATTGCTCTAGGGCATACATCACTATCATATATATATAAGATGCATGCCTTATACTCTGCTTCATTATTTGTTACCTGGAAGTTTAGTTTGATGGCTATGGGTAGGTTTTCCCCACTCGGTGTAATGAATACAATGCTAGCACCATACCCTTTGTTATTAGATGCCCCATGAAAGTAGAGCTTCCAAACTTCACTGTCAATTGTCAGGATATCTTCATCAGGAAATTCAGGCTCGACCCAATGATCATCTACTAGAGCTGCAACTAATTGATCAGCCATTATGCTACCCTTAACTGCTTTTCATTGTATATATTTTAGATCATATGCAGCTAATATAGCCATCCACCTTGCCATCTTACTGTCAAGAACCAGCTTCTCCATAAGGAATTTCAAAGGGCCCTTGTCAGTAAGAACATGAGTTGTAAAAGAGCAGAGGTAGTGTTATAGCTTGTGGCAGACCCATACCAAAGCAAGACATAGCTTTTCTGTAAAACTGTACTTGAGCTCATGCGATAACATCCTTTTGCTCAAGTAATAGATGGCATTTTCCTTGCTAGAGTCAGGAGCACTTTGGGCAAGCATTGCCCCTATTGCTTCATCTGTTACTGATAGATAAAGTAACAAAGGCTTTCCAAACCTTGGTGGCTGTAGTACCGGTGGGTTTAGTAAGTATTGCTTAATCTGGTCAAAAGCTTTCTAACAGTCATCATTCCATTGCTTGAAGGCTGCTTTTCTGAGTAGCTTGAAGATAGGCCCACATACATCAGCCAACTGATTGATGAATCGACTAATGTATTATAGCGATCCAAGGAAACCTCTAATCTCCTTTTCTATTTTTGGAGGCGGCATTTCCAGAATTGCCTTTGATTTAGCAGGGTCTACTTCTATACCCTTCTTGCTGACCATATGGCCTAGGAATACTCCAGATGAGGCTCTGAAGACACATTTGGCAGGATTGAGCTTGACATTGTACTGGCAAAGTCTAAGGAAGAATCGCTTTAGTGCCTCTGAATGTTCTTCAGCAGTGGTGCCTTTTATTACCATGTCATCCACATAAACTTTAATCTCTTTATGCATCATGTCACGAAAAATGGTAGTTGCCATCCTCTGGTATGTTGCCCCGGCATTTTTAAGCCCAAATGGCATAACTTGATAGCAATAAGTGCCCCATTCAATAATAAATGTTATCTTCTCTTTGTCAGGAGTATGAACCATTATTTGATTATACCCTGCAGCCAGGTTGGTTAAGGAAACCAATTCAGAACCTGCTATACAGTATACCAACAGATCAATATGAGGTAAAGGAAAATCTTCCTTGGGACAGGCTTTGTTTAGATCCCTGTAATCCACACACATTCTAACTTTATCATCTTTCTTGGGAACCGAAACAATATTAGCAAGCCAGGATGGATAGTTGATGGGCTCAATGAAGTTGTGGTCCAGTAACTTGGCAATTTCTTCTTTAATTGGTATAGACCATTTCATCTTAAGTCTTCTCAATTTCTATTTGATGGGCTTAGCACCTAGGTAAATCAGGATTTTATGAACTGCTATGCATGGATCCAACCCTGTCATGTCTTTCGGTTGCCATGCAAAACAATCTTCAAATTCTCTAATCATTTTCTCAATATGATCCATGTTTATGCATGCAGATGCAATGAATGTAATTTTTGGTATGTCATGAGTGCCAGCATTAATGGGCTCTTTAATTGTGTCATCTTTTATTTCATTTACTTCATTTTTACTTGATGTCTCATTTAAGTCAGATTTAAAAGTTGGAACATCAAAGAAAAATGGAGACACAGAGTTGTAAGAGGAAACAGTAGACTTTTTATTGAATTCAAATGGGGATATGTCCCAATTTACATCAAACTAAAAAGTTAGACCCTCAAGGTCAGTTATATCATTATCAACAGAAGAAATAGAAGAGACAGACTCAGATTCAAAAGATGAGTCTATCTTAGACTGAGACTGTGATTCAGATTAGGACTCTAGTACAGATTCTGGTTTGGAAGGATAAAAAGGGCTCTCCTCAAAGGACCAATTTTGCAGCTTGGTCTCAATGGGCTGGATTAAGGTGAAAGGGTCAGTTTTCTCCTCCTCAACAGTGAGCATGAACACTTCATCAAAAAGACTAGCCTCCATGTGAGCCAATCTTGACTAAGCTTGTAGATTGGTTCATAGTCTTCTATCTTAAGCCTGACATCAGAAAAGATTTCAAATCTGGGGATTAGTTTTTCGGTAATGGGGTAGACCCAAGGCTCAGGAAAGTTATAGTAAGGAACTGTGTTGTCTTCCTTTACAAAATAGCCATTTAGAGTTTTGAAGTAAGGGCGCATGGGCCAGTCATAAACCTCACCTCTTTTAAGGGTAACTATTCTGTCTTTAGCTCGATTTTCCATTTCTACAAGATCTTCATCAGTGGGCTCATACCCTAGCCCAAATGGCGGTGTTGCAACTGGATAGTCTAAGAAAGACTTCAAGCCCTGTTGGCTCCTTCCCAAACCCAAACCAGGAAAGTAATTCATTTTGTGAAGCGTATTAGCAACAGCAATATTCCTGAAGGGGTCAAAATCAAATGGAATGAATTCTTTACCCTCTTCACCCTCAATGTATTGAATGAAGGAGAAACCAAATAGTGGATAAGTGGATAGCTTAGGGAATCTCAAGAATGGGAACAGAGCTTGGGACATCTGGTCTTCCATGCATGTCCCCTTTAACAGTCACGACCCCATTTTCTAAAAGGGAACTTGACTTTTTGGTGTAAGGAGGAAGGGATAGCCTTTGCTTGATGGATCCAGGGCCTTCCAAGTAATAAGTTAAAACATGAAGATACATCAATCACTTAAAAAGGAATGGTGAAAGATGTCAGCCCAATAGTCGCATCTATGATAGCCACCCCAAGGACTTCTCTCTTAGTATTGTCATACACCCTTACTACCTGATTTGAAAGGGTAAAATCAGTAACTTCCACTCCTAAGCAGCTTGCTACCTTCAGAGGGCATACATTTAAGGTTGAACCATTATCAATCAGAACCATTGGCACAGTCTTTCCTTGATTTACCACTATAATGTAAAGGGCATTATTGTGGCTAGAGTCTCCTTTTGGAATGTCAGTTTCTCCAAAAGTGATGGACACCCCTTTAGCAATAGAGATAATAGAAGCAACAAGGTTTTCATGTGTGATACCAATTAGAGCTTGGCATTGATTCAACGCCTTGCAAATAGCTTGGTGGTGAGGATATAAGGACTAGATCAAACTCCAAATTGAGATGTTAGCTTGTGTTTTCTTCAGTAGTTTGAGAATGGGATCTTCATCTGGTTTGAGAATCTCTTTCAATTTGTTGGCAGGTGTAGGAATAGGTTGAATAGGTTAAGTGTTTGGGCTCGATTGACTCTGGATGACTCTGCCACTTTTGATGATGGCATCAATTTCCTCAACTAGGTTAGGGAGGTCCAGGACACATCAATAATTAGGATTTGACTCAATCAAAGAGACAGGGCCAACTCCCTCATGATTATTTATTGTATTGACTATATGGTTAGGTAAAGGGTTGGTATTGATATTGGCTCAAGCTTTTGGTGGTATCAGGTCATTGGAATCAATAAGGTCCTTAATTTTGTGTCTAAGGGCCTTGCACACATCTGTTTTGTGCCCAAGTCCTTGATGATAATCACACCTCTCATTTGGGTTGTAATTTTTTGGTAGTGGATTGGGGACTGGTTTTGGCTCAAGAGGTTTCACCATGTTTCCGTCAAGCAGCTTCTTTAGGATAATACTCATTGGCACACCCCCTAGATTAGAAAACTGCCTCCTTTCAATCCTAATAGGCTTCTTAATAGTTAGAGCTTTGATTTCCCTCCCCCCTTTCTAATTCATTGAAGAAGTCACATTACCCTGATGAGTTGGCTTTTTATACCTTGACCCTAATGTGATCTCTTCTTTAATCTAACCATTCTGAATCAAGTCTTCAATTTTTGAAGCAGTTGCAATAAGGGCTTTGAAGGAAGGCAAGTATTGAGTCTGTAGCCTTTCTTGTTAAACTGGCAGAAGATTCTTGACAATTATGTCAATTTGTTTATTTTCAAGAGGTCGATATACCATTTGAGAAGCCTTTTTCCTCCACCTTATAAGGAATAAAGAGAAGGATTCCTTTACATACTACTTGGTGGTCTCAAGGTCTCTTCTTGTTACATCGACCTCGATGTTATAATGATACTGTTGGACAAAGATATTACAGATGTCATCCCAACTCCATTTTTTGGTGACATCCAAGTCTACAAACCATTTCATAGCTGTACCAGTCAAGGACTGTTGAAATAATTAGGCTAGTAGTTTGTTATCCACACCCAATGGATGCATGGCTCCCACATATACTTTGAGGTGGGTCTTGGGGTAGGTAGTCTTGTCAAACTTCTCAAACTCAGGCATCATGAATTTGGGAGGAACTCTTACATTAGGGAACAAGCTTAAGGACCCCCTATCAACCAGATCCTCTTTCTTTTTCATACCCAACAACATCTTCTCCATGCATTCCATTTTTTCCATGCAGGCCTTTATTTCAGGATTAACTTCCTTCCCTTGGAATGGATCCGTGGGTTGGAAAGTGAAAGCAGAGGTGAGATTTGTTGGTGAGTTGCTTCTGAGGAACTCGGGTGATGGGATAGGCAATGGTGGAATGATGTCGGTGTTTGCAGGTTCTTTGTCTCTAGATTCAACTCTAGAAGTGGATCCATAGACAAGATAGAAGGCAAGTTTCAGGTCAGCTTTGAATGATTTTAGGTCAGTTGGATTTTGAGCCAGGGAGGTCTATTCCAACATGAAACGGACATCCTTCATGATAGCCCTCCTCTAGGCCTTTAGCATATCTTGGAAAAGGGCCTCTTGCCTCTTCATCATGGTCACCTAGTGTTCAGAGACCTTAGCAAAAAGCTCATCAAAGATCTCATCAGCTCTGGTGGTAGTGGTCTCATCTCTGGCAACAGACATTTTGTCAACCTTTGAATAAAGGGATAAAGCTAGGTCAGTTTCTAGCTTAGGTATGGAACAAAGATCATGGAATATATTAGCTTTTAAGGGGACTATAAGTTGACATCGGTTTATGATTGGGACTAGTGTTTGAGTGAGATTAAAACTCTTTAAATACGTAAGGTTTATGCATATATGCATGTATGCATGAATGAAAAGGTTTCATGATAATGATATACCACGTTCAGTATTATGGTACATAAAATCCTAAAGGAAGGTTCTATGAGTCATTATATAAAATGGTTAGGGTGGTTTAAAGGGAACCCATCACACTAGAGATGCGATATACCTAACCACATGTGAGACAAGGAGCCTCGCATGGGTCCAATGGTATGTGCATATCCTCTAAAAGGATTAGAGGATACGTCGTGGACTGGATGATTTCACTATCAACAAGCAGACCTAAGAAAGGTTGCCCACTCAATGTTACTTTCTATCCTTTGTTTTCCTCGGAAGCTAGGGTTTTTGGACAAGGAGTCTGATGTAGTGATGCATGAAAGAGTTATTTTGCTTTTAAAGCCAAACTTGGTATTATACCAAAAGTAATCCATTTTATCTTTTATTTGAAAAAGATTTTAGCTCCCCAGTGGAGTCGCCAACTATGAGGCCTCGCCCGAGCACTAGTCCAATCCACCAAGGAATCAAAATGCTCTTCGGGAGAAACTCCATGATTAGAACTTGCTATGAGTTTAGAAAATTGATTTTTGTATTTTGAAAGTTGAAAAATGAGTCACCACTTCAATTTACTTATTTTAATTGGGAAAATTAAAGAAAACTCAAATTGATTGACTTTAAAAATGATTTGATTTTGTCCCAATGAAAAATGCACCAATCACGAGTGACTATGGAGGGCTCAAGGATCAGGTTTTGGTAATTACGCAATTGAGAAAAAATGTATTTTTCTTTAGTTTGGCTAAAATTGCAAAATAACTCTTAAAAAGAAATTTTCATGTATGCATGAATAGGAATATAGTGATGAATGAAATAGATATATATGATGAGATGGAATAACAATTGTAAATAAATAGGCAAGATAAATCCTACTTAATTATTACAATATCAAAACAATTGAAATAAAGAGGATATTTCCTCTAGCACTTAATGGTACTAGGAAAAGCACTCATTCCCCAACTAAACTAAATAAGATCACAAATAAAAGATTAATATAAATAAATTAAAATAAAAAGGAAAAAAATATTGATAAAAAGATTTTGGAGTTGATGCCCTTCAGAATGGCAGCCCGTGTATCCCATCGAATAGGAATCAAACCCCATGCAGTTCTTCCTTATTGCGAAGGAGGGGTTCTGAAAAAAGTGTTGATTTGTTTATTAATTTAATTCTGATTCTTAAATTAATAAATTTTAGATCTTTTCTGTTTTAGATCTAAATATGATTCTAGATTTGAGTTTAGAATTTTGAGAATGGAAAAGGGGATTACACCTTTGCTTTCCTTGATTTTCGGACGAATGGAACGAGCCTTGCTCCGGATCTCAACTCCACCTTGAATTCAAAAGGCTTGGAATTTGAATCTAAAAGCAACAAGTATATCAATATTAGAGAGCAGGAATTTGTGTCAAATGAACCTGAATGAGGCCCTATTTATAGAGCAGCTGAGGGGGGCACCGGCAGTATAGACGGCGACATCAGCAAGTCACCGGCGGCACGGGCGGTACCGACGACATGCCAGGTGTCCAGCGGCACATTAAGTGTGTTGCCTTACTACCAGCATAAATTTCATACCGCCAATAAAGCGGCATGGCAAGCGTGCCAGCCATACGGCGACACGGCAGGCGTGCTGCCTAGAGCGGCGACACGCCTTTTGCACGTTGGCCGGTTGGTTCGACCTGTTTCCTGCTTTTTCATCCATTTTGGGTCTGTTTCAGTTCTGATTCAAGCTTAGTTTGATCTTATGGGTTCGTAACTAAAAGATGGTCGAATGGAGGTGTAATTTTGAGGGTTCACACCTAGGGTTCGATGATTACCCGTATCAACATGAGGATTTATGCCTAAAAGGGTTAGAGGTACCATACGTAAATCTAATAGTAATCATTTATAACAATAGCACTTAAGGAAATAATAATGTGTAGCATAATAGCAATAGCAGTTTAACTTGTTGAACAAAAGATAAAATAATAGTGTGGTTCTAGAAAGAAAGTAAGGTAAGGCAACAATTATAAAGGTTCTTACATATCATTAAATAAACAATAATGGCTTTGGACCAATTGTCCTTTGGCATCCCAAGCTTAACAAAAAAACCATATAATTATAATTGAAGGTAGAAAAAGACTTGATTTTCAAGAATCTCAAAGGTTCTTATAACATAATCACTTGTTCTTGTAACATGAATATAATGTTTACTCACTTTCTGGTTCCTTTGCTCCTAGTACTTATAGCCCTTTTTGAACTTTTAATACTCCTCAATCTCTGACATAATATTATAATTCAATACTTAGCTTTTGCTTAATCATCATGCAATCTTATCCCATAACTACCCTATGTACATATATCATTTATATACACTTGGAGTTGTATATAGAAGTGTACTCATTACTTACACATAACATGTTGACTTTCAAAATCTTGCAGACTTAGCCTTTATAGGCCCACATGAATCACATTATAACTCATACTATAACTTTTCTAAAGTTAAAGACAATATATTATGATCTTAATATCAATTCTATTTAACATTCAACTTAGTACATTTAGCATTTTACATACATATCAACTTAACAAGTAACCTTGAAGGGTCATGCTTATCTCTTTTGAACAAATCATACCATCCATGTCATAGCCAATTTAAGATTGTCAATTCACTATTAACTCATCATAAAACCTATGTAACTTTTCACTTAATCATATATAGATATTAATCACAATATAGTAATAGAGTTAGGAAACCCTAGGTATACTTAATTGTCTCTAGACTTGTCTAGAGTTATTCCTTCAACCAATAAACAATTTAATTATTTATCATTCATATGTACATGTTAGTAATCATTAAAATATATCACATAAAAATTTTAGATATTGGGATTAAAATTCCTATCTTGGCCAAATATAGCCATCAAAGAAAAACATGAATTTTCTTACTTTTTGCACTTTTCGTTCATTATAATAATACGCAAAAACATCATTTAAACCAAGATTTTTCATGTAAATATAACAAAAATTATATTAGAACATCCCAATGCACCAATCGGCACACATATGTGTATATATGCATGAAAATTCTCCAACTTTAGGTTTTAGGGTGAAAATTATGAATTTTCTTGCTTTCTGTACTTTCCAATCATTACAGCAATATGTAAACACATGATTTAAGCCATTATTTTTCATCCAAAACATAACTAAAATTAGTTTAGAACACAATCATACATGAATTAGCACTCCCTTAGGGTTTATACACATGAAAACTCCAACTTTTAAGTTTTAGGATGAAAACCATGAATTTTCTTGTTTTCTGTATTTTTTAATCATTACAGCAATATATAAAAATGTGATTTAAATCAATATTTTTCATCTAAACACAACAAAAATAAATTTAAAATATAATAACATACAAATCAGCGGCCCCCCATGTATTTATGCATGAAAATTCCAATTATAAGTTTTAAGGTTCACCTTTAAAGGATTCGCGTAAAGAGAGTTGTGTTTTTAGTAGAATAATCGATTTCTCTCTCAAAAATTCACCTAGGTAGAATTTAATAAATAGAAAATTAGTGAATACATAGTTCAAAATAATTTTCTCATGATTAGTTTCATAAAAATCAAATAGTGAATTGAAAGAAGAGAATAACTTACGAAAACGGTTGCAAAATCGCAAGGTTTAAAAACACCTTGTGAATTTCAGTTAAGAGAATATTTTTGAAAGAATTTTTCTATCAAAATTTTGAAGAATAACATAATGCTGGCTGTCTCCCTTAGGGCTGCCCAAATTTTGCTTAATATATGTAGGGTTTTGGCAAAATTACAAGTTTGCCATTAATGAATTAGGTTAGGAGTGTTTTGATGTAATGAGCTTTGGGAAATTAGGCTTTTTATTTAATTTATAGGCTGATTATAGGTAATTAAAAATAAAATATTTTTTTATTATTTTCATTAAAATTTCTCCAAAAATTTTTATTTAAAAATATTTTAAAAATGCTCATAAAAATTATTTTATGCTTAAAAATCGCTTTGTGCATGAAAATTCAGTTTATGTGCAATAAATTATTTTATTCTCATGCACTTCATATAAATTACGTATTTCATCATAATAATTCATATTATGTATATTAGAGCTAATCTAACATGCCACATACTCATCAATCACATAACACATGAATTTTCATAAAAACACACACTTAGTCCTAATAGTTCTAAATTCAAGTAATTGTCATGGGAACTCCTAGGGTGGGTGTGGGTTATTAT
Source organism: Reutealis trisperma (assembly GCA_947687605.1). Classification (NCBI taxonomy): domain Eukaryota; kingdom Viridiplantae; phylum Streptophyta; class Magnoliopsida; order Malpighiales; family Euphorbiaceae; genus Reutealis; species Reutealis trisperma. Next base: position 140,215 of record CANTUT010000276.1, read on the forward strand.
AATATTATTATTAATTTCTGAATTGAAGAAGGTAACCTTTAAACTCAATTTAATCATATAGTAGTGATTCAAGCATAGTTATGTGATCTTTGGGATTGAATTGATTGCGAAAATTTGGATTAAAAAATATTCATTTTTTATCAGTGGTATCAAATCCTTAATTGCTTGTTTCTTATATATATATATATATGATGTGTTATAGGTGTATTAGAAATCAAAAGAAAAGATTATATGTGTTTTTGGCATAATTTTAAACTCTTTTGAAAATGATTATTTGACTGCCTTTTGTGGTTTATAACTCTCTATACACTTAACAAAATGGAATGATTTTAGTGTCTATTGAAAGCTTATTTTGAGTGCTTTAAATTGATATAAAAAAAAAAAGAATACAAATTTTTATTAAGAATTGAAAGAGTTATGAGGCTTCAAATTTATGGCTTTGAAAATTGAATTCTAGAAATTTAAAAAATATGAGTCTGTTTATTTTTTTTTTCTTAATCTAAATCCGATTGTTTGTTTGTCACACATGAAAATCCAGTTCTTAAAAGCGGAAAACAACTGCATCAATGAAATCAAGATGCTTGAAAATAAGGGATAGGAAGAATTTTTTAGGCTTCCAGAGCTTCCACAGTAGCGTGTGCAGCACACTTACCGATGTTGGCGAGTGAAGAATTTTGGTAACTTTCTGCCACTTGTCGGCATCTGCTGGTCAAACCAGCACAGTCCAGCCATGTGTCACAACGTGGTTCATCCACATATTGATGACATGTCACTAGTGTTTTGGCCCTGCTACCACTCTTCTACTCATGATTGGTCTATGTGCCATTCGTCAATTTGTCCACGTGTCGCCCATATGGCGCTTTTCTTGCCGACTATGCAGCAGCTTGAAAAGCGAATCCCACTATAACTTGTGATGCGTGTGGGCATATGTGGTGTCTCTCAGTGTTCATTTTAGACCATTCAACCACCATTGGATTTAATTTTTAATTTCCTATTTTCTGAGATATTTTAAATATTTTTTGAGCGATAGAAAATATTTATTTTGATTTTCCTCCTCCATAAAATAATAAAAATTTTGAAACAAATATTTCTAGATTAAGAGAAAATTTCTATTTTTTTTATATATTAAATTATTACTTTGTGTAATAGTCATTTTGGTACTATTTTTATGATTTTTTGAAATCTCCTTGTATTTTTGGTGAATTAATTTGTTAAAATTGAATAAAAGAAATTAAGAAAATTGATGTTGTCATTTATTAAATTAATTATAGCCTTGATGTAATGGATTTGTTCAGTATATTTGATAGCATATTTATGTAATATGTTATTTGAATTTTTTAATTAATTTGAATATTATTTAATTAGTTTAAATTTTAAATTTAACTATATGTTATTTAAATTAATTAACTATAATATATGGATAAATTTATGACTGTAATTTTTTTTTATCCTAAAAATTTAGACTCATGTGTTTTGCATTTTGGTTGCAATTTATGGTTTAAATTGAGTGGGAGGATTATAAATATTATTTGCTGATAAAATTGTTTGAAATTTCATACTTTTGGGAATATGATATTTATAATATTATGTGCTAATTCAAATTGTATGAGAAGTTGATGAACCTAGTGAACTTTTACTTCAAGTACAATTGATATTTATTACATCAATGTTGCAATAATTTATTGTTGTTTTCATATAATGTGCCATAAATTGTTTACAAGCATGTTTAATATCTTTGTGTGTAGTTGAAAATGTCATTGGTTGCTAAAAAAATCATAACTCAATTAAACAAGGGTGAGAAGTTGAACAGCGACAATTATGACATACAATGTACAAAGTTCAATATATCCTTGAGGAACATGAAGTCATTGAGACACTGAACCATGTAGTGGATGAACCTGAAGCTAGAACTACTGCTCAACATAGGAGAGATGCTAAAGCTTATGCAGCTTGAAAGTAAAAGAACTCTCTTGCTTGCATAACGCTGTTGAGCTGTATGTAAGATGACTTATTGATTTAGTATGAGACATACAAAACTACTCATGATATCTGGAATGCTTTGAAAGCTAAATATGGTGAGCTTTCTATGACTAGGCTATATGAATTGGTCATTAAGTTTAGAAGCTATAGGATGTGCCTAAATCACACTATGAAGTAGCACCTTAGAGAGATGAGGAAAATGACAAGAGAACTCAACTCAGCAGGTCATATCTTAACTAATGAGCAATAGATTGAGGTAGTCATTAGGTCACTCCCCAGAGTTGGGATCACATGGTTGTGACTATGACCCACAACAAAAGTGTGAAGACTTTTGATGATATTGTTCATCCTTTTGAACTTGAGGCTAAGCATTTAGAAGCCAACAAATCTCATGGGGAAGCTTTAATGGCTGAAATTTCCCAAAAGCTTAAATTGTTCAAGGCGAAGAAGAATTTCTTCAAAAGGAAAGCAAGACCTAATGAGGTAGCTAAAGGTAAGACAGAGTGTAATACACAAGGTTTTCTTAACCTATTAGAGTTAGCAATGGACGTACCAAAATGTTCATATACTGTGCCATTCAAGGCCTCCCTAGCACATCAAAAACCATAAGAATATCATAAGAAGCAAATTATAAATGAATAATATGACAATAAGTGATGAATGTAATTGATTTTGATAAGCACTTTTATGATAAAATGGAAGTCAAACCGAGTTTGACTTAATGTGGCTATGTTAATAATTTATTTGAAATATGAATCTAAAGGGTTATTGAATGGGCACTAGCATCTCCTAAATGATTAGGAGATAATAATAGTAACATGAAAAGTTGATTTAATCAAAGTTACAATGGTATAATGAAAGTTAAATGATTTAGGAATTTATATGACTTACATACAAAAACAAAGCTAATGAAAGGCCAGAAAATGTGTACTATAGAGTGAAAAAGATTTATGTAGCAATGTTTAGAGTATGTACTAATATTAGAAGGTAGAAATATGTATATTAAAGTGAAAGAAATGAAATGGAAAATGTATTAAACACCAAGATTGAAACGTGCATATAAGGATTCGTTAATGGGCTTTTGGACTCAAAAGCCCAAGCCGATTGAATGGTCAACCCACAAAGGCCAAGGATGGATGAACATACACTTAACTAGATTTAGAAATAGCTAAGCAATGTTAAGTTTGGTGTTGGGAAAGCTAGCCATTAATTTTGACTTAGAAGCCACTATTTTTTACTAAGTCAATTCCTTTTCCAACTTGAATTCTCCCTCCATCCACACCAAAGTCTACATTCATTTTTGCTACTTCAAAAACCATATGAAGAACATCACAATTGTAGAGAAAATCATAGCCATCCATCAAGATTAAATCTTAGCCATTGGATTAAGCTTGATCAAATCTTCACCATCCAACCTATCATATATATATGCAAATTTTATGTTGTAAACTTCATTTTTCCTATCTCTACACCAAAGTTCCACAATAACAAAAGAAGCTCTCTCTCTACACCAATAGCAACAAGAACTTTAGCAAACCAAAGCTAACCGAGGTAAGAAATCATGTTCATCTTCTCTTTCCTATGTTCTAAGGTTGATTTTAGTATTTTGGTTGCATAAAGTCTCTTCAACACAGATATAAATTTCAGCCAATACTAGGAAATAATCAAGGAAGTGTTCTAAGTTCTAATTGAATGCATCTATGGTTATTTTAGATTAAGAAAAATGATTTAGAAGTGTTAAAATGAATGAAGGAAGTTTGATTCAAGATTTGAAAGTCTTAGTAGCATTAATTTAGTCTAGAAGGGAAATTAATATTCTAATACCAGATATTGACAATTGAATGATCATATAGGTTTATGTTATGCTAATTTCAAAATTCCATGATCAATTTAAAGATTGGATGACAAAATAATAGTTTTCCTAAATTCTAGTGTTTATGGAAAAATTGAGAATTTTGAAATTTGAACTTGAAATCATGAAATTGAATGAGGAATCTAGCTTGGAAATGAATAGGAATAAGAATAGATATAAAAATGTATATGACTCTATTGATACATCTCCATTGTGAGTTGAAGTAGTAAAATAAGTATAAGGTATAATTAGTAACATCATTAATTATTAATTAATATGTAATTAAAATGCAAATGTGTAGAATCTAAAGACTAGGATAAGGATATTATCTAAGAGTGCAAGGAGCACCACTTGCATCAAAGTTAAACATAAATAGGAGCAAAAGAGTCCAAGGTGAGAACTTAGTAATATGATTGCTTACAACCATTGCTTGAATTACCATTCCTTGACATGTACTTGAAATGAAATTTGATATATGGCTGCCTATTGATTATTAAACCTTTGGAAATCCATATTTTTCTTATATGATATTGACCGTGATGAGCCTTTTGCTTTAGTCCTATGTTTTGCTCAATGATGAGAATGATTAATATGCCAAACTATTTTCCATTGAATTCCTATTGTAGACTTTGGATATGTCTTTCATTGAAGCCCATAAATAAGCAGAAATCCTCTTTGGTGTGAGGAAATACACCATACCTTGTACACTTGGTATAAGCCTGCGAGTAGCGCGAGAGTACCCAACCTCTGCTAGGGGAAAACGCCTAACCATAAGACCTTATCAATCCTACATAATGTGATGTATGTGAATGAGTAAGGCTTTGACTACCACTCTTTAATTTATATGTATAGGAAGCATTATGCTTCCAAGAAAGTATTATTTCTACTAAAATTTTGTTTCCATCTTAAATGAGAAATTGAACCATAATGACAACATTGATTGAAATCATTCCATTGCTATAAAGAGCCCTTCCTGAAAATGGTCCTTGTACTTCATATATATATTGTATTATTATGTACTCACTAAGCTTTGTCTCATTCCTTAGTTGTTTCAAATTTTTAGGTAAAATTGACGAGTCAGCAAAGTAAATTCTAAGCTTTACTCATCCGCTTGGAAGCTATTTTGCTAATTTCAAAAGTTGTAATTCTTGACTATGAAGACCATTGTTTTAAAGCTCCATGGTTACAGAAGGTTTAGCACTAATGTGATATGGGATTGATATGTACTAAGAACCATAATGTGATTATATTTACGTTGGTCTAATTAGTAATGAATATATGTAAATGAGATGAATGTCATAACGATATAATGATTATTTGGCTATATGTAGATGACAAAATAGAAGTTGGTAGTAACCCAATTGGGTTTTGATCTTAAGACAAGGTTAAATATGATGAATGGTATAGGATTATAAGTTACATGGGGTTCTATAGGTTTAGGTGACTTTATGTCTCCTTATGCCCTATGACCATCATGGCTTAATAAGTGAGTCGTGACATTGAGGCACCAAAAAAAAAAAAAAAGGCATGCCAAAAGTGACATGAGCAAGCTTAAATGCTACAACTGTGACAAGAAAGGGCACTTTGCTAGTAAGTGCATTGAGCTAGCTAAGGTATGCTATCTAAACACAAAAATGTGTGTTTATGTTTTGAGCTATGTGTTCCTAACTGAATCTAATTCTTTATAGACTGTAGACTTAGGTGCCACAAACTACATAGCTATGAGTCGAGATGCATACTTGGAGTTTCATCAGATAAGTTCTAGTACAAGATGGATTTATGTGGGAAACAACACTAGAGTTGAAGTCAAGGGCATCGAGACCTACAAATTAGATTTGCATGGTGGACACACCTTGATTATGCATGATGTGCTTCATGCTCTAGGAATCCGGCAAAATCTTATCTCTGTTTTAATTCTTTTAAATTATTTTTTTAGTTTCTTCTTTAATAATAATAAATTGCAATTATCTAAAGGAACAATTACGTATGGTTTTTGTTACATTTATGATGGTTTCATGGTTTTGGATGTGAACAATTGTGTTTCTTTTAATAATGCAAGTTGTGATCTGTTAACGTCTTCTGAAAACACATGTGATGATGTTCAATTACGGCATAATAGACTAAGGCATATTGGACAAGAAAGAATGAGTAGACTAAGTAAATGTAATTTATTAGGTCAACCCAATAAAGCAAAAATGTGAGTTTTGTCTGGCTGGAAAAGCAACCAAGAAACCATATGGAAAAGTAACTAGATCTAAAATTCCATTGCAAATTATTCATTCTAATATATGCTGTCCAATGAATGTAAGGGCAAGACATAATACCTTATATTTTATCACATTCATAAACAACTATACTCGATTTGGTTATGTTTATCTCATTTCACATAAATCGAAAGCATTAGAATGCTTCAAGAAATATTTGAACCTTATTGTAAATCAATTAGACAAAAATATTAAAATATTAAGAACCAATCGAGATAGAGAATATTTGTCTAATCACTTCAAACAATTATGTGATGAAAGAGGCATTGAGAGACAACTGACCATTCTAGGAACTCCACAGCAAAATGATGTTGCTGAAAGAAGAAATAGAATAATAATGGAAATGGTAAGATTAATGATGGCACAAGCAAATTTACCAATTTTGTATTAGGGGGATGCATTGCTTATTGCCACATATGTTCTTAATAGAGTGCTCTCTAAATTGTCACATTCCAACTTTTGAGACATGACGGTCTTAGAATATAGGGAGAAATAAGGTCACCCACGCCCGTAGAACCCACTCATACATATGCAAAAAAATTGCCTAGGATCGTATTGAACCTCATACATTAACTTAATAAAACCTTTTATAAAGGAAAAACCTTAAGTTGTGGAAGCTAAAAATATACTTTATTACAATTGATAAGAAAACAATAGTAAGATTCCAAGTAAATTTTCCAACATAATATCTTAGAGTAAGGTTCCCATAACAACTCCTGGAGCATCTAAGGACTCATCATAACATGGTATTATTAAAACTTTGACAAAAGAATTTCCCAAGTGGAATAGGTAGCTTAAGTGATCACCTTGCCTTCTCATAATGCTCACCTAGAACCATAAAAGGAAAAAGGAGTGAGATAGATGATCTCAATGAGTAAACAAATATGACTTATACAATAACATATATCCCTTAGAAGATTTCATAGCTCATCATTCAAAATTTATGATTCACAGTTTTTGGCTTGCAATTTAACAAGGTTTATAGAAATTAACTTATAACTCATAACACATATAGAGTGGAGGTTGCTGCCTTGTCCACTCGTAACATAATATAGAGTGAAAGTTGCTGCCTTGTCCACTCGTAACATAATATAGAGTGAAGACTGCTGCTTTGTCCACTTGTAACATAATATAGAGTGAAGGTAGCTGCCTTGTCCACACATAACTCATAACATATAAAGTGAGGGCTATTTCCATGTTCATACATAACTCATAACATATAAAGTAAGGGCTGCTGCCATGTTCACACATAACTTATAACATAATTTATAACATATGGAGGTAACAGTAGCACTGAAGGATACAGTCAAATGTAACATAATAATAGTAGGAATTTAGCCTTTTCAACAAAAGATGAATAACAGTGTAGTTCCAGAAAAAAATATAAGTTAGGGCATTAATCGCAAAGGTATTATCACTAGATAATAAAAATGCTTTTAGACCAATTATCCTTAGGCAACCCAAGCATACGAAGAAATCATTAAAATAAAAAAGAACTTGGGTTTCAAGATATCAAAGGTTCACAAAACATGATAGCTTGCACTTGTAACTTGAAACATAATGTTTACTCATACTTATAGCATGAACACAGTGTTTACTCACCTTGTGGTTCCTTTGCTCCTAGTACACATAGCCCTTTTAAACTTCTAAAACTCCTCAAGCTCTAACATAATATTTAATTCAATACTTAGTATTTATTTAATCATGATGCTATCCTATCTCATAACTACCCTATGCACATATAACATTCACATACACTTAGAGTTGCACATAGAAGTGCACTCATCACTTGTACATCACATGTTGACTTTAAAAGTCTTGCACACTTAGCCCTTACAGGCCCATATGAAAACACATTACAATCATGTCAATACCTTTCTAAGTTCCACACAATATGATTACCTTAATATAAATTCACTTTAACAATCATCTTAGTATACTTAACCCTTCCACATATGTCAACTTAACAAATAACCTATTAAGTATTATGCTTATCTCTTATGACCAATCCTTTCAATCAATCTCTTCATAGATTCAAGATCATTAATTCATTATTAACTCATCATAAAAACTACTTCCATATTATCTAATCACATTCACAAATTAATCACAACATAAGGTTAAGATACCTTAAGTATACCAAATTGCCTCTAGGCTTGTGTAGGGTCATTCCTTTAATCAACATGCAATTTAACCATTTATCATTCATGTATACATGTCAATAATCAACAAAATACATCACATAAAATTTATAGACATTGGAATAAAAATTCCATTGTAAGTTGAATGCCCCATTAAAGAGAAAACTTGAATTTTCAATAAGAGTGCCAGCCGAAATTTTCATTATATATTATGGTTTGGGGTGAAATTTCCAATTTTACCCTTAATGAGTTAGGTTTGGGGTGTTTTGGTGTAGTGGGCTTTTGGGTATTTGGGCTTTTTATTTAATTTAGGGGCTGATTATGGGTAATTAAAAATAAAATATTTTTCTTATTATTTTCTGAAAAATTCTCCCCAAAACATTTATTTAAAAATTATTTTAAAATACTCATAAAATTATTTTTATGCTTAAAAATCATTTTTTTGCATGAAAATTCATTTTACAAAAAATAATGCTAATGCATTTTATTCAAATCATTTATTTTACAATAATAATTCATATTAGGCATATTAAAGTTAATTTAACATGCCCAAAACTCATAAATCACGTCACACATAAATTTTTATATGGTCACACAATTTGTCACAATAACCCTAAATTCAAATAATTTGTCACTAAAACTCTTAGGGTAGATGTGGGTTGTTATATAAATTACTTAATTCTACTCCATATGAGTTATAGAATAACAGAAAGTTAGATTTGAGAAAGCCATATTTGCGACCATGGGGGGTCCCCAAAAGGCAAGACATGTATCTTTATTCGATATTGTGAACATTCCAAAAGGTATATGTTCATTGGTGAGAATGATGATATGATAGTAACTAAAATTGAATCACGTGATATCACTTTCTTAGAGAATGACTATCCAAGTCTTGGTGACATTGATAAGAATTTACATCTTTATGAGCTAGAGGACTCTAATACAAGTGAACCATCACTGACACTTGAAGCTAATAAGAGGACATTTGTACTTTTGGAAGATGTGAATAAAAAGCCAGAGTTGAGAAGAAGTTCTCGACTAGTCATTCCTCATCATTGTTTCAAAATTGAAGGGGACAATTTTTTAGCCACTATGGGTGATTTAGTAAAACCCAAAACAGTGGTTCAGGCTTTATCTTCTCTAATAAGTGATGAATGGAGAAAAGCAATGGAAAAAAAAATGTAGTCAATAAAAAAAAAAAAAAAAACCAAGTTTAGTGCTTGGTTGATTTACCTCCAAATAGGAAAGTCATTGCGAACAAATGGGTTCTCAAAAACAAACAAAATGCTAATGGCTCTATAGAGAGGTATAAGGCTTATTTGGTAGTAAAAGGCTACACACAACAAGAAGGCATAGATTTTATGGAAACATTCTCTTCAGTAGTAAGGTTTACCTTTATTATCCTCATTCTAGCTATAGTAGCACATGTGGATCTAGAATTACATCAAATGGATGTCAAAACATCTTTCTTAAATGAAGAACTAAATGAGGAAATCTATATAGAGCCACTTAAGGGCTTTGTGATCTAAGGTCAAGAAAACAAGTTTTGTAAGTTGATATGTTCAATTTATGGACTTAAATAGTCATGAAGACAATGGTACTTAAGATTTCATTATGAAATCACTTCATATGATTTTGAGATGATCAATGAACACCATTAGGCTTATATTAAAATGGATAAAGACAAATTTGTGATTTTGTCATCGTATGTGGATAACATACTTATAGCTAGAAATAACTTAGAATTCATGAAAACCATTAAAAAATGGTTATCATCTACTTTTGAGATGAGAGATATGAGAGAAGCATCCTATATACTTGGTGATAGGATCAAAAGAGATCATTTAAGTAGATTGTGGACACTTTCATAAGAGCCATACATTAAGAAAATGCTTGAATGATTTAATATGCAAAATTGCAATCCCATAGATACTACATTTGCAAGAGGTGAAAATCTAAGCAAAGAACAAGGGCCTAAGACTCTAGAAGAAAAGAAGACAATGGTGAATATGCTTTATGCCAATGTAGTTGGCAATATGATGTACGCTATGTTGTGTACTCGACCTGATATTTGCTATGCTATTGGTATGGTAAGTTGATACCAAGCAAATATTGGCATTATGCATTGGAAATCAGTCAAGAGGATTTTGAGATATCTAAAAGGCATGATGGGCTATTCTCTTTGTTACTAAGGCAATGATTTGCAATTAGTTAGGTATTCAGATGTTGATTGGGCTGGTGATATGGATGAACGCAAATCGTTGTCAAGGTATGCATTCTTGCTTAACAATGGTGGAATATCATGGGTATTCAAATGCAATATTTACTATGATTTCACCCATCATGGGTGAGTGGGAGATGTTGCAAAATGGGTCATTTTTCTTGCATCCATGAGAGGTTGACCCAACCTAGTTAGAAACCCAAATTAATGCATTAGTGGAATTTAAACTTAAATAATTAAGTTAAATATTTGAATAATTTAAGTAATTGATATTTAATTAAAAGATAATATAAATAATTATCTAAGAGATAATTAAAAGGACAATTTAAATAATTATCTAAGAGATAATTAAACAAATAATTGTGTGGATTATCTTCAGAAATAGAGATACATTTTTGCAGATAAAAAAAATATAGACTCTCTTTATCTCTTAACCACCAAAAATATCTCTTTGTGAGTTAAAAAGAAAATAGTATGTTAAAAATAATTGCTTTACTATAAAGAATTCTTGTGTTGTGAACCTGAGTTGGTTCCTAGTTATTATGGTTTTAATCTGACTGTTTGCATCAATCAAAATTCGTGCTGTGTTCGTAAAGATGGTGTGCTGTGTTCGAGCTATTGTTTGCAATTTGGTGTGGAGTTTCCTAAAGTATAATCATCATTGCTATTATTGATTTTTGAATTGAAAGAGGTAACATTTAAACTCAATTTAATCATATAGTAGTGATTCAAGCATGGTTATGTGATAATTGGAATTAAATTGATTGTGAAAATTTGGATTAAAAAATATTCATTTTTTTATCAAAAGGTAATTTGATTACCACTTACTCTTCTTTATTTTACATGCATTTTACACATTAATTAGATGATTGAATTGAGATTGTCTGCCTTATTCAATTAGTCATAGAAAATTAAAAGTGGTTGTATTAGACACATCCATATAATTACTTTATTTGAACTAAAATTGTCTGCCCTATTCAATGAGACAAAGAAATTAAAAGTAGTTATATTTTATTCAACTAATGGTAATCAATCATAGAAATCTCTGAAATGAGATTGTCTACCTTATTCAATCAATATAACAAAACTCAATTCAATTGATGGAATCTTAGCAATGTTCAATGAGACAAAGAAATTAAAAATGATTATATTTTATTACTATTCTTTAGGGTTATAATGACTTGATCAGAATAATGTTTGTTATGTAAATTCTGTCAATCAAAAGTAGTTTTGGAAATGATGAGAAAAAATAATGGAATAATTAAGATAGTAGTATGTAATAGATTTAATAACATGAATATTGGTTTGAAATTTAAGTGAATATGAAAAATTTTTATATGATCATCGATTATTAATTATCTACAGTTATTAGCAATATGATGAATGAAATTGTGAGGCCATGCCCAAGCATTAGTCTGATCCACTAAAAGAGAATCGAAATGCTCATTTGGATTTTAATTCACATTGGAGCTTTTGGGCTCAGATAGATTGATTTTGAAAAGTGCATTAAAGTTGCCACCCTAATTTTATTTTAATTGAAAAAAGATTAAACCCATTTGACTCCAATTTCATCCTAAAGGAAGAGATCACTAGCCTCAAAATAAACGTGGATTCATGGACTAGGTTTTTAGTTTATTTTAACAAAGATAGTTTAGCAATTAACTTGATTGTGACTTAAAATTGATTTCATGAATTATTTATAAATGCATGATCAATTATAATACGCATGATCCATTCATTCCCTAAAGTATAAAATAAAGCAGCACAATAAAGCAATTAAGGAAAAGATTTTAAAGTTACAACAAAAAATCTAAATTAGAGGATACCGTTTTTAGCCCTTATAGGTTATAGGCAAAATGAAAGAAAACCTAAACATATGAAGAAGGTGATGTTGGGGGGAAGGGGGGAGAAGGTTGTTTATTTTATTTGGATTTGATGCTTGAACCAAGCATACTTGTATAGCTCTTTGAATTAGAATAAGAGCCCACGCAGTTCTCTCTTCTTGTGAAGAGGTTTGTTTAGCCAAATCACTTTATCATATTTGGAATGATTGATTGATTGAATTGAGTTAATTGATTGATTTTAATTGATTATCAAGTTAAGTTAATTAGTTTAAATTTTAATTAACTACCCTAAGTGAATCAAATAAGAAAAAGCAAGAAGCATTGGAGGGGGAAGAGAATTCTAATATGGAAAATAATAAAATGAATAAATAAATGAAAGGAAAAGAGAAGGGAAAGGAGACTTAATTTGAGATGGAGGAGGACGCCTTGTCTCGATCGTTGGGCAATCACTTGCCTTGGATGGCTAGTGTAATAACCCAAATTTTTATTTATTTTAGAAAATTTCATTTTTGTACAAAAAGTTATTATTTAATTATATTGTTAAATCATACTTGAAATTTTCCTTTTTTTTAGAACTTTGAATTTTTATGATTTTGAAAATATATTATTATAAAATAGTTAAATTAAAATGTTATTTGTTGTTATAAGTTGATTTAAGAAGAAATAATAAAATTAAAGATAATACTTTAGAGTTAAATTTATCGTTCATTCAAATTATTATTCTCCGAAATTTCAAATTTAAGCAAATATTTATTTATTTATTCATGAAAATACTTAATTAGATTTTATTTAGCTATTCAGAAAATTCTTTACGAATTTATTATATATTAGTTAAAGTTTAAAATTATTGTTATTTTTACTATTATCATTATTATTATGAATGGTTTTATATTAATTAAACTTTTATTATATATAAATTAAGGTAAGGAAGTTATTTTTATGGAATAATTAACTAAAATAAATTGATTTATTATAATTAAAAAAAAAAGAAGAAAGGAGAATAGCTACTAATTGGTCCCAAGAGGACCAATTAGCTCGTTGGTTAGGAAGGAAAAGAATGCAGAAAATAGTAAGGGAGAACATAGAGAGAGAGAGAGAGAGAGAGAGAGAGGACCTTCAAAGCTTGATCTTCGGTCACCATTTCAAGTCATTGCTAGCACAAGGAGGTAGCCCATCCACTAGTGACATCACCAGTACTTGTTTGGTCATAAATTGCCACTGGAGGAAGCTGTATGTGTCGCCCAAAATGTAACAACCCACATTTACCCTAGGAGTTTTAGTGACAAATTATTTGAATTTAGGGTTATTGTGATAAATTGTGTGACTATATGAAAATTTATATATGATGTGATTGGGGCATGTTAAATTAATTTTAGTATGCCTAATATGAATTATTATTATGAAATAAATTATTTAAATAAATTGCATTAGCATGAAATAATTTATTTTTCGTAAAATGAATTTTCATGTCAAAATATAATTTTTAAGCATAAAATAAATTTATAAGTATTTTTAAAATATTTTTAAATAAATATTTTGGGGGAAATTTTAATGAAATTAGTAAGATAAATATTTTTATTTTAATTACCTATAATCAGCCCCTAATTTAAATAAAAAACCCAAATACCTAAAAGCCTATTGCACTAAAACACTCCTAACCTAGCTCATTAAGGGTAATATTGGAAATTGGCCAAAACCTTACAAATGAACACCTAGAATTCGGCCAACCCCTCATTCCAACAGCCACCATTTTGTTATTTCATCATTTTGGCAGAAAAATTCTCTCAAAATACTTTTCTCTACCGAAATTCATAAAATCCTTTCAATCTTTGCAATTTCTTGACTGTATTCGTAAGTTTTTCTTTCCTTTCAATTTCTTATTTGATTTATATGAAATAAATTATGAGAAAATTATTTTAAATAGGGTATTTGCTAATTTCTGTAGATTTAAATCAATTTGAGTGAATTTTTGATAGAGAAATTAATTTCTCTACTGAAAACACCAACCTTCCTACGCGATTTCTCCAAAGGTGAATCTTGTAACTAAAAATTGAAATTTTCATGCATAAACTCAATAAGTGGGGAGCAATTTCTGCATCATTGAATTCTAAACTGATTTTTTTATGTGTTTAGATGAAAAATATTGGATTAAATCATATTTCTACACATTACTATAATGATTGAAAAGTTTCAGAAAATAAGGAAATTCAAGCTTTCCATCCTAGAACTTGAAAGTTGGAAAATTCTATGATTATATATGTATGTGGCTGCTGATTTGTGTATGATGGAATTATAAATTGATATTTATTTTGTTAAGATGAAAAATAATAATTTAAATCAGGTGTTTACATGTTTATGTAATGAACCAAAAGAACGAAAAGCTAGAAAACTCATGATTTTCACTCTAAAACACTAAACTTGGAATTTTCATGCATAAGACATGTCAATGGCTGCCGATTTGTACATATTTATGTTCATAACTGATATTTGTTATGGGTGAATGAAAAATAATGGTTTAAAACACTTGTTTATATATTACTGTAATGACCAGAAAGTACCAAAAACAAGAAAGGTTTATGGTTTTCATCATAAATCCCAAAGTTGGAAAAATTTTCATGTATATGGATTTATATATGTGCCGATTCCTACATGCTTATGTTCTAAAATGATTTTTATTTTGATTACATGAAAAATCTTGGTTCAAACTATATTTCTACATATTATTGTAATAGAGGAAAAGTGTGAAAAGTAAGAAAATTCATATTTTCTCTTTAATAGAGTATTCGACCACTGTTGGGATTTTTATCCAAATGTCTAAAATTTTTATGTATTGTATTTTAATGATTATTGGCATGTATGAATGAATGATAAATGGTTAAATTGCATGTTGATTGAAGGAATGACTCTAAACACGACTAGAGGCAATTTGGTATACTTAAGGTATCTTAACCTTATGTTCTGATTAGTATGTGAATGTGATTGGATAATATGGAAGTAGGTTGTATGATGACTTGAAAATGAATTAATGATCTTGAATTGATGAAGAGATTGATTGAATAATTTGGTCATAAGAGATAAACATTGCACTTGAAAGATTATTTGTTAAGTTGACATGTATGGAAATGTTAAGTGTACTAAGATGATTGTTATAGTGAATTGATATTAAGATAATGATATTGTGTTGACCTTAGAAAGGTATTGATATGAATTATAATGTGTTTTCATATGAGCCTATAAAGGCTAAGTATACAAGACTTTTAAAGTCAATATGTTATGTGCAAGTGATGAAATGCACTTATATGTGCAACTTTAAGTGTACGTGAATGTTATATGTGCATGGGATAGTTATAGGATAGGATAGCATCATGATTAAATAAATACTAAGTATTGAATTAAATATTATGTTAGAGATTAAGGAGTTTTAAATGTTCAAAAGTGCTATGTGTACTAGGAGCGAAGGAACCACAAGGTAAGTAAACATTATGTTCAAATTACAAGTACAAGTTATCATGTTATGTGAACATTTGATATTTGAAACCCAAGTTCTTTTCTATTTTTAATTATGACTAAATGATTTCTTTGTAAGCTTGGATTGCCAAAGGACATTTGGTCCAAAATAGTATAATTTTTATTCAATGATATGAAAAACCTTTTGTAATTATACCTTACTTTCTTTTTGGAATCAAAGTCTTATTTTATCTTATCTTATCTCTTATCATGTCTAAACTGCTATTACTATTGTGATATATATTATTGCTTTCTTAAGTGCCATTTGTTATAAGTGATTACCATAAATATGAGTGAATTGAGCAAGAGTCTTCACTCACTTATGTAAAATTCAAGTGAATTGGGCAGTGTCTTTACTCACAAGTGAATTGAGCAAAAGTCTTCACTCGCTTATGTAAATTCAAGTGAATTGATTAGTGTCTTCACTCATGAGTGAATTGAGCAAGAGTCTTCACTCACTTATATAAATTTGAGTGAATTAAGCAGTGTCTTCAATCAAGAGCGAATTGAGCAAGAGTCTTCACTCACAAGTAATAAGTGTGATTTTTTGCAAACCTTGTTAAATTGCAAACTTTGATTCATGAATTGTAAAATATGAACTATGTGTTATAAGCTATGAGTTTCCTTTTTAAAAAGGGATATATATTATCATATGTGCCATATTGTTATTGAGATCATCTATCTCACCCTTTTTTCTTTGTGTTGTTCTAGGTGAGTAGTATGAGGAGGCAAGACAATGGCTCAAGCATCATACTTCGCTTGGGGAATTCCTTATCCAAGATAATTAGTTTAATATGTTATGAAGAGTTATTCTTAGATGCTCTGGGAATATTTATTTTTGGATGTTTATTTTGGAATGTTAACTTTCAAGGTTTTAATTGGATTCTAAATATTATTTCCTTATGGATTATGTTTAAAGTATATTTTAACTATGCTTTTGCAACTTAAGGTTTTCTATAAAAAAAAAAGGGTTTATTTAAGTTAATGTAAGAGGTTTTGGTACGATCCTAGGTAGTATTTGTATAAGTATAAGTGGGTTTTATGGCATGGGTGACTTATGTCTCCCCATGTTCTAGGACTGTTATGTCTCTGAAAATGGGATGTGACAAAGATTGTCCACTTGCTAATCGGCCTGCAAGCTCTGATTTTGGCTAAATCTAGCAATGAATCCTAGCAAACCTAGTACCATCTTGAAGCTTAGAATCTCATGAGCATTTTGGTACCCACTCCAACAAGTGGGAACGTCTGTAACTGATGAAAAAGAATAGAGAAGGTTTAGTCCTTTAAGTTTTTTGATGCATTTTCTAGCTAATTGAGGGAGCATTTTAATCTTCTCATCAACCTTGTTATAATTAAAGTCAACAGCTTTAAATCTACAATATGGTGTGAAAGGTGTCTCTAATCGCTACTATTGGTGGCGATGCTTCGTTGGCTCATCATCGGCTAGTGGGCCACACGCGTTGCTAGTGATCAAGAAATTCCAGTGAGCTACATATTCCTTGTACATCATGATTCTAAAGCTATTTGGTGGAAATTCAACTTCAGTAAGCCTAAAATGCCTTTTTATTGATTTGATTCAGTATTTTAAATGCTCAAAAAATGATTATTTTGTATATAATTATATGTCATAATATTTAAATCAATGATTAGAGTTGATTATGAGATTTTAGGAATTTGTTTGGGATGAATTCACATTATTCATAATTCTCATTAATTATATAGCTAATTAATAATAAGTTATATTTAGTTTAGATAATTGTATACTAAAGAATAAAACTATTTGATTTATGAGAAATTGATTAATTGATAAATTTAATTTAATTTTATGACTCTATTAGATTCTTATATAGTAAATTTTATAGAATTATTAATACAATTTTTATATGGCTTAATTTAAGTTATTAAATTCTAATAAATAAATTATTATAATTGTTAATAATATATTACAAAGACTTAAAGAATAAGATTAAATGAGTAATATTAGTTTCAAATGATTATTAACTAAATTGAATTTGATATTAAATTGACGAGTTGCAATTTTTTTTATATTGGTTGAGTTGGAGACCCATTAGGGGTTGTTAAGGTGTATTTAATCATTGTGAGTTTTGAATGGCAAAATTGAAGTATTATTCTCTTTATTGCGATAAGGTTATGTCCTAATGATAGGGGAGACTCTGCCGAAATTTCAATAGAATCTCAATAGTTGTTAGGTATAGCTTTGTAGATAAGTCATTCTTGCTCTAATAATCTCATCTATTTATAGTATTGATGTCTCAGGCAACCTTCCAATTATTAGATGCTGCACTCCGAGAGAATAGCTAGTTAGTTCTTACATAAAATCTATGAGTTATATGGTTTAATATAACTTTCAATTTTATTATTTATTTAATATTACACTTCCATAAACACATTGCTTTTTTATATAATATATATATATATATATATATATATATATATATAACTATGCATTATGAATATAAGCTAAGTATCCTAACACATGTATGTGGTTATTTTGTTATGTTAGTATAGCATATTACTTGTGATTGCTGGATGGGATTGGGATGACATAGTGTCACATCCCAACTTTTGAGACATGATGGTCCTAGAACATGGGGAGACATATGGTCACTCACGCTTGTAGAACCCACTCATACATATGCAAAAGAATTGCCTACGATTGTACCAAACCTCATACATTAACTTAATAAAACCATTTATAAATGAAAAATCTTAAGTTGCGGAATCTAAAAATATACTTTATCACAATTGATAAGAAAACAATAGTAAGACTCTAAGTAAATTTTCCAACATAATATCTTAGAGTAAAGTTCCCACAACAACTCTTGGAGCATCTAAGGACTCATCATAATATGGTATTATAAAAACTTTGACAAGGGAATTTCCTAATCGGAGTAGGCAGCTTGAGTGATCACCTTGCCTTCTCATAATGCTCACTTGGAACCATACAAGAAAAAAGGAGTGAGATAGATGATCTCAATGAGTAAACAAATACAACTTATATAATAATATATATCCCTTAGAAGATTTCATAGCTCATCATTCAAAATTTATGATTCATAGTTTATGGCTTGCAATTTAATAGGGTTTATAGAAATCAACTTATAACTCATAACACATATAGAGTAGAGGCTGCTGCCTTGTCTACTCGTAACATAATATAGAGTGAAAGCTACCACCTTGTCCCCTTGTAACATAATATAGAGTGAAGGCTGCTACCTTGTCCACTCATAACATAATATAGAGTGAAGGCAGCTGCCTTGTCCACACATAATTCATGCATATAAAGTGAAGGCTGCTACCATGTTCACACATAACTCATAACATAATTCATAACATATGAAGGTAACAGTAGCACTAAAGGATACAATCAAATGTAACATAATAACAATAGGAGTTTAGATTTTTTCAGCAAAAGATGAACAATAGTGTAGTTATAGAAAAAAATATAAGTTAGGGTAATAATTGCAAAGGTATTATCACTGGATAATAAAAAATGGTTTTGGACCAATTGTCCTTTGGTAACCCAAGTGTACAAAGAAATCATTAAAATAGAAAGGAACTTGGGTTTCAAGATATCAAAGGTTCACAAAACATGATAGCTTTCACTTGTAACTTGAAACATAATGTTTACTCACACTTGTAGCATGAACATAGTTTTTATTCACATTGGAAGTAGGAATATAGAGTTTACTCACCTTGTGGTTCCTTTGCTCCTAGTACACGTAGCCCTTTTAAACCTCTAAAACTCCTCAAGCTGTAACATAATATTTAATTGAATACTTAGTATTTATTTAATCATGATGCTATCCTATCCCATAACTATCCCATGCACATATAACATTCACATACACTTAGAGTTGCACATAGAAGTGCACTCACCACTTACACATCATATGTTGACTTTAAAAGTCTTACACACTTAGCCCTTATAGGCTCAAATGAAAACACATTACAATCATGTCAATTCCTTTTTAAGGTCATCATAATATCATTATCTTAATATCAATTCACTTTAACAATCATCTTAGTACACTTAATACTTCCATACATGTCAACTTAACAAATAACTTTTCAAGCATCATGCTTATCTCATATGACCAGTTCCTTCAATCAATCTCCTCATAGATTCAAGATCATTAATTCATTATTAACTCATCATACAACCTACTTCCATATTATCCAATCACATTCACATATTAATCCTAACATAATGTTAGGATACCTTAAGTATACCAATTTGCCTCTAGGCTAGTCTATAATCATTCCTTCAACTATCATGTAATTTATCATTTATCATACATACATACATGTCAATAATCATTAAAATACATTGCATAAAAATTATAGGCATTGGGATAAAAATTCCATAGTAGGCCGAATGCAGCATCCAAGGAAAATTTGAATTTTTCTTACTCTTTACACTTTCTGTCTATTACAGTAATATGTAAAAACATGGTTTGAACCAAGATTTTTCATGTAAGCATAACAAAAATCATTTTAGAATATTAATTCACATGAATTAGCTGCACATGGTATTTCTGATACATGAAAATTCAACTTTTGGGTTATAGGGTACAAAACCATGAGTTTTCTTGTTTTTGGTATTTTTCGACCATTATAGTAATATGTAAATAGGTGGTTTAAACCATTATTTTTCATTCAATCATAGAAAATATCAGTTTAGAACATGTTCATGCATGATTTGGCAGCCATAGGTAAGATTTATGCAAAAAAATTTCCAAATTTTAAGACTTATGTGAAAATCATGAGTTTTTGTACTTTTCACTCTTTCCGTTCATTACAGCAATATGCAAACATATGATTTAAATCATTATTTTTCAAATAAAAAAACAAATATCATATTAGAATTCATTCACACACAAATTAGCAGCCACATGTTAATTTAATAATAGAATTTTCCAACTTCTAAGTTCTAGCATAATACCTTGAATTCGTTTATTTTTTGAAACTTTTCGGTCATTACAGAAATATGCAGAAATATAGTTTAATCCAATATTTTTTATCAAAACACATAAAATATAGGTTAGGAGTGTTTTGGTGTAGTAGGCTTTTGGGTATTTGGGCTTTTTAATTAATTTTGATATGATTATAGGTAATTAAGAATAAAATATTTTTCTTATTATTTTCATTAGAATTTTCCTCAAAACACTTATTTAAAAATATTTTAAAAATACTCACAAAATTATTTTATGCTTAAAAATCGCCTTTTTAAATGAAAATTCATTGTATAAAAAAAATAAATTATTTGATGCTAATGCATTTTATTGATATCATTTATTTCACAATAATAATTCATATTAGGCATATTAAAATTAATTTATCATGCCCCATACTCATAAATCATGTCACACATGAATTTTCATATAGTCACACAATTTGTCAAAATAACCCTAAATTCAAATAATTTGTCACTAAAACTCTTAGGGTAGTTGTAGGTTGTTACATTCCCTCCTCCTTAAAAGAAAATCGTCCTCGAATTTCTAGATATAATAGCACAACACACTTTATTTAACTTCTGCATCACGCTTCTGCTGCGCCACTCAAACACAATATCTAACTATATTTAACTTATCAAATTCAATAAGGCACATACCCACAATTTATCTAAAAGAATCACATTGATAAACTTTCAGCTTAAGCTACACCTATGTTAATCTCTTGCTCAAACAAATCTTAAAACTAACCCTTAATAATCTGTATCTCTTAACCCTAAACAAAAGTAATAGAACCTTTAATTTCACTTTTAATCACATATAATCCTAAGCATTTCTTTTCCTTACATCTCTACTAATGTTAACATATATAATAACACCTTACTCATTACTTCCATTCATTGTTTATCACATTAGTCCTATAAGAGTCCAAGAAATAATTTCCAAATTAATAACTCCAATTGATATTTGATAATTCTCTTTCGATATTAAAAATTATTACTTAATCTATTATATACTCAATAAATATTTTCATATTTAACACCTTGCTAACATTATGATTTCTACTCTCCCATTATTCATCAATTAAAACATATTTAAACTTAACAAACATTCCTATATATATCATATCCCAAATGAACTTGAATTCTTTTAATTTACAATCCCAAATAAACTTCTCATAACTATTTTAGACTTACTCTATAATATATACATCTTTATCATGACCTAATTATCTAATGCCTCGTAATTTTTATACCTTTAGCTCGTAATATCATCTCACTTTAGGTTTTCCACTTACATCTTGCAATACTTCACATTCCTAATCATTTAACTTATCCATATTAAAATAATAAACCTTCTAATACCATTGCTATTCAATGAAATTTTTATGCAACTCTTATATCTTTCCAAATCTATGCCATTCTAGGTTATCTCAATAAAAATTCTTTCCATACTAAAGATCACTACCAAATTTCCTAGTAGCCTCAATTGAACATCATTGTGTCTAACATCTTAAAACATTTCTCATCCAGAGGACTCAAATCCCTTTTAGGTATATTCAAAAATATTAAATTTTAAAAAATGCATAGCATCATACTTATCCTTTTATCACTATTACAAGTCTGAGAATATTTATCCTTTTATGTCTCCCCCTTTTAAAAAAAAAATCATCTTTGAATTTTAAATACTTATTTATTCCCAAAAGTTGGGAATGCTCTTGTCCTTGAGGTTTGAATGGTCTAGGTGGTAGAGGTTCCGAGTTCACATTTTCTAACTTTCCCTTCTATGGGCAGTCTTTCCGGAAGTGGCCCATCTGACCACATCTTAAACATGCACTAGAGACTTTCTAATAAGCTCCAAGATGCTTCTTGCCATACTGGTCACAAGTGGGGAAACCTTGCTTTGGTTGACATTACGCTATCCAGGTGTTGAAGTTATTGATGACAATTCCTTCCCTAGACCTCCTCCTCCTTTATGCTGGCCTCCGTGTCTTTTGTTCTCATACTTCCCTTTTTGCTCATGTTCCACACATTCAACCCTCTCGGCTTTATATCTCTTTTCCATTATCTTAGCCTTATCTATCAATTTAGTTAAGGTCAAGAACTCAGTTGCTGCTAAGGAATTAAACAGGGGTGTAACCAGTCCTCTTAAGAAATGGTTGATGCGGCTTGCCTCAGTAGGTACGATGTTGATGGCGAACCTGCTAAGTCTATTAAACTCCTTAGCATAATCCAATAATGACATTTCAAGTTTCTATTTTAGCTGCTCGAACTATAGTGCTCTATCTTGCCTTTCGCCTTTAGGTAAGAACTAGTCCATCACTTCTTGCTTAAACTCTGCCCACGTAGGTGGGTTAACTCCATAAAGTTATTCCTCAATGCTTCTCTCGTACCAATACCATACCTCTTTCTTGAGTTGGAGTCTTACCAACTCAATCACTCTAGCATCAGAGTAAGACAATCGACGGACTAGCTTGTCCATCTCATCCAATAATTCATATGGGTCATCACCCTCTTTACCACAGAAGGTAGGTGGCTGAAGCTTCTTAAACTTTGAAACAGTCATCCCTTCATCATGTAGCCACTTCCTCTCCCTTCGAGCAGGTGCCATTACTGCAAGTGGTGGAACTCCATTTCCTTCTTGTGTTGGCAGCACTTCCCACCTTTGACCTCTCAACTCATCTAATTCCTTAGGCAAGTCTCTTATTTCCTCATGCATAGCGTGAACCTCTTGTGAAAAGGCTTGCTCATTAAAGCCCATAGTTGGTGCCCCCGAATTAGATCTTTCTCTTGACCTTGTAGGTGCAGAGGCAGCATTTGATGAAGTGTCTGAGATGGCATCCTCAATAGCCCTAACAGGTTGAGCAGCTATGCAAACCTTTTTCTTAGGAGATATTCTGCTATCACAATAAGGGAATTTAGTGCTAACTCCCATCTAACCTATCTAACCCCATTATCATATCATACTAACTATACATTTTACATGAGTACACATCATATCATATCATATCTTATATCACAGATCGTGTAGCATATACCACATCGCATATATCACATATCACTTATCACATAGCATACATCATATAGTCTTATAGCATTATGAGTTTCCCTATCACATATAAGTTAGTCATGCCATAGGCAATAAAAGAAATCAATCCATACTAAATCGTTAAGCAATCAATTAACATCATTCGCATCACAGGACTTTTCTTTTTCTTGAGGTGGAACACAGGTATGGCCTTCTTGATCATCTCTCTCTGGGTCCTGTTGTAGGCCACGCATGGTGCTCTTGGTTGAGGTCCTCTAGCAGGGGTGATCTTCTTGGTCATCTGTTAAGAGAATTGGAAGGCACACAAATAAACAATAATAAAGAGTACTATAGCTTATTAAGATTTCATGAAACTATACTAGGGACAGACTACAAGTGATATGACAAGAAAATTCTTATGCTTTAGGATTATACTTATTTAACCTAATAAATAGACAAGTCTAATTAGACTTTTTTAAAAAAAAAGAAAGCTATAGCTTTGATACCAACTTTGTCATATCCCAACTTTTGAGACATGACAGTCCTAGAACATAGAGAGACATAACGTCACCCATGCCCGTACAACCCACTCATACATATGCAAAAAAATTGCCTAGGACATACTGACCCTCATACATTAACTTAATAGAACCTTTTATAAAGGAAAAACCTTAAGTTACATAAGCTAAAAATATACTTTATTATAATGATAAGAAAACAATAGTAAGACTCTAAGTAAATTTTCCAACATAATATCTTAGAGTAAAGTTCCCATAACAACTCCTGGAGTGTTTAAGGACTCATCATAACATGGCATTATTAAAACTTTGATGAGGGAATTTCCTAAGTGGAGTAGCCAGCTTGAGTGATCACCTTACCTTCTTATAATGCTCACCTGGAACCACACAAGGAAAAAGGAGTGAGATAGATAATCTCAATGAGTAAACAAATACGACTTATATAATAACATATATCCCTTAGAAGATTTCATAGCTCATCATTCAAAATTTATGAATCTCAGTTCATGGCTTGCAATTTAACAGGGTTTATAGAAATCAACTTATAACTCATAACACATATAGAGTAGAGATTGCTGCCTTGTCCGCTTGCAACATAATATAGAGTCAAAGCTACAGCTTTGTCCACTCATAACATAATATAGAGTAAAGGCTACTGCCTTATCCATTGATAACATAATATAGAGTGAAGGTGGCTACCTTGTCCACATATAACTCATACATATAAAGTGAAGGCCGCTGCCATGTTCACACATAACTCATAACATAATTTATAACATATAAAGGTAACAGTAGCACTGAAGGATACAATAAAATGTAACATAATAACAATAGGAGTTTAGCTTTTTTCTTTAACAAAAGATGAATAATAGTGTAGTTCCAAAAAAAAATATAAGTTAGGGCAATAATCGCAAAGGTATTATCACTGAATAATTAAAAATGGTTTCGGACCAATTGTCCTTTGGCAACCCAAGTGTATAAAGAAATCATTAAAATAGAAAGGAACTTCGGTTTTAAGATATCAAAGGTTCACAAAACATGATAGCTTGCACTTTAACTTGAACCATATTGTTTACTCATACTAGTGGTATAAACATAGTGTTTACTCACACTGGAAGCAGGAATATAGAGTTTACTCACCTTGTGGTTCCTTTGCTCCTAGTACACGTAGCCCTTTTGAACCTCTAAAACTCATCAAGCTCTAACATAATATTTAATTTAATACTTAGTATTTATTTAATCATGATGCTATCCTATCCCATAACTATCCCATGCACATATAACATTCACATACACTTAGAGTTGCACATAAAAGTGCACTTATCACTTGCACATCACATGTTGACTTTAAAAGAATTACACACTTAGCCCTTATAGGCCTAAATGAAAACACATTAAAATCATGTCAATACCTTTCTAAGGTCATCACAATATCATTATCTTAATATCAATTCACTTTAACAATCATCTTAGTACACTTAATACTTTCATACATGTCAACTTAACAAATAACTTTTCAAGCATCATGCTTATCTCATATAACCAATTCCTTGAATCAATCTTCTAATAGATTCAAGATCATTAATTCATTATTAAATCATCATATAACCTACTTCCATATTATCCAATCACATTCACATATTAATCCTAACATAAGGTTAGGATACCTTAAGTATACCAAATTGCCTCTAGGCTAGTCTATAGTCATTCCTTCAACTATCATGTAATTTTATCATTTATCATACATACATACATGTCAGTAATCATCAAAATACATTGCATAAAAATTATAGACATTGGGATAAAAATTCTATAGTAGGCCGAATGCATCATCTAAGGAAAAATTGAATTTTTCTTACTCTTCGCACTTTCCGTCTATTACAGTAATATGTAAAAATATGGTTTGAACCAAGATTTTTCATGCAAGCACAACAAAAATCATTTTAGAATATTAATTCAAATGAATCAGCCACACATGGTATTTCTCATACATGAAAATTTAACTTTTGGATTATAGGGTACAAAACCATGAGTTTTATTATTTTCGGTGTTTTTCGACCATTATAGTAATATGTAAACAGGTGGTTTAAACCATTATTTTTCATTCAATCATAGCACATATTAGTTTAGAACATGTTCATGCATGATTCGGCAGCCATAGGTAAGATTTACACAAAAAAATTCAAAGTTTTAAGACTTATGTGAAAATCATGAGTTTTTGCGCTTTCCGCTCTTTCCGTTCTTTATAGCAATATACAAACACATGATTTAAATTATTATTTTTCATCTAAAAAAACAAATATCATATTAGAATTCATTCACACACAAATCAGCAGCCAAATGTTAAATTAATAATAGAATTTTCCAACTTCTAAGTTCTAGCACAATACCTTGAATTCTTTTATTTTTTGAAAGTTTTTAGTCATTACAGAAATATGCAGAAATATAGTTTAATCCAATATTTTTCATCAAAACACATCAAAAATCAGTTTAGAAATCATTCAACTAGGAATCACCCCCCCCCCCCCCTTGATATGGTCTATGCATAAAAATTTCAATTTGGAGTTATAGGATTCACCTTTGAAGAAATCGCGTAGAGAGGTTGGTGTTTCCGGTAGAAAAATTGATTTTTCTCTCAAGAAATCACCTAGCCTGAATTTTATTAGATAAAATCAGTAAATATTTAGTTTAAAATAATTTTCCCAAGATTAGTTTCATAAAAATCAAATAGCAAATTGAAAGGAAAAGAAAAACTTATGAAACAGTCGCGAAATCGCATGTTTGAAAGGATTTTTATGAATTTCGGTAGAGAGAAATATTTTGAGAGAATTTTTCTGCCAAAATAAAGAAATAATAGAATGGTGGCTTCTAGAATGAAGGGCTGGCTGAATTTTACATTATATATTAGGGTTTGGGGTGTAATTTCCAAGTTTACCCTTATTGGGTTAGGTTAGGAGTGTTTTGGTATAGTAGGCTTTTGGGTATTTAGGTTTTTTAATTAATTTTGAGTTGATTATAGGTAATTAAAAATAAAATATTTTTCTTATTATTTTCATTAAAATTTTCCTTGAAACACTTATTTAAAAATATTTTAAAAATACTCATAAAATTATTTTATGCTTAAAATCACCTTTTTACATGAAAATTCATTTTACAAAAAAATAAATTATTCAATGCTAATGCATTTTATTTAAATAATTTATTTCACAATAATAATTCATATTAGGCATATTAAAATTAATTTATCATGCCCCAAACTCATAAATCACGTCACATGAATTTTCATATAGTCACACAATTTGTCACAATAACCCTAAATTCAAATAATTTATCACTAAAACTCTTAGGGTAGATGGGGATTGTTTCACATAGGGACCACTTACGGATATGAATTTGGTTATGATGATGAGCTATGACTGGTGTATGATAGCTGGGCCTGCTCATCCCTAGGACTGCTGACAATTAGGTTAGGGCTGCATATATAGATTAGTGATGGTTGAACCTTATTGGATTTAAGAGATAGTTTTGGAATAAGAGAACTTGGTATGGGGGATCAACTCCCTAGATTGAGGTTTAGCATGGTTCCTCTAGACTTATTCCTAGTCTTGGTTGATTGCATGAATTGTTTGTCTAGTTGGCATATGCATTAGCATTTCAAACATTCGAATGGTAAGTTATATTGGTACTATATAGCTCAGAATGGTAAGTTATATTGGTACTATATAGCTCATTGAGTCGAATGTTCATTCTTGTTCAATATTTTTCTCCATGATGCAAAATGAGGTTGTGAATATATTTTAATCGAGTATTTCTACCTTTCATTCTTTAGTAGTGATGAGTAACTCAATATTCAGTTGTGTGATTAAATTAATATTGTACTATATTACAAACTATAAAACTTCGCAATGTTATCTTCATTACATTCATTCTATACGATTTGTCTATGATTACAATCTCTTGGACTAATTGAGATGTTCTATTAAGCAAGAACCTTATAATGAGGTTGATGAGAAGATTAAGATGATTACTCTATGTGATACTATCTTAAGATGTGATAATTATTCAGGTTCTGCTTAACTTGTGGGCCCATAGCTCTATTTTGTGATAGTTATAGTTGTCATATGGTAGTTTTGTCATTTAGCAAAGTGTAAGGCTTACTATGGGCATTGGTAGCCACGTGTATCACTTATATCCTAGTGTTGGTCACATGCTCGTAGATTTGGATTATGACAGTAGGGAACTTGCCTCGATTAAGATTGAAGGAAGTTACCTCGGATGGCGGTAAAAAGCCTTAAACTTATCGCTTTGTGAACCAAAGAGTAAAAGCAACACGAAAAAAAAAATAAAAGAAAAAATTTAAACTAGGGAGCTCGTTCCTTTAGGAAAAAGCTAAAAATATTTCTTACTTTGAAATTAGGGTTGATCAAATAAGTCTAGGTGTCAAGAGGTAAAGAAAACATAATAAGGAGGTCCCTATATATAGTAAATGGATCTGGAGGTCGAACGGTACATTTTGTGATGTGAGATATGCAAAATTAGAAGTCACCACCACAAGAAAGCCCTGTGATTGTATAGAGGTTGCTTGTGGCAAATGCAAGTTAGGCTTGTAGTATTGCAGCTGGCAGTCATAGCTTATGCCAAAACCTCGCTTGCTAACTGGCTAGTGGGATAGCCATTTTAGCTCTGTACATTAAGTTGCAGTGTATAGTGAGGGTCCAAAATTAAGGGTTCATAGCTACCCCTTCATCATTATTATTGTAATTAAAAGATAATTATGATGATAATGAACTTGAGGAAAAGGGATGGAATATGGAATCAAAGTGATGCCTAGGTCAAAGTTTTAGACATGTTTGGGTGAAATGCCATGGTTGAATTTTAAAGGTAAAGGAGGATGGAGCAAAAAAGAACCATAGGGATGTTTAAATGATGGTTTCTAAACATTTATAGGTGGAAAATTGATTGTTAAGTGAGGAAAGGAACTAAAAAAATGTTTAGACTAGAAATATCTGGGTGAAATATCAAAAAAGATTTTGACAAAGGGGCAAAAAATAGGAATCAAAGGGATGCCTAGGTGATCATTAATAGACATTTATGGATGGAATATCCTAAGGCTGTCCTATGATGATCTGATCTCAAAGGAGAAACCTAATTCAGATTTAAGGTAAGATCCTAAGGCTATCCTAGGATGGGTCTAATTTTGAAGGAGAAACCTAATCATATGATAGGTTGATGATCTTAAGGCTATCCTATAATGAGTTTGATTTTGAAGGAGAAACCTAATTCAGTTTTAAGGTATGGATCCTAAGACTATCTTAGAATAGGTCTAATTTTAAGGTTGAAATTAATTGATTTCTGAGGAGAGATTTGTTTGATTAGGTGGAAGACTCTTGGAGAAGAGATTTGGTAGATAGTATGGAAGATGAAGGACTTAACTCAAGAATTTTGAATGACCCCTGTCTTAATTTAGGAATTTTAATTAATGATCCATCTTGCTTCGGGAACTTCAACTGGTGACCTATTTAGTGTGAAATGCATCTAACTATGCAGAGATTTTTATGCTCTAAATACCTTAAACCTATGAAGGGTTAACTTGACAGGTGGGTGATGATCTTCCGGGAGAAACGTGCCCCAATTTTCAAAGGATGAGAAGTATTCCTCTTATTATTAGGCCTTAGGTTTGATTGGCTAGCATAGAGATGGTGGGATGATACTTGATGAGGGTTGGGCTTAAAGTTTGTCAAAGGGTTGGTCAAGGATAAAGGCTTATAAGTTCAGCCTTGGAAGAAGTCATTTTAGAAGGCTAGGCCTTTAGGAAAATTAGGCTAGAAACCTAAGTTTGGTTTAGCTTTGGAGAAGGTCAACTTGGAAGGCTTGGTGAGGTAGAGAGACAGGTCAAGTTTAAGAGGTTTGGTTAGCTTTGACCTCAAAGGAGATCAAGTTAAAACTTTAGTCAGATTTTGTCTATGCTAGCTTAGAGCTTGGAATCAAACTCTTAGATGAAGGCTTCCTAATATGGACTTCATGATGAATGCTTTTGGATTTAGCTTCTAAGTGAAGGCTTTTATAAGAATGGTTTGTCTTAGCTCAGGTACTGTCACACCTCAATTTCAGAGATATGACAGTCTTAGAGCAAAAGGAGACATAAGGTCACCCATGCCTATATAACCCACTCATGCATATAATAACATTGCCTAGGATCATACCAAACCTTATGCATTAACTTAATTAAACCTTTTATAAAGGAAAACCTTAAGTTGCGGCAGAATAGTGAAAATATACTTTAAATACAATCCATAAGAAAAGAATATTTAAAGACTTCAAATCAATGATCAAGCATAATGTTCCAAAATAAAACTCCCAAAACAAGGACTCTTAGATCATCTAGAGACTCATCAAATTATAGTAAGGTAATAAATTTTGATAAGGAAATTTCCCAAGTGAAGTAAGTTGCTTGAGCGATCACCTTGTCTCCTCAAAATGCTCACTTGGAACCACACAAGGAAAAAAGGGTAAGATAGATGATCTTAATGAGTAAACATTACAACTTGAACAATAACACATCCTTTTGCAAGGGTTCATAATCCATAAATTCATGGTTTGCAATTCAGCAAGGATCACAGAAATCAACTTAACTTATAACTTATAGAGTTGATGGCTTATTTGCTCATTCACTCAAGGGAGAGGTGGCATTATACCAAATTCTAATTCCCAACTTATAACTTATAAAGAAGCATGAAACTAATTAAGCTCCATAGCTAGAACTGCCCCTTCTAGCTGAGGTGGATACACTACCCCTATCCATTGGGTTAAGTCTATGTGCACAAGTTCTAATGATTTCCTGCATCGACATGAGGATTTCTACATAAAGGGTTCATAGAAGCCATAGCTAAAGCTAATGGCAATCAATTATAATAATAGCATTGAAGAATGCAATCACAAGTAATATAATAGCAATAGCAGTTTAGCTTATTGAACAAAATATAATAACAATGTGGTTCCAGAAAGAATATAAGTTAGGGCAATAATTACAAATGTTCTTTATTATCATTGAATAATCAAAAATGGTTTTGGACTAATTCTCATTTAGCAACCCAAGCTTAACAAAAAACTCATATGATTATAATTGAAAATAGAAAGGAACTTGGGTTTTAAGAATCTTAAAGGTTCACATATCATGGTAACTTGTACTTGTAACATGAACATAATATTTACTAACCTTGTGGTTTCTTACTTCCTAATTATTGTAGCCCTTGAACTTCTAATACTCCATAAGCTCTAACATAACATTATAATTCAATGCTTAGCATTTTCTTAACATCATACTATCCTATCCCATAACTACCTCATGGACATATAATATTTACATATACTTGGAGTTGCACTTAGAAGTGCACTCATCATTTGCATATAACATGTTGACTTTTAAAGTTTTGCACACTTAACCTTCATAGGCTCATATGAAATCACATTATAACTCATACTATGACTTTTCTAAAGTCAAATACAACATATCATGATCTTAATATCAATTCAATTTAATATTCAACTTAGTACACTTAACACTTTCCATATATATCAACATAACAAGTAGCCTTAAAGAGTCATGCTTATCTCTTTTGACCAAATCATACAATCAATCCCATAGTAAATTTAAGGTCATTAATCCATAATTAACACATTATGAGATGTAATTCACATGCTACTTAATCATATACACATGTTAATCACAACATAGTAGTAGGGTTAGTAAACCCTAGGTAGGCCAAACCTCTCTAGACTTTGTCTATAGTTATTCCTTCAACCAACATGTAATTAAATCATTTATCATTCATATATACATATCAACAATCATTAAAATATATCATACAAAAATTATAGACATTGGGATCAAAATCCCAATGTAGGTCGAATCAATAAATCAAGGTAAAACATGGACTTTTCTTGCTTTTTGCATTTTTCGTTCATTATAGTAATATGTAAAAATATGATTTAAACCAATATTTTTCATGTAAACATAACAAAAATCATTTTAGAATACATATACATAGGAATCGGCACCCCTTTGAAAACATATGCATGAAAATTTCCAATTTTAGGTTTTAGGATGGAAATCATGGATTTTCTTGCTTTTCGTACTTTTTGATCATTACAATAATATACAAAAATAAGATTTAAATTGATATTTTTCATCTAAATACAATAGAAATCAGTTTAGAATATTCAACACACAAATTGGCCTCCTTCCCTTATAGAATATATACATAAAAATTCAAACTTTGAGTTTTAGGGTTCACCTTTAGTGGATGTGCGAAGAAAGAGTTGTGTTTATGGTCAAAAATCAATTTCTACTTCAAAAAAAACACCTAGGCCAAATTTAAAAAGAAAAAAATAGTAAATATATGGCCTCAAATAGATTTCCATGGTTAGTTTCATAAAAGTCAAATAGTGGATTAAAAGAAATGAAAAACTTATGAAAACGATCACAAAATCGCAAGGTTTGAAGGCACCTTGTGAATTTCAGTTGAGAGAATATTTTTCATAGAATTTTTCTATAAAAATCTAATGACTAATAGAATGATAGCTACCAAAATAAGGGGTGGCCTAATTTAGGTTTATATATTTAGGATTTTTGGCAAAATTACAAGTTTTCCATTAATGAGCTAGGTTAGGAGTGTTTTGGTGTGTTGGGCTTTGGTGAATTGAGGCTTTTAATTTTATTTATGAGCTAATTATAGGTAATTAAAAATAAAATATTTTTTCTTATTATTTTCATTAAAATCCCCCTAGAAATATTTATTTAAAAATATTGTAAAATACTCATAAAAATTATTTTATGCTTAAAAATCTCTTTGTGCAGGAAAATTCATTTTATGCTTACGCACTTCATATAAATCACTTATTTCAAAATAATAATTCATATTATGCATATTAGAACTAGGACCTTAGGGATCGTGTGATTTTCCAATAAGTCTTGGCCTTTTTAAGGATAGTGAGATAATACCAAAGAGACATGGGATGGGTTTTGATTGCTTTTGGCCCTTCTTAATCAACTTAAGCTTCAGAGATCATGACTTTTAATTTAGCCAAGGAAATTAAGCTTCAAGAATGATAAATCTTGAGAGACTTGGGATTTTTAGTTGTACCCATGAGCTTGGTCCTTGGAAGATGATGAGATTTTTTTAAGGAGACTTGGTCTCAAAAGGATGCTACGACTTACCAAGCAGACTTAGAAAGATCGTGCAATTTGTCAAAGAGGCTTGGGCTTAAACAATTTGAATTGATTTTGTCAAAAGTTTAAGATGATGGACTTTGGGAAACATAACTGATTGGGTTTCAACAAAAGAGCTAGGACCTTTTGAGATTGATGACATTTTGTTAGCCTGGGTTTAGTGAAATGGGCAAAAAAAATGGAGTGCCACTTTATGAATTAGACATAGTCGGTTGGACACATGGACTAAACTCCTATTGATGTGACCACTTGACATAAAGGATGATGGCAAAAAAAGACTTAAGAGGTAAAGGCTACAAGGATCAACTTGACGGACATAGGATGATGACTTATATTTTCTTAATGAATGATGAAAACAACCTAAGTTGATGACTTGATGACTTAGGTAATATGACTCTAGAGAAGGGTAGAATTGCCTAACTCTTTCTAGATAGAAACCAATAGGCTGAGTACTTGGCAAGACATGATACACTATCAATTTGACACTGAATCCAATTTAAACAAAACAAAACTTTTAGTTCCTTCTCGAGTTGTCATTTTGCTCTATTCTTTGGCTAGACCACCTTTGCTCTATCATTTGGCTATAACCACCCTTTAAGATTCATGACTTAATGAACAATTTCTATCATTAGATCTAACTTTTGCCCAAGCAACACTTTCAAATTTTTAACTTGACAAACTTGCTCTAATTTATCCTAAGCTGTCCTTTTGGGTTTTCAAATTAGCAAGCTTTTATTTTTATTTTTTATTTTTCTCTTTTTTTTCTTTTTTTATTTATTATTAGTGAAAAAGAGACTTATATTGGCATAAGAGGGGATTTTATATTATTTGGACCATACCTAGATTGGGTTACCTATGTACCTCACCTCCACTTTTGTTATCCCTTACTTGTCCTTTCTTAGGAGGGTTAGGTCTATATAGTTCTTCGTTATGATGTTTCATTGATATAACAAGTTATTTCCCTACTTGGAAGATCTGATTCCAGTTAGACCTATTAGGATAATACTTTTGCTAGGAAAGATTCACTTTAATATTTTAGATCAAGAGTTAGAGTTATGACTTACTTCTCTTACAACTCATTCTTATTCCTTATTGTACTCAACTGATCATAATACTTGTCTATCTTTGGCTAGAAGGATCTTTATCTTAATGTTGCACTAGTTCTATTTTCATCCATTTATGAGTAAGGAGTGGATTCCAATTGAATTGGAGATTGAAGTTTGACATAGTCCTTAATAGGAACTATAATTTATTGGACAATTTCTAGAAAGCAAGTTGAAAAGAACCACAATCCATCAACTGTTATGATTTCATCAAGTTCTCTAAACTTAGTAAAGGATGATAGAGAATGAGGCTGGCGCTACCCACTTTATCATTGCCAAGGATTTGATTCAATGTTCATGCTCCCAAGGAATTGCAATTGCTTTGAAAGCCACTTTTAAAGCCTTGTGAAGATTTGTCATATTTTTGTCCTTAATCTCTTAAGTTTGTGCAGCCCTATTTATTCTAGATCCTTTTTCATCACCATGATTAGTGCAAACCTATGTTTGATTAAAACCCACATATAGATTAGTCAAAGAGATGATTATAAAATCCAATTATGCGATTCAACAAATAGATGACACTGCATTGCCTTTGACTAATCATGATGGATAAGTGATGGGTTTTTGGTGAACCAATAACAAGATGAATTTTATCAGGATCATTGTGGCCTTCATTTCACATATTAATCTTTGATTCTTCCTACTTACCTTGTAGTGCATGTACCATTTCCCTTGTGCAAAAATTTATTAATTTTTTTATTCAAATTGGATTCAAGAAAAGAGAGAAAAAAAAAAGACAAAGGATATGAAAAATTTAAATTTTATTATGAATGAAAAAGAGTGCCATCATCCATGATTATAAAGGAATGGTGGAGCCAAATGCAGTAGAAGGAAGTTGGTAAGGTGAAATTTCAAACATTTTAAAATTTCACTTCACCCAATTTTAGTCCAAAATTCATTCAAGCAATTAATTAAATTGTGTATAAAACACATATGCGTATAAATAAGAAGGAAGAGTAATCATATTACCTCTTGTAGGTTCCTTCTTTCTTTATCAAAGAGCTTCCCAAGTGTGAAGCCTCTAAATCATCCAGACCTAGCTCACCTCTAAGTTTCTTCTTAGTTTCTTTAGTGTTCTTGAATCACTCTCTTGGTTGCCCAAATTGATTAAAGATTTTCCCTCAAAAACCTTTAGGAAGTTTAAGGTTTCTCTTTGGTTTGTTTTGGACTAAACACATTTTCAATTTTGCAATGAATTTTTTTTCATAAAGAACAAAGAAGAGAATTAAAGATTAAAAGAAAAATTGAACAAACACTTTTTTCATTTTTCTTTCTCACTCAAATTCTCTCTCTAGAAATGCTTCAAATGTTAAAAATGATGTTCTCTTCTTCTTTGCAGCATAAAAGCTAAGGCTTTTATATCATTCCAAGACTTAACACTTAAGTCTTCACAAAGACTAAATATCCTTTTACATTCTTCTAGCTCACCTTTGGTGAAGGAGCAAAGTTGACTTTGCTTCGTCAAATGGTGAAATGACCATTATATCCTTTAGGGGTGAAATGACCATTATATCCTGGACATATCCATTGGCCAAAAGATGTAATTATAATTTGAACCTTAGTAGAAAATTCTCTAACCCCTAAACCCATTATATGGGTCTATGAATAGTGAATTTTCTCTAATCTCTAAATTGCCTCTTAATCATATCACATATAGGCTTAGGCCACATCTCATGTGTTAAGGGTTTTTACTATGCTTAAAATTATGTCTTTGATTTAGTCCAAATCAATTTTCAATTGAATCTTTCTCATTTGCATCATATATAAATTAAGATTTAATTGAATATAAACATTCATAGATTAAACGTCAAGACATGCTAGAGTCCTTGTAAATTTAATTACATGTTTAATCATTTTACCACTAATCAATTAATTAAACACTTTAATTAATTATTATGGTAAACCTTTTATACTTGAAAGGTGATCACTATTGGGTGTGTGACTTTCTAGATTCATGTCTAATTAGCAATGGGAATGAGAAAACATTTTTCTCTACTAGTGTGAAATCTCCACTTCATAATTAGTCCCATAAGTCGTGAGTGATAGCTAGCATTTCATGTCATGACCACCTAATTAGAAATGAATATTTATAGTTAATAACTTTAAACAGCACATGGACCATCGACCATAAATCATCATGCACTAGAATCCCTTCATTAAAGATCCCAATCTCGGTTAGGGTAATGGTTTATGTCAAACCCTAATGTGCCTTGATTCTATGTCCTTATCTCAATTTTAATTCTTGATGAGATTAGATTCCTACTAGAAACTCTTTCTAGTGAATCTATCTATCCTGGCTAGGAGCTTTAGTTATTAAGAATAACTAGATAATATAGGATCTTAACCTCATTTACTTGAGGTAATGAATTCTATCTTGGCGATCACTTATCTCTATACATAACAAATTAGAATCATCACATGCGATATATCTGCACATGAATAGAACATTTATATGAGAAGTAATAAATCCTAACTGCCTAAGTATGAAATATAGTATCCCTCAAGTCAAAGGATTTATATGCACTATTATGACCTAGATGATGAATAATTGATAAGTAGTAAAGCCCCATATTATTATCATCTAAC
This sequence comes from Reutealis trisperma, assembly GCA_947687605.1. Classification (NCBI taxonomy): domain Eukaryota; kingdom Viridiplantae; phylum Streptophyta; class Magnoliopsida; order Malpighiales; family Euphorbiaceae; genus Reutealis; species Reutealis trisperma. The sequence goes on from CANTUT010000276.1 coordinate 177,463, forward strand.
ATCACAGTTTGACTATTCATCCTATGAATATCCATATGTTATATTGACATCACATGTCAAGCAGCATGAGATTCACTACCTCTATAATCATCTGTACCACATACTGATTATAAAAAATAAACAGGGGTGATGGTCTTTCAGAATTAATGATGCTCAGTCATTAATCTTATGACTATGAACATATTTAAAATATTTGTATAAGAGTGATCTGTCTCCTATATTCTCAACACTTGAGAATAGATCCTCTTACAAATACTTGAGGACTATATTCAATAATATGAAACTCTTTTCACATTCTGAATATGTTATCGTGCTATTGGGAATTAATATCTACTATTACATAACTATTATATAGCTCCTAAGGCACATACTGTTATCAGATAACATAAGAAAAAATAGAAGGTAGATCGAGAATGATGGTTATAGACTTAAAATTAGAAATAAATGACTCCTAAAAAAGACAAATGATATTAAAAATTTAAATTTTGTTAGGAATGAGAAAGAATGTCATCATTCATGATTTACATCAGAGATAACAAAAGGTAGACTAGGAATGATGGTTATAGACTCGAAATTAGAAAAACATGACTCTATACTATATACTCTAATCTCTAGGCTTTGACTTTAACTCCAATCGACTCTTAACTCTTCCAAAAAGTGCTGACTCACTGGATGGATTTAAGATAGGATAAGTGAAGATTTTGGCTTTTGCCTTAGAAAGGATGATGTCACCAATGTCTATCAGATTTTGGATTTTATGTTTCAAAGCTCTGCATGTATCAGTTTTCTACCCTGCTCCTTAGTGATATTTATAATACTCATTAGAGTGGTAGTTTTTAGGTAAGGGATTTGAAGGGACTCTTGATTCTAAAGGTTTTAGTATTTTTGCTTTTAAGGCCTTCTTGTAAACCACAACTAACAGCACCCCTGAAGTTGTTAAGGTCCTTCATTGTAATCTTAAGGGTTGTCAGCTAATGATGGTAGTTGCCTTTATACTCTCCCACTCGACATCGGCAAGGGGAGTGTAGGTGTTACTCTTCTTGCATTTTTATTCCATTATGGGTTTAAAGGTCATAATAGGACGGGTGGAGTTTTCCTTTTCTTAAAAAGGAATCAAAGAAATGAAAAGGTTAGTGTCTAAGACCGATGACATGGTAAAGGCTAGAATGGCATTAGTGTTTGAGATTGATGATGTTAGATTATAGGTTTAGAGGAATGATGACACCAATCATAGCAAGGTAGTGGGGTGAAATTTCAAATAATTTAAAATTTTACTTCACCCAATTAGATCCAAGTAATCAATTAATTTATGTGTAAAACACATATGCAATGAAAGAAGAAGGAAGAGTAATCATATTTCTTCTTGAAGTTTCCTTCTTTCTTTCATAAAGACCTCCTTAAGTGTAAAGCCTTTAGATCATCCACAGTTAGCTCACCCTTAAGTTTCCATCTTAGTTTTCTTGGTGCTCTTAAATTTCTCTCTTGGTTGCCTAAATTTGATTTAACATCCTCCATCAAAACCCTTAGGAATTTTAGGTTCCTCTTTGGAATGTTTTGGACTAAAACCATCTATCAATTGCTAGCAATTTGTTCTTTCACAAAGAATAAAGAAAAGAATTAAAGATTAAAGAAAATTGAAGAAACATTTTCTTCATCTTTCTTTTTTCTTTTTTTTCTCAAATTCTCTCTCTAAAATCGTTTAAAAGAAAAATGATGTTTGCCCTTATTATGAAAAGATGAACATAACACTTATATATATATATTTTCTCCAAGACTTAACCCTTATGTCTTTGCCAAAAGACTCTTATGCCCTTTAACATTTTATGCTTTAAGTAACATGTCCATTTTACCCTTTAGGGTCAATGAATATTTTCATAAAGCCAATTAAAGTGAAAATGACCATTTTAACCTAAGTAGAAAAATTTTGTAACTCCTATCCATATCACATGGGCTTATGAATAGTGAATTTTAGTAGTGTAAATGAGCTGAGCAGCTTGTTCAGGCTCGGCTCTTTTTTTTTTTTTTTTGAGCTTGAGCTCAAGTTTTGTATCGAGTTTGAAAATCATGTTCAAGCTTGGCTCGCTTTCAACTTGAGCTCAACTCGAGCTTGACTCATTATGAAATTTATTTATAACTTATCAAAATACTCAACTTTTTTATTATTTATTTCTAATAAAATAACTATAATGAAAATACTTATTAAATTAATGTAAAAGTAAAAACTTCGAAATAGTGAAAAAATGTAATCATAAAATTGAGTATTACATGTATTACAAAGATATTAATTAATAAAAAAATTTTGCATGTAATATGAAAATATTAGGTTATGTTAATCAAGAATATATATATTTTAGTTAATTTGAATTAATAAAAAGTTTATAGAAGTGTTAAAATATATTTTTTGGAGTGCACAAATTATTAAGTTAATAATAATAATAATAACAATAATAATAATAATAATAATAATAATAATAATAATAATAATAATAATAATAAAACTGTTTATGAGCCTATTAATTGAGCTTTTTATGAGCTTGTTTACAAGCTTATAATCGAGCTGTTCACGAGCCTAATCAAGTCGAATTTCACTTTACTCAAGCTCAGCTCATTTATTCACTGAGCATTAAAATAAGACTTAAGCTTGGTCCATTTATAAAGTGATCTGAACATGAATGAGCTTTTATCGAGTCAAACACCGAGCTACTCGAGAATGGCTCGGCTCATTTACACCCCTAGTGAATTTTCTTTAATCCCCCTAAATTATCTCTTTTCCATATCATGTATGGGGTTAGGCCACATCTTATGTGTTTAGGATTTTCACTAAGTTTAAAATTAAGTCTTTTATTTATTTAGTCCAAATTATATTCAATTTAATCTTTCTCATTTGCATCATATACAAATTAATATTTAATTTAATTGAAACCTTTATAGATTAAACATCAGGACATGTAAGGGTCCTTATAAATTTAATTACGTGTTTAATCATTTTACTACTAATCAATTAATTACTATGGTAAATCTTTTATACTTGAAAGGTGATCACTATTGGGTGTGTGAACCTTTTACACTTAAAAGGTGATCACTATTAGGTGTGTAACTTTTTAAGTTCATATGTAATTAGCAATGTTAATGAGAAAATATTTTTCTCTACTAATTATATGGCTCTTTGTAGTACCCAAGGATTTTAGTGCTCATTCTAGTTACTAATGATGCTAAAGGATTAGAGTTTTGAATGTTCGTATAGTATAGAAATAATAAAGAATTGGGTAGGAATCTTTGTGACTTAATGTCACATTCCAACTTTAAAGATATGATGGTCCTAGAACATGGGAAGACAAAAGGTCAGCCACACTAATAGAACCTACTCATGCATATAATAATCTTGCCTAGGATCGTACCGAACTTCATGCATTAACTTGATAAAAACTTTTATAAAGGAAAACCTTAAGTTGTGGAAGAATAGTTAAATATACTTTAAATATAATCCCAAAATAAATGAACATTTTTAATACTCCAAAATAAATCATCAAACATATAGTTCCAAAATAAGACTCCCAAAATAAAGATTCCCAAAGTGTCTAGAGGCTCATTATAACTTAACATAGTAGTAAACTTTGACAAGAAAATATACAAGCAGAGTAGATTGATTGAGCTATCACATTGCCTCCTCATTATGCTCACTTGGAACCACATAAGAAAAAAAAAAGGGTGAGATAGATGATCTCAATGAGTAAATAATAAACCTTGTAAAATAGCATATATCCCTTTAGAAGGGTTCAAGATTCATAAATCATGGTTTGCAAATGAAATTATGGTTTACAAATGAGCAAGGTTTATAGAAATCAACTTGTAACTTGTAAAACTTGCAAAGAGTGACGGTTATTAGCTCATTCACTCAAGGGAGAGGTGGCCTTATACTAAATTCCTACTCTCAACTTGTGACTTATAAAGACTTGTGGAACTAATTAGGCTCCATGGCTAGAATCGCCCCTTCTAAATGAGATGGATACACTACCCCTATCCATCAAGTTAAGACCATGTACACAGGTACCGATGATTACTTGCATCAGTATGAGGATTTCTGCATAAAGGATTAATAGATACCATAGCTACAACTAATAGCAAACAATAACATTTAAGAATGCAATCACATGTAACATAATAGCAATAGTAGTTTAACTTGTTGGGCAAAAGATAATAACAGTGTGGTTCCAGAAACAAAATAAGGTAAGGCAACAATTCACAAAGGTCCTATATTATAATTGAATAATCAAAAATGATTTTGGAGCAATTATCCTTTAGCAACTCAAGCTTAACAAAGAAATCATATAGTCATAATTAAAAGTAGAATAGAACTTGGGTTTCAAGATATCAATGGTTCACAAAATATGATAATTTGTACTTGTAACTTGAAACATAATGTTTACTCACCTTATGGTTCTTTTGCTCCTAGTACTTATAACCCTTGAACCATTAATACTCCTTAAGCTCTAATATAACATTATAATTCAATACTTAGCATTTACTTAATCATCATGCTATCCTATCCCATAACTACCCCATGCATTATAACATTCACATACATTTGGAGTTGCACATAGAAGTGCACTCATCACTTGTACATAACATGTTGACTTTCAAAGTCTCACGTACTTTACCTTTATAAGCCCAAATGAAATCATATAGTAACTCATACTAAGACTCTTCTAAAGTCAAACACAATATATCATGATCTCAATATCAATTCAATTTAACATTCAACTTAGTACACTTAACACTTTCCATATATGTTAACTTAACAAGTAACCTTTCAAGTATCATGCTTACCTCTTATGACCAATTCACAAACTCAATCTCATTATCCATTTAAGATCATTAACTCATTATTAACTCAACATAAAAATTATTTCCTATATCATTTAATCACATAAACATATTAATCACATCATAGAAATAGGGTTAGAAAACCCTAATTGTCTCTAGACCTGTCTAGAGTTATTTCTTCAACCAACATACAATTTTATCATTTATCATTCATGTATACATGTCAATAATCATTAGAATACATTACATAAAAATTATATACATTGGGATTAAATTCCCAACGCAGGCCAAATGTATCTAACAAAGAAAAACATGAATTTTCTTACTTTCCATATTTTCTGTTCATTATAGTTGTCACATCCCAACCTTAGAGATATGATGGTCCTAGAACATAGGGAGACATAAGGTCACCCACGCCCATAGAACCCACTTACATATAAACAAATCATGCCTAGGATCTTACCAACCTCTTACAATAACTTATTTAAAACATTTAGATGAATACCTTAAATTGCGGAAGTCTAAAATAAGTCATTGCATATAAAATCCATAAGGAAAATAATATATATCAATAAGTATCAATCAACATTCTCACAGCATCTAATGTCAAGACTTCATAAAAATAGTATTATTGATAACTTGGACAAGGAATTCCCCAAGCAAAGTAGAATATTTAAGCCATCACCTTGCCTCCTCACATTTGCTCACCTAGAACCACACAAGGAAAAAGGGGTGAGACAGATGATCTCAATGAGTAAACAAAAAGGCACATACATTATCACATATTCCTTTGAAAAGGAAACACATAGCTTATACACTTAGTTCATGACTTATAATTCATGAATCAAGTTGCAATTTAGCAAGGGTTCAATTTAGCAAGTTTGCAGAAATCACACTTATCACTTATAAAGAGTGAAGGCTATTGCTCTATCACTCGAACACATTGAGGAGAGGTGGCCGTGTACCAAATTCCAACTCCTATCACTTATAAGGCATGAAGCTAATCAAGCTTCATGATTAGAATTGCCCCTTCTAGCTAAGGTGGATACACTACCCCTATCCATCGGGTTAAGACCATGTGCACAGGTTCCGATGATTACCTGCATCAGCACGAGGATTCTGTATAAAGGGTAAAAGGTACCATAGCTAGAGCTAATGGTAATCACAATTAACAATATCACATAAGGAAACAATAACATGTATTCCAATAACAATAGTGGTTTAGATTTCAAACAAAAGATACAATGATAATGTAGTTCCAAAAAGAATACAAGTTAGGGTGTTAATCACAAGAAGTTCTCATTGGATAAACAAACTAGTTTTGGACCAAATGTCCTCTGGCAACCCAAGGTTGATAAAGAAATCATATAATAATATTTAAAATGGAAAGAACTTGGTTCAATTCACTTTAACAATTATCTTAGTTCACTTTATACTTCCATACATGTCAACTTAACAATTAACTTTTCAAGTGTCATGCTTGACTCTTATGATCCCTTTCACTTTATTAACTCATAACCATATGTTCATCATCAAGTCATCATAACATCTAGTTCCAAATTTCTAATCACAATATAAGGTTAAGATACCTTAAGTATACCAAAATGCATTTAAGCTTGTCTAGGATCATACCTTCAACTAACATGCAATTTTATCATTTATTATACATACATACATGTCAACAATCATCAAAACACATCACATAAAATTTATAAACATTGGGACAAAAATGTTTACATAGGCTGAATGCATCACCATGATAAAAACCAAATTCTTCTTCTTTTCGCACTTTCTATCTATTTCAGAAATATGTAGAAACATGGTTTGAATCAAGATTTTTCATTTAAATGCAACAAAAATCATCTTAGAATTTAAATTCATAAGAATTAGCCACTCTTGGTGTTATTTATACATAAAAATTCAACTTTTGGCTTATAGAGCACAAAACCATGAGTTTTCTTATTTTTGGTATTTTTCGGTCATTTCAGAAATATGTAAACAGGTTGTTTAGACTATTATTTTTCATTCAATCATAACAAATATTAGTTTAGAATACATCCACATATAATTCGGCAGCCATAGATAGGGTTTATACAAAAAAATTCTAAGTTTGAAGGCTTAGGTGAAAAATCATGAGCTTTCGCGCTTTCCGCACATTTTGTTCATTTCAGTGATAAACAGACATATGATTCAAATCATTATTTTTCATCTAAACAAAACAAATATCATATTAGAGTACTTATTCATATAAATCGGCAGCCATATGTCCATTCAAGAATGATATTTTCTAACTTCCAAGTTCCAACACAAAAACCTTGAACTCGTTTGTTTTTCAAAACTTTTTGGTAGTCACAGAAATATGTAAAAATATTATTTTTCCATCAAAACAAATAAAAAATTAGTTTATAACTCAACCATGCAAAAATTCCCCCCCCCCCCCCCCCCATGATGCTTATGCATAAAAATTGTGATTTTAAGTTATAGAATTCAGCTTTGAAGAAATCTCGCGGAAAGAATCGTGTTTTCAGTAGAAAATAGGTTTTTTCTCCCAAAAACTCACTCAAACAGAATTAAATCTATAAAAATTAGTAATCTAATAGTTTAAAATAATTTTTCCATAATTTATTTCATAGAAATCAGTTTAGAAATCGAAAGAGGAGAAAAACTTACTATTACGATCAAGAAATTGCGAAATGGAAAGGTGTTTTCTTAATTTCAGTAGAGAGAAATATTTTGAGAGAATTTTCTGTCAAGATATAGAAAGAATAAGTGAATGGCTGCTGGAATCCTTGGTTTGGCCAAAATTTAGTTATATATTAGGGTTTGGGTGAAATTTCCACTAATACCCTTAATGGACTAGGTTAGGAGGATTTTGGTGTAGTGGCCTTTTGGGTATTTGGGCTTTTTCTTTAAATTTTAGGCTGAATAGAATTAAAATAAAAAAGAATATTTCTCTTATTAATTTTGTAATATTTCCCCTAAAAATATTTATTTTAAAATATTTTAAAAATACCCATAAAAATATTTTATGCTTAAAAATTGTCTTATGCAAGAAAATTAATTTTATTTAAAATAAATTCTTTTATGCAAATGCACTTCATGTAAATTATTTATTTCACAATAGCAACACATATTATGCATATTAAAATTAATTTAATATGCCATATACTCATCAATCACTTAGATTACAAATTTCCACACAAGCACACACTTAACCTTAATAGTACTAAATCAAGAAATTTATCACGAAAATTCCTAGGGTGGGTGTAGGTTGTTACATTCTTCCTCCTTTAAAGAAATTTATCATTGAATTAAACCCTTACCTAGTTTCTCCTGAAAAGCTGAGGATGTTTTTGTCGCATCTCTTCCTCTGCTTCCCAAGTGCACTCATCTGTCCCATGATTTCGCCACTGAACCTTAATCATGGGTATCTCCTTATTTCTTAGCTTCTTTACTTGTTGATCCACTATAGCTATCGATGACTCCTTATAGGATAGTTTTTCATCTAACGTAATGTCTGGAGGTAAAAGAATGTGCAATGGATCTGACACATATTTCCTTAACATTGAGATGTGGAACACCGGGTGCACATGCGCCAAAGTTGGAGGCAGGGCAAGTCTATAAGATACTTCTCCAACCTTATCTAAGATTTCAAAAGGACCAATGAAAAGAGGTGATAATTTCCCTTTCTTGCCAAATCTCACAACTCATTTCATTGGTGAGACCTTTAAGAATACGTGATCTCCCATGGCGAATTGGACTTCTTTTCGCTTAGGATCTGCATAACTCTTTTGTTGACTGAAAGCTGTCTTTAGCCGATCTTGAATTAATGGTACTTTCTCGGTAGTCTCCTTAAGCAATTCAGGCATTTCTATATGCTTGTCTTCATGTTCAATCCAACAAATTAGAGAACGACATCTTCTCCTATATAATGCTTCGTATGGCGCCATGCTAATGGATGAATGATAGCTATTGTTGTAGGTGAACTCAATCAAGGGTAAATACTTATCCTAGCTACCACCAAAGTCCAAGACACACATCCTTAGCATATCCTTGAGTGTCTGAATCATTCTTTCAGACTGGCGATCCATTTGAAGGTGAAATGCTATACTAAAATCTAGTTGTGTTCCTAACGCTTCTTGCAACTTTTGCCAGAATCTTGAGGTGAATTGAGTTCCTCGATCTGAGATGATAGAAATTGGCACTCCATGTAGTTTCACGATCTCATCTATATATAATTGTGTATACTGAGTTGCTGAATATGTGGTCTTAACTCCTAGAAAATGAGCAGACTTTGTCAATCTATCCACTATGAACCATATAGAATCATGTCCTTTGGAGGTTCTAGGCAAACCAACAACGAAGTCCATAGTGATGCGTTCCCACTTCCATTTAAGTAGTGGAATCTCTTGTAGTAATCTTGAAGGTCGCTAATGTTCATACTTGACTTGCTGGCAAGTTAGGCAGGATGCTACAAACTTAGCCACATCTTTCTTGAATCCAGACCACCAATAGTTAGCTTTCACATCATGGTACATCTTGGTAGTTCCAGGATGAGCACAGTAAGGCGTCTGATGTGCTTCCTTCAATATCTTTTCCTTTAGTCCATCCACATCAGGCATGCATACTTTATTCTTACACTTTAAAATTCCATTGACTACCTCAAACTCAGAGTTCTTTCCTTCTCTCATCTCATCCTTCAGCTTCACCAAATATGGGTCTCTATCTTGTGAATCCATTATTTCTTCCATTAACTTAGACCTTACTTGAAAATGAGCTAACAAAACTCTTGATCCTCTAATCTCTAGTTTCAATCCTTGATTAAACAATTCCTTTAGTTCCTTCATGATCGACCTCTTTCTCACATCTATATGGGCTAGGCTTCCCATTGACTTTCGACTCAAGGCATCTACCACTACATTCGCCTTCCCGAGATGATAGAGAATCTAACAGTCATAATCCTTCAATAGTTCAATCCATCTCCTTTGTCTTAGATTGAGGTCTCTTTGGCTCAAGATGTACTGAAGACTCTTATAATTCGTATAGATCTCACATTTTGTCCCATACATGTAATGTCTCCAGATTTTTAGGGTGAACACTACTGCAGCTAATTCTAAATCATGAGTAGGGTAATTCACTTCATATCTCTTTACTTGTCATGATGCATAGGCAATGACTTTACCATTTTGCATCAAAACACACCCAAGTCCTACTCTAGAAGCGTCGCAATAGATAGTGAATCCTTCTTCTCCTTATGGTAATGTCAAAACTGGAGCTGATACCAAACACTCCTTGAGCTTTTGAAAACTCTTTTCATAGGACTCTTCCCAATTGAACTTAACTTTCTTTCTTGTCAATTTGGTCAATGGGGCTGTTATCTTAGAAAAGTCTTATACGAATCTACGGTAATACCTCGCCATGCCCAAGAAACTTTGTACTTCTAAAACTGTTATGGGCCTTGGCCAATTTGCTACCACTTTAACTTTCTTAGGATCAACTTGAATTCCTTCCTTACTTACTACATGTCTAAGAAAGTTGACAGACTCCATCCAAAACTCAAACTTGGATAACTTAGCATAGAGTTAGTGATCACATAACGTTTGAAGCACGATCCTCAAATGTTCTTTATGTTCTTCTTTATTCTTTGAGTAAATCAGGATGTTATCAATGAACATGATCACAAATTTGTCAAAGCATGGCTTGAATACTCGATTCATTAAGTTCATGAAAGCAGCAGGAGCATTCGTCAAACCGAATGGCAAAACCATGAACTCATAGTGTCCATATCTAGTACGGAAGGCAGTCTTGCAAATATCTTCTCCTTGGATCTTTAGTTGATGATAGCCAGAGCTTAAGTCAATTTTGGAGAAGTGACCAGCTCCTCGTAGTTGATCAAAAAGATCATCGATCCTCCGTAATGGGTATCTATTCTTCACAGTGACTTTGTTAAGTTGATGATAGTCGATGCACATTCGGAACGAGCCATATTTCTTCTTTATGAATAACACTGGAGTGCCCCATGGTGAACTATTTGGTCGAATGAAGCCCTTATCAAGTAGATCATACAATTGCGTCTTTAAATCCTTCAACTCCATTAGTGCCATATGTTATGGCGGTATCAATATCGGTTGCGTACCGAGTAGCAATTCAATGTTGAACTCGATCTCACGATCAGGGGGTGATCTGGGTAAATCTTCTGGAAAGACATCCATTAGCTCATCCACTACTGGAATGCTCTCGTCTTGAATGACAGCTTCTTTGCCAGTGTCGATTACGTGGGCTAAATACGCTTGGCATCCTTTCCTTAACATCTGCCTCGCTCCTAAGGCCGATATCAAGTTTAGAGGATTCTCATTCCTATCTCCTTGGTACACAAACTCCTTCCATCTCTAGTTTGAAACTTGACAAGTTTCTTTCTACAGTCGATATGAGCTCCATGCTCATACAACCAGTCCATCCCTAATATCACATCAAATTCTAGTATGTCCAATTCTAGCAACACTACCAGAAGTATTTGTCCATTAATGTCTACATCACAGCCCTTATACTCATACTTTACTTCCATCACTTCCCATAAAGGAGTTACTACTACTAACGGCTCACTGATCAATTCCTTATCTATACCCAAGTACTTAGCAAAACAAGGCAACACAAAAGAATGGGTAGCACCAATCTATTAAACATTTTGCGCTAGAACTTTAGATGGGGATGATACTTGTGATGGCAGTGTATGAATCATGAGCCTCTTATGGATTTAACACGAAGACTCGACCCTTGCCCTTATTTTTTATCATCAGTGCATTCCCAACCATTGGACCCTTGTCCTTGACTCCTTGTCCTTGCATTTGGAATGGCTTAGATTATGATCAAACTGTGGTCCCATTCCCTTGACTCCTCATCTAAGGGCAATCCTTTGTGAAGTGCGCCATTTGCCCATACCTAAGGCAAGCGCCAGTATCCTTCCGGCAGATTTCGGGATGTTTCTTTCCACATTTGCCACAAGTGGGGATTTCTTACCTAGTCTGACCATTTCGTGGTCTAGATGATGAAAACTCCTTCTTTTGTTCTCCTCCATTTTCATGCTGTCCCTTATGACCTTCGTTCTTGTGCTTTCCCTTCTAGTCTCATTCAGCTCGTTTGGCTCTCTCCGCCTTGTATCTTTTCTCCATGACCTTGGCCTTGTCTATGAGCTTGGCTAAGGTTGGAAACTCTATTGCTACCAATGAATTGAACAGAGGTGTGATCAGTCATTTAAGGAAATAATTGACACGACTTGCTTCGGTAGGAATGATGTTGACAGCGAATCGACTAAGTCAATTAAACTCCTTAGCATAATCTGACACAGACATTCCTGGCCTTTATTTTAGTTGCTCAAACTACAATGCTTTGTCTTGCCTTTCTCCTTCTGGCAAGAACTGATCCATTATTTCTTGCTTAAACTTTGCCCACATAGGTGGGTCTACCCCGTAAAGTCATTCTTCAATATTCCTCTCATACTAATACCAAGCTTCTTTCTTGAGTTGGAGACCTACCAACTCGATTACTCGAGCATCCGAGCAAGATAAACGATGGACTAGCTTGTCCATATCATCCAAAAATTCATGAGGGTCATCTCCTTCCTCACTATTAAAGTTAGGCAGTTACAACTTCTTAAACTCTGCCATAGTCATTCCCTCATCAGGTAGCCATTTCCTCTCTCTCCGAGTAGGTGTCACTACCACAGGTGGCGTAACTCCATTCCTTTCTTGAGTTGGCAGTGCTTCTCACCTTTGAGCTTGTAGCTCATCTAGTTCCTTGTGCAAATCTCTCATTTCTTCAAGCATGGCATGCTCTTCTTATGAAGATGCTTGCTCACTAGAGCCCATAGTCAATGCCCTCAAGTTGGATCTTTCTCTTGATCGTATAGGTGCAAAGGCAGTATTCGATGCAGTGTCCGATATAACATCATCATTAGCCCTAACAGATTGGGCAACAGTGTGAACCTTCTCCTTGGGAGGCATTCTGTCTATCATAATAAGGGAATTTAATACTAATCCCCTATCCTAACCCATTTAATCTCCCCTTATCCTAGCACACATTATCATGCATTTACCATATCACATCACTAAGCACATATCACATATTATAATCAAGTAGCATATATCTCATAATATCACACCATATCATAATAATGAAAGAAATCATCTCATACCAGATAAGTAGGCAATCAAGGAAAATCATTCATATCGTATAAAGTGTTATGTTGTTACGTCGATCATCATATCTACTGGACCTAGTTATCGTGTCCACCTCCAGAGCAAGCAAGAGCGACATGGCCACTGCTACCACATCGGTAGCAAAGAAGATCTCTCTCTTGATGGCAATTAGTTGAAGATGCATACCTCACTGGCAAGTGATCTCCTCTATGCTCAACAATCCCTGACCTGAGTTGCTTCATATCCTCTCTTAGTGCATGAATCATAACCTTATGACGTCAGTTTTCCTCCTTCAAGTATGAATAGTTATCCTCTAATTTTTGAACCTTACTATATACCCAATCAGGATCTAAGCGCTCCTCTGGGTCCTCCTCTTCGTCAGGGGTCTTCTCTTTTGTGGGGCGAATCACAGTTACAACTTTCTTAAGCATCTCTGGCCAAGTCCTCTTACAAGTCACATAGGGGGCTCTGGGTCGCGGTCCTCGAGCAGGCGTAATCTTCTTGGTCATCTGTCAGAAGAATCGTTAGGCAGGCAAATAATAACAAGGATTACTAAAATCTACTAAGATTTCCTGGAACTATGCAAATGATAGACTGCAAGTGACATGACAAGAAAATTCCTATGCTCCAGGATTTCACTTAAGCAACTCATATAAAATAAGCCTAAACTAGACTTTTAAAAACTATGGCTCTGATACCACCTTTGTCACATCCCAACCTTAGAGATATGATGGTCCTAGAACATAGGGAGACATAAGGTCACCCACACCTGTAGAACCCACTTACATAAAAACAAATCATGCCTAGGATCTTACCAACCTCTTACAATAACTTATTTAAAACATTTAGATGAATACCTTAAATTGCAGAAGTCTAAAATAAGTCATTACATATAAAATCCATAAGGAAAATAATATATATCAATAGGTATCAATCAACATTCCCGGAGCATCTAATGTCAAGACTTCATAAAAATAGTATTATTGATAACTTGGACAAGGAATTCCCTAAGCGAAGTAGAATGCTTGAGCCATCACCTTGCCTCCTCATATTTGCTCACCTAGAACCACACAAGGAAAAAGGGGTGAGATAGATGACCTCAATGAGTAAACAAAAAGGCACATACATTATCACATATTCCTTTGAAAAGGAAACACATAGCTTATAAACTTAGTTCATGACTTATAATTCATGAATCAAGTTGCAATTTAACAAGGGTTCAATTTGGCAAGTTTGCAGAAATCACACTTATCACTTATAAAGAGTGAAGGCTATTGCTTTATCACTCGAACACATTGAGGAGAGGTGGCCTTATACCAAATTCCAACTCCTATCACTTATAAGGCATGTAGCTGATCAGGCTCCATGGCTAGAACCACCCCTTCTAGCTGAGGTGGATACACTACCTCTATCCATCAGGTTAAGACCATGTGCATATGTTCTAATGATTACCTGCATTGGCACAAGGATTCTGTATAAAGGGTAAAAGGTACCATAGCTAGAGCTAATGGTAATCACAATTAACAATATCACATAAGGCAATAATAACATGTATTCTAATAACAATAGTGGTTTAGCTTTCAAACAAAAGATACAATGATAGTGTAGTTCCAGAAAGAATACAAGTTAGGGTGTTAATCACAAGAAGTTCTCATTGGATAAACAAACTAGTTTTAGACCAAATGTCCTTTGGCAACCCAAGCTTGACAAAGAAATCATATAACAATTTTTAAAATGGAAAGAACTTGGGTTTCAAGAATCACAAAGGCTCATATAACAATATATCACATATTGGTAACATAACAAAATGTTACTTGCACTTGTAACATGAACATAGTGTTTACTCACCTTGGGATTCCTTTGCTCCTAGTACACATAGTCCCTTTTGCATTCTAAAGCTCGTCAAACTCTAACATAATATTTGATTTAATACTTAGTATTTATTTACTCATGATGCTTCTATCCCATAACTACCCCATGTACATATAGCATACACATACACTTAGAGTCCACACATAGGTGTACTCATCACTTGCACATAGCACGTTGACTTTAAAAGTCTTGCATTCTTAGGCCTTATAGGCTCTCATGACCTTACATTACAATCATATCAATACTTTTTAAGGTCATCACAATATTATTACCTTAATATCAATTCACTTTAACAATTATCTTAGTTCACTTTATACTTCCATACATGTCAACTTAACAATTAACCTTTCAAGCATCATGCTTGACTCTTATAATCCCTTTCACTTCATTAACTCATAACCATATGTTCATCATCAAGTCATCATAACATCTAGTTCCAATTTCCCAATCACATTTGCATTCTAATCACAATATAAGGTTAAGATACCTTAAGTATACCTGAAGTATACCAAAATGCATTTAAGCTTGTCTAGGATCATACCTTCAACTAACATGCAATTTTATCATTTATTATACATACATACATGTGAATAATCATCAAAACACATCACATAAAATTTATAAACATTAGGACAAAAATGTTTATATAGGCCGAATGCGTCACCAAGATAAAAACCAAATTTTTCTTCTTTTCGCACTTTCCGTCTATTTCAGAAATATGTAAAAACATGGTTTGAATCAAGATTTTTCATGTAAATGCAACAAAAATCATCTTAGAATTTAAATTCATAAGAATTGGCCACTCTTGGTGTTATTTATATATAAAAATTCAACTTTTGGCTTATAGAGCACAAAACCATAAGTTTTCTTGTTTTTGGTATTTTTCGGTCATTTTAGAAATATATAAACAAGTTGTTTAGACTATTATTTTTCATTCAATCATAGTAAATATCAATTTAGAACACATCCACATATAATTCAGCAGCCATAGATAGGGTTTATACAAAAAAATTCCAAGTTTAAAGGCTTAGGTGAAAAATCATGAGTTTTCGTGCTTTCCTCGCATTTCGTTCATTTCAGCGATAAACAGACACATGATTCAAATCATTATTTTTCATCCAAACAAAACAAATATCATATTAGAGTACTTATTCATACAAATCAGCAGCCATATGTCCATTCAAGAATGATATTTTCCATCTTCCATGTTCCAACACAAAAACCTTGAACTCCTTTGTTTTTCAAAACTTTTTGATCATCACAGAAATATGCAGAAATATTATTTAATCCAATATTTTCCATCAAAACAAATCAAAAATTAGTTTATAACTCATCCATGCACAAATCACCCCTCCTTATGATGTTTATGCATAAAAATTGTGATTTTAAGTTATAGAATTCACCTTTGAAGAAATCTCGCGGAAAGAATCGTGTTTTCGGTAGAAAATAGATTTTCTCTCCCAAAAACTCACTCAAACAGAATTAAATCTATAAAAATCAGTAATCAAATAGTTAAAAATAATTTTTCCATAATTTATTTCATAGAAATCAATTTAGAAATCAAAAGAGGAGAAAAACTTACAATTACGGTCAAGAAATCGCGAAACAGAAAGGTGTTTTCTTAATTTCGATAGAGAGAAATATTTTGAGAGAATTTTCTGCCAAGATACAGAAAGAATAAGAGAATGGCTGTTGAAATCTTTGGTTTGGCTGAAATTTAGGTTATATATTAGGGTTTGGGTGAAATTTCCACTAATACCCTTAATGAACTAGGTTATTATTTTCATTAAAATTCCTCCTAAAATATTTATTTAAAAATATTTTTAAAATACTTATAAAAATTATTTTTTGCTTAAAAATCACTTTGTGTATGAAAATTTAATTTATGTGAAATAAATTATTTTATACTCACGCATTTCACATAAATCACTTACTTCATCATAATAATTCATGTTATGCATATTAGAACTAATCTAACATGCCACATACTCATCAATCACATAATAAATTAATTTTTATAAAAACACATACTTAGCCATAATAGCTCTAAATTGAAGAAATTTGACACTAAACTCCTAGGGTAGGTGTGGGTTGTCACACTTAATATGCAATGTTTGCTTAGTTTATGATATAATTATGACTAATTGTGTTCTAATGAATTAAATAGAATTCATATAATAACTAATGATGTATATAAAGAAGTTAGAGAACTCAAATTTGTAAGTCAAAGTGAAAAGAAAGAAAGAAAGTTAAAAGGAAAATTTCTAAGTATGTTAATGGGCTTACTAATGGGCTTTCGCACATTAAAGGCCCAAGCCCAATAAGGATGGCCAATCTATGAGCCCATGAGTGAGTGAACATCAAAATTTGTAAGCTATAATAGTTGGCCCAAGATAAATAGAAATTGATGTTGTAGAGATAGCCACAAAAATTGACCTAAGTCAAATCTTAAAGCAAATTTAATTCCTATCTTTCCTATATACAAGTTTAGGTTTATTTTCAGCATTCCAACACCACATGGTGAACATCACAAGTTTAGATGAAATCTTGGCCATCCAAGTGAAGTAGATCATACACATTAATTAAGATCTAATCTTAGCCGTTAGATTAAACTCAATCAAATCCTCACCATCCAACTTATCATATATATATATATATATATATATATATATATATATATAAAATAAGGTTTGTTATTGCTTTGATACCAAATATCACGGGCCTAGTCTCTCGTAACACTGTTGGGACCGTACGGCGCTTGCTAACAATCACAAGCTAGCCAAATGTTCAGCTACCTATGCATAAGCATAGTAAGATTTATATCAATAACGGGCCAATGTTAGCAATGATAGTATGAAAGCGACAACATAGCATAACAGTAGTTTAGCAACCAAGCATTCGTAATAGAATAGGATAGCACATGAGGAAACATCAAGCCAATCTCATTTCATTGATTTGTAATTCATTGCATCATAGCTGCCATAGTATGCCTATTGTAAGTAGGGGGACCTTACAATGGGCCAAGCAACCAACAATGCCTAGCTCCCCAATCACTTGGCTCACCAATCACTCCCCCCTATATATGCTTAAAGTGAAATATGGGCTGTGCAATGAGGAGAAAGCATAAGGTGCGAGGAGGAGAGTCCTCCTTTATTATAAGATAACATAAAGAAAATGACCTAATTATAAAATCTATCACATTTCTCCCAATAAGAATTACAAAACTAATCCCCCGTTGCATTCTCCCCCACTCCAACGGTCAATGACCCCGCTGACTATAGGGCTTCTAATTTCTTATAAAATAAGGACTTCTGAGCAAAATCTCGAATCTTATGTGCATAAGGCTGAAGGTGTGCTTCTTTCTCCCAAGAGTTTTCTTCTGAGGATAGGCCTTTATATATATATATATATATATATATATATATATATATATATATATGTTAATTCATCTTATGTGCACCATTTGCAAATCTCTATATAAGGTCACCGATGCCTGTAAAACCCATTTACACCTATACAAATCATGCCTAGTATCATACCAAACCCAATGCATTAACTTAAATATCCAATAATATAAGAAACCCTAATATACGGAAGAATAGTTTAGCAAAACACTTTGGGAACATCTCATAAGAAAATAACATTTAAAGTCTTAAGATAAATCATCAATGATTAATATCCAAAAATAAACTCCTAGATTGTCTATGAATATCCCTTCATAACATGGTATTATTAAGAATTTGATAAGGAATCCCCAAGCGAAGTAGAATGCTTGAGCCATCACCTAGCCTCATCATATTTTCTCACCTGGAATAACCCAAAGGAGAAAGGGTGAGATAGATGATCTCAATGAGTAGACAATATAGCACATACATTAACATATATTCATTTGAAAAGGAAATTTATAGCTTATACACATAGTTCATGATTTACAATTCATGAATCAAGTTGCAATTTAGCAAGGTTTTTAATTTAGCAAGTTTGCAAAAATCATACTTATAACACATAGAGAGTGAAGGCTATTGCCCTAATCACTTAAACACATAGAGGAAAGGTGGCATTAAACCAAATTCCAACTCCTATCACATAAGAAGGCATAAAGCTGATCAGGCCCCACGGCTAAAATCACCCCTTATAGCTGAGGTGGATACACTATCCCTATCCATTGGGTTAAGACGATGTGCATAAGTTCCAATAATTACCCCCATTAGCACGAGGATTTATGCATAAAGAACAAAAGGTACCATAACTAGAGCTAATGGTAATCACATATAATAATAACATTTAAGGCAACAATAACATGTATCACAATAACAATAGCAGTTTAACTTTTGAACAAAAGATACAATGATAGTGTAGTTGCAAAAAGAATAAAAGTTAGGGCAATAATCACAAAGGAATTATCATTAGATAAACAAAAATGATTTTGGACCAATTGTCCTTTGGCAACCCAAGCTTAATAAAGAAATCATAGAGTGTCATTTTAGAATAGAAAGAACTTAGGTTTCAAGAATGTCAAAGGTACACATATCATGATAGCTTGTACTTGTAACAATATCATAATGTTTACTCACCTTGTGGTTCCTTTGCTCTTAGTACTCATAGCCCTTGAACCTCTAGAACTCCTCAAGCTCTAACATAATTTTTAATTTAATACTTAGTATATATTTAATCATCATGCTATCTTATCCCATAACTACCCCATGCACATATAATATTCACATACACTTGGAATTGCACATTGATGTGCACTCATCACTTACACATAACATGTTGACTTTAAAAGTCTTGTACAATTAGCCTTTATAGGCCCATATGAAAACACATTATAATTCATGTCAATACCCTTCTAAGGTCATCACAATAGCATTATCCTAATAGCAATTCACTTTAACAATCATCTAGTACAATTAACACTTCCATATATGTCAACTTAACAAATAACCTTTCAAGTGTCATGCTTATCAATTATGACCTATTCATTCAATCAATCTCTTCACCAATTAAAGATCATTAGTTCATTATCAAGTCATCATATCTAACAACCCACACCTACCTTAGAAATTTTTATGATAATTTGCTTAATTTAGAACTATTAAGGTTAAGTGTGCTTTTATGGAATTTATGTTCTACGTGATGGATGAGTATGTGGCATGTTAAATTAATTTTAATATACATAATATGAGTTATTATTATGAAATAAATGATTTATATGAAGTACATTAGCATAAAATAATTTATTTTAAATAAAATGAATTTTCATGCATAAAGGCAATTTTAAGTATAAAATGATTTTATGAGTATTTTAAAGTAACTTTTAAGTAAATGTTTTGGGAAAAATTTTAATGAAAATAGTAAGAAAGATATTTTTATTTTAATTACTTATAATCATTCCCTAATGTAAATAAAAAACCCAAAGCCTAATACCCAAAAACCATCCTAACCTAGCTCATTAAGTGTTTTAGTGGAAATTGCCCAAAACCCTATATTTAAATATCAAAGTTTTGGCTAGCCCTAATGTTCTAGTTGCCATCACTCTAATTTTCTATATTTTGACAGAAAAATCCTCTCAATACAATTCTCTCTAATGAAATTAGAAAACACCCTTCAATTTTGCAGGTTTATTGAGTGTAATCGTAAGTTTTTCTTCTCTTTCAATTCCTCAATTGATTTCTATGAAATAAATTATGAGAAAATTTTTGAACTGGTTGTTTACTGATTTTTATAGATTTAATTCAATTTGGGTGTGTTTTTGAAAGAGAATTTAATTCTCTACAGAAAACATAAATATCTTCGTGCGATTTCTCCAAAGGTGAATCCTATAAATTAAAATTGAAATTTTTATACATAAACATCACTGGGGGGGGGGGGGGGGGGAATTTCTACATCATTGATTTCTAAACTAATTTTGATATGTTTTGATGAAAAATATTGGATTAAATTATATTTCTGCATATTACTCTAATGACCAAAATTTTTCAAAAAATAAAGGAATTCAAGGTTTTTGTGCTAGAACTTAGAAGTTAAAAAATTCTATGATTTCTTGAACATAAGGCTACCGATTTGCCTATGGGTGGATTCTAAACTGATATTTGTTTTGTTTTAATTAAAAATAATGATTTAAATCATGTGTTTACATATTACTGTAATGAACAGAATGCAAGGAAAGCGCAAAAACTCATGATTTTCACCCTAAGCCTTAAACTTTAGAATTTTAATGCATAATTATTATCTAAGGCTACTGAATCATACATGAAGATGTTCTAAACTAATATTTTCTATAATTGGATGAAAAATAATGGTTTTAACCACCTATTTATATATTACTGTAATGATCAAAAAATACTAAAAATAAGAAAACTCATGGTTTTACATCCTCAAACCTAAAATTGGAATTTTCATGTACATGTTACACATATGGCTGCCGATTCATGTGCATTAATGTTATAAAATGATTTTTGTTGTGTTCACATGAAAAATCTTGGTTTAAATTATGTTTCTATATATTACTATAATAGACAGAAAGTGCGAAAGGTAAGAAAAATTCAGTTTTTCCTTTGATGATGCATTCGGCCTAGTATGGGATTTTTATCCCAATATCTATAATTATTATGTAATGTATTTTGATGATTATTGACATGTATATATGTATGATAAATAATAAAATTGCATGTTAGTAGAAGGTATGACACTAGACAATCCTAGAGGCACTTTGGTATACTTAAGGTATACTTAAGGTATCTTAACCTTATGTGTGTGATTAGAATATGAATATGATTGGATAATATGGAAATGGATTTTATGATGAATTAACAATGAATTAATGTTCTTGAATTAATGAAGTGATTGATTGAAGGAATTGGTCATAAGAGATAAGCATGATGTATGAAAGGCTATTGATAAGTTGACATATATGGAAGTGTTATAAGATGATTGTTAAATTGAATTGATACTAAGATAATAATATTATGTTGACCTTAGAAAGGTATAGACATGATTCATGATGTGATTTCATATGGGCCTATTAAGGCTAAGTGTGCAAGACTTTTAAAGTCAATATGTTATGTGCAAGTGATGAGGTACACTTATATGTGCAACTCTAAGCATATGTGAATGTTATATGTGCATAGAGTAGTTATGGGATAGGATAGCATCATGATTAAATAAATACTAAGTATTGAATTAAATGTCATGATAGAGTTTGAGGACCTTTAGAGTTTCAAGGGGGCTACATTAAATAGGAGCGAAGGAACCACAAGGTGAGTAAACACTGTAATCTTGCTTCAAGTGTGAGTAACATTATATTATGTTACAAATATGTGATGTCATGTTATGTGAACCTTGAGATCTTGAAACCTAAGTTCATCCTATTCTCAAATATGATTAAGCGAATTCCTTATAAAGCTTGGGTTGCCAAAGGACAATTGGTCCAAAAACCATTTTGTTATCCAATGATAATTCCTTGTGATTATTACCCTAACTTATATTCTTTCTGGAACTATAATATTTTTATATCTTTTGCTCAAAGTTAAATTGTCATTATTATTATGAAACATGTTATTACTGCCTTAAATGTTATGGTTTTATGTGAATACAATTAGCTCTAGCTATGGTACCTTTAACCCTTTATGCAGAAGTCCTCACGAGGGTAGTGTATCAACCTCAGCTAAAAAGGGGCGGTTCTAGCCGTGAGGCCTAATCAGCTTCACGCCTTATATGTGATAGGAGTTGAAATTTGGTGTAAGGCCACCTCTCCTCTATGTGTTTGAGTGGTAGAGCAATAGCCTCCACTCCCTATATGTTATAAGTGTGATTTCTATAAACTTGTTTAATTAAAAGCCTTGCTAAATTGCAACTTGATTCATGAATTGTAAATCATGAATTACGTGTATAAACTATGAGTTTCCTTTTCAAAGGACTATGTGTTAATGTATGTGCTATATTGTTTACTCATTGAGATCATTTATCTCAACCCTTGACCTTTTCCTTGTTTGGTTCTAGGTGAGCAGTATGAGGAGGCAAGGTGATAGCTTAAGTATACTACTCCACTTGGGAAATTCCTTCTCTGATGTCTTTAATAATACTATGATATGAAGGGTTATCGTTAGATGCTACGGGAATAATTATTTTGATGTTTATTTGAAATGTTTTGTTAAGATTTTCAACTGGATTATAAATACTATTTTTCTTATGGATTATATGTGAAGTATCCAATCATTATCTTCCACAACTAAAGGTTTTCACATAAATGTTTTAAATGAGTTATTGTATGAGGTTTGGTATGATCTTAGACATGAGTTGTGCATATGTAAGTGGGTTCTATGGGCCTGGGTGACCTTGTGCCTCCCCGTGTTCTAGGACCATCATATCTCTAAAGTTGGTATTAGAGCCACGTTAGTTTTTAAAAGTTGAGTTTAGACTTGTCTATTTATTTGGGTTGCTTAAGTATAATCCTATAGCATAGGAATTTTTCTATCACGTCATTTGATGTCTATCATTAACATAGTTCCGTGAAATCCTAGTAGGTTTTAGTAATCCTTGTTATTGTTTGCATGCCTTATGATTCTTTGGACAGATGATGAAGAAAATTATCCCTGCATGTGGACCTCAACCTACAGCACCCTGTGTGACTTGTAAGAGGACTTTGCCGAAGATGTTTGAGAGAGTCGTATCTATGATTTACCTCGCAAGGGAGGAGACCTCTAACGAAGAGGAGGACCCTGAAGAGTACTTGGATCCTGATTGGGTTTATAGTAAGATCCAGAAATTGAAGGATGACTATTCATACTTGAAGGAGGAAAATAGATGTCTTAAGCTTATGATTTATGCCTTGAGGGAGCATGCGGAGCAACTTAAGACAAGGACTGTTGAACATGGGGGAGATTACTAGTTAGTGAGGTCTGTATCTTCGTCTAGTCATTAGTAGGATAGAGATCTTCTTTTTTATTGATGTGGTAGCAGTGGCTATGTTGCTATTGATTGCCCTAGTGGTGGACACACAAAAGCTAGGATGAGTGGTTGGTGACAATTGATGTAACGGTATAGTACTTTATATGATATGAATTATATTTTCCTTTGACTACCTAGTTACTTAGTAGGAAGTGATTTCTTGATTTGTTATGATATGATTAACTTACCATGATAGGAGGTTATTCCTATATTATGAGATATATGCTATTTGATTGCAATATGTGATATGTGCAAAATTATGTGATATGTGATATATATATATATACATATATATGATATGTGCTTGGTGATGTGATATGACAAATGTGTGATATTTATGCTAGTATAATAGTAGGGTTGAATGGGTTAGAATAGGGGATTAGTACTAAATCCCCTTATCATGATAAGCATAATGCCTCCTAAAAAAGAGGGTTCACACAACTGCCCAGCCCATTAGAGCAAATAAAGATGTCATATCGAACACTACGTCGAATGTTGCCTCACACCTATACAGTCAAGGGAAAGATCCAACTCGAGGGCACTGACTATGGGCTCTAATAAGCAAGTATATTCATAAGAGGTGCATGCCATGCTTAAGGAAATGAGAGACTTGCACAGAGAAATGGAGGTGAGAAGCACCACCAACTTAAGAAAGGAATGGAGTTCTACCACCTATGGCTGCGGCACCTGCTCGGAGAAAAAGGAAGCAGTTACCTAATGAATGGATGACCCTAGCAGAGTTTAAGAAGCTGCAACCGCCTATCTTCTGTGGTGAGGAGGGTGATGACCCACATGAGTTCTTAGACGAGATGGACAAACTAGTCCATCAACTTTCTTGCTCAGATGCCTGAGTGATAGAGTTAGTGGGACTCCAACTCAAGAAGGAAGCTTAGTATTGGTACAAGAGAAATATTAAAGGATAACTTTATGGTGCAAAACCACCTACATGGGTAGAGTTTAAGTAGGAAGTAATGGATCAGTTCTTGCCTGAAGTAGAAAGGCAAGATAGAGCATTGTAGTTTGAGTAATTGTAGCAAAAGCTAGGGATGTCCATGTCAAATTAAGCTAAGAAGTTTAATCGACTTAGCCAGTTTGCCTTCAACATCATTCCTACTAAAGCTAGTTACATTAATAGCTTTCTAAGAGGGTTGATCACACCTCTGTTCAATTCGTTGGCAGCAACAAAGTTTCCAACCTTGGCCAAGCTAATAGAAAAGGCCAAGATAATAGAAAAATGGTACAAGGTAGAGAAAGCCAAATGAGCTGAATGAGACTAGAAAGGGAAGCATAGGAACAAAGGCCATAAAGGATAGCATGGAGGAGGAGGAGGCCCAAGGAAGGAATTTTCATCATCTAGACAGGGGAATGGTCAAGCTTGGCAAGAAGTCCCCACTTATGGCAAATGTGGAAAGAAGCATTCTGGAATTTACTGAAAGGATTTTGGAGCGTGCCTTAAGTATGGGCAAATGGCGCACTTTATAAAGGACTACCCTTACATGAGGAGTTAAGGGAATGGGACCACAGCATGACCATAATCTATACCATTCTAATCGTAAGGGCAAGGGGCCAAGGATAAAGGACTAACTATTAGGAATGCACTGGTGACAAAGAATAAGTGTAAGGGTCAAGTCTTTGCCTTAAACCAACAAGACTCGCAATTCACACATAGCTATTACAAGATTCATCCCTATCCAAAATTCTAGTACAAAATGTTTGATTGATTCTAGTGCTACCTATTCTTTTGTGTCACCTTGTTTTGCTAAGAGTTTAGGTAGAAAAAAGGAATTAATGAGTGAACCTTTAGTAGTATCAACTCTTTTGGGTGGTGGAAGTAAAGCATGGGTATAGGGGTTGTGAGGTAGACATTAATAGACAAAAGCTTCCTGTAGTATTGCTAGAATTGGATGTATTAGAATTTGATGTGATATTAAGGATGGACAGGTTATACGAGCATTGAGCTCATATTGACTGTAGAGAGAAACTTGTGGAGTTTCAAACCAAGGATGGGAAGGAGTTCGTGTATCAAGGTGATAGGAGTGAGAATCCTCTAAACTTGATATCAACCTTAAGAGTAAGAAAGATGTTAAGGAAAGGATGCCAAGCACACCTAGCCCATGTAATCAATACTGACAAAAATGCCACCATTCGAGATGAGAGCATTCCAGTAGTGGAGGAATTCATGGACATATTTCTAAAAGATTTACCTAGATTACCACCTGACTATGAAATTGAGTTCAACATTGAATTGTTGCCTAGAATGCAGCCTATACTGATACTACCATATCGCATAGCACCAATGAAGCTGAAAGAATTAAAGACACAATTGTATGATCTACTCGGTAAGGGTTTTATCCAACTAAATAGTTCGCCATGGTGCACTCTAGTGCTGTTCGTAAAGAAGAAGGATGGCTCGTTCTGGATGTGCATCAACTATCACCAGCTAAACAAAGTCACTGTGAAGAATAGGTATCCTTTGCTGAGAATCAATGATCTTTTTAATCAATTGTAAGGAACTGGTCACTTCTCCAAGATTGACTTAAGGTTAGGCTAGCATTAACTAAAGATCCATGGAGAAGACATCTATAAGACTGCCTTCCGTACTAGATATGGACACTATGAGTTCACAGTTCTGCCATTCAGATAGACAAATGCTCCTGCTGCTTTCATGGACTTGATGAATCGAGTATTCAAACCATTCCTTGATAAGTTCGTGATTGTGTTCATTGATGACATCCTGATTTACTCAAAGAATAAAGAAGAACATTAAGAACATTTAAGGATCGTGCTTTAAACACTATGTGATCACCAGCTTTATGCTAAGTTATCTAAGTGTGAGTTTTAGATGTAGTCTGTCAACTTTCTAGGACATGTAGTAAGTAAGGAAGGGATTCAAGTTGATCCTAAGAAAGTTGAAGCAGTAGCAAATTGGCCAAGGCCCACAACAGTTTCAAAAGTACGGAGTTTCTTAGGCATGGCTGGGTATTATCACATATTCGTACAAGACTTTTCTAAAATAGTAACCTCACTGACCAAGTTGACTAGAAAGCAAGTTAAGTTCAATTGGGAAGAGTCCTGTGAGAAGAGTTTTTAGAAACTCAAGAAGTATTTAACATCAGCTCCAGTTTTAGCATTACCGGAAGGAGAAGAAGGGTTCACTATCTATTGTGATGCCTCGCGAGTAGGACTTGGATGTGTCTTGATGTAGGATGGGAAAGTCATCACTTATGTATCATGATAACTTAAGAAGCATGAAGTTAATTATCCTACTCATGATTTGGAGTTAGCTGGCATAGTTTTTGCTCTTAAAATCTAGAGACATTACATGTATGGAATAAAGTGTGAGATCTACACGGATCATAAGAGTCTTTAGTACATCTTGAGCCAAAGAGACCTCAACCTAAGGCAAAGGAGATGGATTAAACTATTGAAGGACTACCACTATCATATTCTTTACCATCCTAGAAAGGCAAATGTGGTAGTGAATGCCTTGAGTCAAAAATCGATAGGAAGCCTAGCCCATATGATTATGCGAAAGAGGCCAATCGTAAAGGAATTAAAGAAATTATTTAGTCATGGTTTGAAGCTAGAGATTGGAGGATCGAGAGTTTCTTTAGCCCATTTCCAAGTGAAGTCTAAGCTAATGGAGGAAATAAAGGATTCACAAGGTAAGGACCCACACATGGTGAAGTTGAAGGATAAGACGAAAGAAGAGAAGAACTTTGAGTTTGAAGTGGTCAATGGAATTTTAAAGTATGAGAATAGTGTATGCATGCTTGATATGGATGGATTAAGGGAAAGGATATTAAAGGAGGCATATTAGACACCTTATTGTGCTCATCCTAGAAGTACCAAGATGTACAATGATGTGAAAGCTAACTATTGGTGGCCTAGACTGAAGAAGGATGTGGCGATGTTTGTAGCATCTTTTCTAACTTGCCAGTAAGTCAAGTATGAACATCAACAACCCTCTAGATTGCTATAAGAAATTCAACTACCTAAATGGAAGTGGGAGCACATCACTATGGACTTCGTAGTTGTCTTACCTAAAACCTCTAAGGGATATGACTTTGCATGGGTCATAGTGGATCGATTGACAAAGTCTGCCCATTTTCTAGAAGTTAAGACCACATATTCCATAGCTTAGTATGCATAGTTGTATATGGATGAGATCGTGAAACTTCATAGAGTTCCAATTTCCATCATCTTGGATCAAGAGACTCAATTCACCTTAAGGTTTTGGCTAAAGTTATAAGAAGCGTTAGGAATATAATTAGATTTCAATACAACATTTCACCCTCAAACAGATGGACAGTTTGAAAGGATGATTCAAACACTAGAGGACATGTTAAGAATGTGTGTATTGGATTTTGGAGGTAGCTAGGATAAGTACTTACCTTTGATTGAATTCGCCTACAACAATAGTTATCATTCGTCCATTCGCATGGCACCATATGAAGGATTGTATAGGAGAAAATGTCATTCTCTAGTTTGTTGGATTAAACCTAGAGATAAGCATATAAAGATGCTAGAGTTGCTTAAGGAGATTACCGAGAAAGTACCTATGATTCAAGAGCGATTGAAAATGGCCTTCAGTCAGCAAAAGAATTATATAGACCCTAAATGAAAAGACATCCATTTTGCCATGGGAGATCACGTGTTCTTAAAGGTCTCTCCAATGAAAGATGTTATGAGATTTGGCAAGAAAGGAAAGTTATCACCTTGTTTTGTTGGTCCTTTCAAAATCTTAGATAAGGTTAGGAAAGTATCTTATAGACTTGCCCTGCCTCCAACTATGGCGCATGTGCATCCAGTGTTTCATGTCTCTATGTTAAAGAAGTATATGTTAGATCCATCTCATATCCTGTCACCTCCAGACATAATGTTAGATGAGTACCTATCCTATGAGGAGTCACCAATATCTATAGTGGATCAACAAGTGAAAAGGTTAAGAAACAAGGAGATACCCATGATTAAGGTCCAATGGCGAAATCATGGGATAGATGAGTGCACTTGGGAAGCCGAGGAGGAGATGCGGTAGAAGCATCCTCAGCTTTTCAAGATTAGTTAGGTAATAATTTAAATTCGAGGATGAATTTCTTTTAAATGGGGGGGAATATAACAACCCACACCTACCGTAGAAATTTTTATGACAATTTGCTTGATTTAGAACTATTAAGGCTAAGTGTGCTTTTATGGGAATTTATGTTCTATGTGATTGATGAGTATGCGGCATGTTAAAATAACTTTTGATATGAATAATATGAGTTATTATTATAAAATAAATGATTTATATGAACTACATTAGCATAAAATAATTTATTTTAAATAAAATAAATTTTCATGCATAAAGGCAATTTTAAGTATAAAATGATTTTATGAGTATTTTAAAATAATTTTTAATGAATATTTTGGGAAAAATTTTAATGAAAATAATAAGAAAAATATTTTTATTTTAATTACTTATAATTAGCCTCTAATGTAAATAAAAAGCCCAAACACCTAAAAGCCTTTACCTAGAAACCCTCCTAACCTAGCTCATTAAGAGTATTAGTGGAAATTACCCAAAACCCTACATTTAAATATCAAAATTTCAGTCATCCCTAATGTTCTAGTAGCCATCACTCTATTTTTCTTTATTTTGATAGAAAAATTCTCTCAAAACAATTCTCTCTACCAAAATTAAGAAAACACCCTTCAATTTTGCGATTTCTTGACCGTAATCGTCAGTTTTTCTTCTCTTTCAATTCTTTAATTGATTTCTATGAAATAAATTATAAGAAAATTATTTTGAACTATTTGTTTACTAATTTTTATAGATTTAATTCAATTTGGGTGTGTTTTTGAAAGAGAAATTTAATTCTATACCAAAAACAGAAATCTTTCCGAGCGATTTCTCCAAAGGTGAATCCTGTAACTTAAAACTGAAATTTTTATACATAAACATCACTAAGGGGGGTGATTTCTACTTCATTGATTTCTAAACTGATTTTTGATGTGTTTTGATAAAAAATATTGGATTAAATTATATTTCTGTGTATTGCTGTAATGACTGAAAAGTTTCAGAAAATAAATGAATTCAAAGGTTTTCGTTCTAGAACTTAGAAGTTGGAAAATTCTATGATTTCTTGAACATAAGGCTACTAATTGTGTATGGGTGGATTCTAAACTAATATTTGTTTTGTTTGGATGAAAAAGAATGACTTAAATCATGTGTTTGCATATTACTATAATGAACGAAAAGCACGAAAACTCATGATTTTCACCCTAAGCCTTAAACTTTGGAATTTTCATGCATAATTATTATCTAAGGCTGCCAAATCATACATGAAGATGTTCTAAACTGATATTTTCTATGATTGGATGAAAAATAATGGTTTAAGCCATATGTTTACATATTACTGTAATGACTGGAAAATACCAAAAATAAAAAAACTCATGGTTTTACATCCTAAACCTAAAAATGGAATTTTCATGCACATGTTACACATATGGCTGTCGATTCATGTGCATTAATGTTCAAAAATGATTTTCTTTGTATTTACATGAAAAATCTTGGTTCAAACCATGTTTCTATATATTACTGTAATAGACGGAAAGTGCGAAAGGTAAGAAAAATTTAGTTTTTCCTTTGATGATACATTCAGCTATAATAACCCATACCCACCCTAGGAATTTTCGTGATAAATTGCTTGATTTAGATCTATTAAGGTTAAGTGTGTGCTTTGTGAAAATTAGTAATCTAAGTGATTGATGAGTATGTGGCATATTAAATTAATTTTAATATGCATAACATGAGTTGCTATTATGAAATAAATGATTTACATAAAGTGCATTTGCATAAAAGAATTTATTTTAGAATAAAATGAATTTTCATGCATAAGACAATTTTTAAGCATAAAATAATTTTATGAGTATTTTTAAAATATTTTAAAATAAATATTCTTGGGGGAAATATTATAGAAATAATAAGAGAAATATACTCTTTATTTTTAATTTTACTTAGCCTGAAATTTAAATAAAAAGGCCAAATACCCAAAAGCCCACTACACTAAAATCCTCATAACCTAGTTCATTAAGGGTATTAGTGGAAATTTCACCCAAACCCTAATATATATTCTGAAATTCAGCTAGACCAAAGTTCCAGCAGCCATCACTTTATTCTTTTTGTATCTTGGTAGAAAAATCCTCTTAAAATATTTCTCTCTACTGAAATTAAGAAAATACCTTTCCGTTTCGCGATTTCTTGACCATAATTATAAGTTTTTATTCTCTTTTAATTTCTAAACTATTTCTATAAAATAAATTATGGGAAAATTATTTTGAGCTGGTTGATTACTGATTTTTGCAGATTTAATTCTATTTTGATGAGTTTTTGGGAGAGAATCTATTTTCCACTAAAAACACAATTCTTTTCGCGAGATTTCTCCGAAGGTGAATTCTATAACTTCAAATCACAATTTTTATGCATAAACATCACGAGGGGGGGGGGGGGGGGGGCAATTTGTGCATTGTTATTTTCTAAACTGATTTTTGATTTGTTTTGATGGAAAATATTGGATTAAATAATATTTCTACATATTTTTGTGATGACCGGAAAGTTTCAAAAAACAAAGGAGTTCAAAGTTTTTGTGTTAGAACTTAGAAGTTGGAAAATTCTCTTACTAAATTGATATGTGGCTGCCAAATTGTGTAATGAAGTACTCTAATATGATATTTATTTTATTTAGATGAAAAATAATGATTTGAATCATATGTCTATTTATTGCTGTAATGAATGAAAAGCGCGGAAAGCACGAAAACTCATGATTTTTCACCTAAGCCTTTAAACTTGGAATTTTTTTGTATAAATACTATCTATAGCTGCCGAATCATGTATGGATGTGTTCTAAACTAATATTCACTATGATTGAATGAAAAATAATGGTTTAAACAACTTGTTTACATATTCCTGAAATGACTGAAAAATACCGAAAATAAGAGAACTCATGGTTTTGTGCTCTATAATTCAAAAGTTGAATTTTTATGTATAAACAACTATGGCTAATTCATATGGATTAAAATTCTAAAATGATTTTTGTTGTGTTTACATAAAAAATCTTGGTTTAAACCATATTTTTACATATTTTTGAAATAGATGAAAAGTGCAAAAAGAAAAAGAATTTAGTTTTTACCTTGGTGATGCATTCGGCCTACATGAATATTTTTGTCCCAATGTTTATAATTTTTATGTGATATGTTTTGATGATTATTGACAAGTACACCTTTACATGGACACTAAGTGTATGTGTATGCTATATGTGCATGGGTAGTTATGAGATAGGAGCATCATGAGTTAATAAATACTAAGTATTAAATCAAATATTATGTTAGAGTTTAAGAAGCTATAGAAGTGCAAAGGGACTACGCATATTAGGAGCAAAGGAACCCCAAGGTGAGTAAACTCTATATTCCTATTTCCAGTGTGAGTAAACATCATATTCATTCTTCAAGTATGAGTAAACATCGTATTCATTCTTCAAGTGTGAGTAAACACTATGTTCATGTTACAAGTGCAAGTAACATTTTGTTATGTTACAAATATGTGATATCATGTTATGTGAGCCTTGTGATCTTTGAAACCCAAGTTCTTTCTATTCTAAATATTATTATATGATTTTTTTGATAAGCTTGGGTTGCCAAAGGACATTTGGTCCAAAACTAGTTTGTTTATCCAATGAGAACTTCTTATGATTAACACCCTGACTTATATTCTTTTTGGAACTACACTATCATTGTATCTTTTATTTGAAAGCTAAACCACTATTGTTATTGGAATACATGTTATTGTTGCCTTATGTGATATTGTTAATTGTGATTACCATTAGCTCTAGCTATGGAACCTTTAACCCTTTATGTAGAATCCTCGTGCCGATGCAGGAAATCATCAGAATTTATGCACACGGTCTTAACCCAGTGGATAGGGGTTGTGTATCCACCTCAGCTAGAAGGGGTAGTTCTAGCCCTAGAGCCTGATCAGCTTCATGCCTTATAAGTGATAGGAGTTGGAATTTGGTATAAGGCCACCTCTCCTTTATAAGTTCGAGTGATAGAGCAATAGCCTTCACTCTTTATAAGTTATAAGAGTGATTTTTGCAAACTTGCCAAGTTGAACCCTTGCTAAATTGTAACTTGATTCATGAATTATAAATCATGGACTATGTGTATGAGCTATGTGTTTCCTTTTTAGAGGAATATGTGATATATATGTGCCTTATCGTTTACTCATTGAGATCATCTATCTCACCCCTTTTTCCTTGTATGGTTCTAGGTGAGCAAATGTGAGGAGGTAAGGTGATGGCTCAAGCATTCTACTTCACTTGGGGAATTCCTTGTCCAAATTATCAATAATACTAATTATGGAATCTTGTCACTAGATGCTTTAGGAATGTTGATTGACACTTATTGATATATGTTATTTTTCTCATGGATTTTATATGTAATGATTTATTTTAGACTTCCACAATTTAAGGTATTCATCCAAATGTTTTAAATAAGTTATTGTAAGAGGTTTGGTAAGATCCAAGGCATGATTTGTTTATATGTAACTGGATTATGTGGGCGTGGGTGACCTTATATCTCCCCGTGTACTAGGACCGTCATATCTCTAAGGTTGGGATGTGACAAAGGTGGTATCAGAGCTGTAGTTTTTAAAAGTCTAGTTTAGGCTTGTTTTATATGAGTTGCTTAAGTATAATCTTGGAGCATAGGAATTTTCTTATCATGTCACTTACATTCTATCGCTAGCATAGTTTTGCAAAATCCTAGTAGATTTTAGTAATCCTTGTTATTGTTTTCTTGCCTTACCATTCTTTTGACATATGACCAAGAAGATTACACCTGCTCGAGGACTGCATCCCATATCACCTCGTGTGACTTACAAGAGGACTTGGCCAGAGATGTTCGAGAAAGTTATATCTGTAATTCGCCCCATGAGAGAGGAAACAGCTACCTAACGAGGGGATGACTGTAGCAGAGTTTAAGAAGCTGCAACTGCCTACCTTTTATGGTGAGGAAAGAGATGACCCTCATGAATTTTTGGATGAGATGGATAAGCTAGTCTATCATTTATCTTGCTCAAATGCTCGAGTGATCAAGTTGGTAGGACTCCAACTCAAGAAAGAAGCTTGGTATTGGTATGAGAGAAGTATTGAAGAATGACTTTATGGGGCAGACCCACCTACATGGGCAGAGTTTAAGCAAGAGGTAATAGATCAATTCTTGCCAGAAGGAGAAAGGCAAGATAGAGCATTACAGTTCGAGCAACTGAAGCAAGGGCTAGCAATGTCTGTGTTAGATTATGCTAAGGAGTTTAACCGACTTAGTCGATTCGCTATCAACATCATTCCTATTGAAGCAAGTCGCATCAATCGTTTCCTTAGAGGACTGATCACACCTCTATTCAATTCATTGGCAGCAATAGAGTTTCCAACCTTAGCCAAGCTCGTAAACAAGGCTAAGATCATGGAGAAAAGGTATAAGGTAGAGAGAGCTGAATGAGACCAGAAGGGAAGGCATAAGAATAAAACTGATAAGGGACAACATGGAAACAGAGGAGAACCAAAGAAGGAATTTTTTTCATCTGGACCACGGAATAATCAAGCTAAGCAAGAATTTCCCACTTGCAACAAATGTGGAAAGAAGCATTCTAGAATTTATCGAAGAGATACTGGTGCTTGCCTTAAGTGTGGGCAAATGGGGCACTTCATAAAGGATTGGCCTCAGATGAAGAGTCAAGGGAATAGGACCACAGGAAGACCATAATCTAGGCCATTCCAAACGCAAGTACAAGGAGTCAAGGACAAAGGACTAGCGGTTGGGAATGCATCGACGATAGAGAATAAGGGCAAGGGTCGAGTCTTCACTTTAAATCAATAAGAGGCTCGTGATTTGCACACAGCCATCATAGGTATCATCTCCATCCAAAGTTCTAGTGCAAAATGCTTAAATGATTCTGGTGCTACCCATTCTTTTATGTCACCTTGTTTTGCTAAGTACCTGGGTATAGATAAGGAATTGATGAGTGAACCATTAGTAATGTCAACTCCTTTAGGGGAAGTGATGGAAGTAAGGTATAAGAATAAGGGCTATGATGTAGACTTTAATGGACAAACACTTCCAGATGTATTGCTAGAATTGGATGTACTAGAATTTGATGTGATATTAGGGATGGACTAGTTGTGTGAGCATCGAGCTCGTATTGACTATAGAAAGAAACTTATCGAGTTTTGAACTAGAGAGGGGAAGGAGTTTGTGTACCAAGGAGACAAGAATGAGAATCCTCTGAACTTGATATTGGCCTTAGGAGCGAGATGGATGTTAAGGAAAGGATGCCAAGCATACCTAGCCCATGTAATCGACACTGACAAGGAAGCTACCATTTGAGATGAGAATATTCTAGTGGTAGATGAGTTCATGGATGTCTTTCCATAAGATTTACCTGGATTACCCCCTAATCATGAGATCGAGTTCAACATTGAACTGCTACCTGGTATGCAACCGATATCGATATCGCCATATCGTATAGCACCAATGGAGTTGAAGGAGTTAAAGATACAATTGTACGATCTACTTAATAAAGGCTTCATTCGACCAAGCAGTTTGCCATAGGGCACTCCAATGTTATTCATGAAGAAGAAAGATGGCTCGTGCCAAATGTGCATTGACTATCGCCAGCTTAACAAAGTCATTATGAAGAATAGATACCCATTGCCAAGGATTGATGATCTTTTTAATAAATTGCAAAGAGCTGGTCACTTCTCTAAGATTGACTTAAGGTTTGGCTATCAACAACTAAAGATTCGAGGAGAAGATATTTGCAAGATTGCCTTCCGTGCTAGATATGGACACTACGAGTTCATGATTTTGCCATTTGTTTTGACGAATGCTCCTACTGCTTTCATGGACTTGATGAATCGAGTATTCAAGCCGTGCCTTGACAAATTCATGATCATATTCGTTAACGACATCCTAATTTACTCAAAGAATAAAGAAGAACATGAAGAACATCTGAGGATCGTGCTTCAAACGTTGTGTGAGCACCAACACTATGCTGAGTTATCCAAGTGCGAGTTTTGGATGGAGTCTGTCAACCTTCTTAGACATGTAGTAAGTAAGGAAGGGATTCAAGTTGATCCTAAGAAAGTTAAAGCAGCAGCGAATTGGCCAAGGCCCACAACAGTTCCAGAAGTACGAAGTTTCTTGGCCATGGTGGGATATTATCGTAGATTCGTACAATACTTTTCTAAGATAGCAACCTTGTTGACCAAGTTGACCAGAAAGCAAGTTAAGTTTAATTAGGAAGAGTCCTGTGAGCAGAGTTTCTAGAAGCTCAAGAAGTGTTTGATATTGGCTCCAGTTTTGACATTACCAGAAGGAGACAAAGGTTCACTGTCTATTACAATGCTTCGAGAGTAGGACTTGGATGTGTCTTGATGCAAAATGGTAAAGTCATCACCTATGCATCACAACAACTAAAGAGACATGAAGTGAATTACCCTACTCACGATTTAGAATTAGCTGCAGTAATGTTTGCTCTAAAAATCTAGAGACATTACATATGTGGGATGAAGTGTGACATCTACACAAATTATAAGAGTGTTCAGTACATCTTGAGCCAAAGAGACCTCAACCTGAGACAAAGGAGATGGATTGAACTGTTGAAGGATTATGACTGTTAGATTCTCTACCATCTTGGGAAGGTGAATGTAGTGGCAGATGCCTTAAGTCAAAAATTGATAGGAAGCCTAGCCCATGTGGATGTGAGAAAGAGGTCGATCGTGAAGGAACTAAAGGAATTGTTTAATCAGGGATTGAAACTAGAGATTGGAAGATCAAGAGTTTTATTGGCTCATTTTCAAGTAAGGTCTAAGTTAATGGAAGAGATAAGGGATTCACAAGATAGGGACCTACACATGATGAAGTTGAAGGATGAGGCGAGAGAAGGAAAGAACTCTAAGTTTGAAGTGGTCAATGGAATTTTAAAGTGCAAGAATAGAGTATGTGTGCCTGATGTGGATGGATTAAAGGAAAGGATATTGAAGGAGGCACATAAGGCACCTTACTATGCTTATCCTAGAACTACTAAGATGTACCATGATGTGAAAGCTAACTATTAGTGGCCTGGATTAAAGAAAGATGTGGCTAAGTTTGTAGCATCCTGCCTAGCTTGCTTGCAAGTCAAGTATGAACATCAGCGACCCTCAGGATTGCTATAAGAGATTCGACTACCTGAATGGAAGTGGGAATGCATCACTATGGACTTCGTTGTTGGCTTGCCTAGAACCTCCAAAGGAAATAATTCTATATGGGTCATAGTGGATAGATTGACAAAGTCTGCTCCTTTTTTAGGAGTTAAGACCATATTCTGTAGCTCAGTATGCGCAGTTGTATATAGATGAGATCATGAAACCATATGGAGTACCAATTTCTTTCATCTCATATCAAGGAACTCAATTCACCTCAAGATTCTGGCAGAAGTTGCAAGAAGTGTTAGGAACACAACTGGATTTTAGTATGGCGTTTCACCTTTAAATGGATGGCTAGTCTAAAAGAATAATTCAGACACTCGAGCATATGCTAAGGATGTGTGTCTTGGACTTTGGCAGTAGCTGGGATAAGTATTTGCCCTTGATTGAATTCACCTACAATAATAGCTATCATTCGTCCATCGGTATGGCACCATACGAAGCATTGTATGGGAGAAGATGTCATTCTCTGATTTGTTGGATTGAACCTAGGGACAAACATGTAGAAATGCCCAAATTACTTAAGGAGACTACCAAAAAAGTACCATTAATTCAAGATCAACTGAAGACAGCTAAACCACTATTGTTATTGTAATACATGTTATTGTTGCCTTATGTGATATTGTTAATTGTGGTTACCATTAGCTCTAGCTATTGTACCTTTAACCCTTTAAGTAGAATCCTCATGCCGATGTGGGTAATCATCGAAATCTGTGCACATGGTCTTAACCCAATGGATAGGGGTTACGTATCCACCTCTGCTAAGAAGGGCAGTTCTAACTATGGAGCCTGATCATCTTCATGCCTTATAAGCGATAGGAGTTGGAATTTGGTATAAGGCCACCTCTCCTTTATAAGTTCGAGCGATAGAGCAATAGCCTTCACTCTTTATAAGTTATAAGTTTGATTTCTACAAACTTGCCAAATTGAATCCTTTTAAATTGTAACTTGATTCATGAATTATAAATCATGGACTATGTGTATAAGCTATATGTTTCCTTTTCAAAGGAATATGTGATATGTATGTGCCTTATTGTTTACTCATTGAGATCATCTATCTCACCCCTTTTTCCTTGTGTGGTTCCAGGTGAGCAAATGTGAGGAGGCAAGGTGATGGCTCAAGCATTCTACTTCACTTGGGGAATTCCTTGTCCAAATTATCAATAATACTAATTATGGAATCTTGTCACTAGATGCTCCGGGAATGTTGAATGACATTTATTGATATATGTTATTTTTCTCATGGATTTTATATGTAATGATTTATTTTAGACTTCTGCAATTTAAGGTATTCATCCAAATGTTTTAAACAAGTTATTGTAAGAGGTTTGGTAAGATCCAAGGCATGATTTGTTTATATGTAAGTGGGTTCTACGGGCATGGGTGACCTTATGTCTCCCCATGTTCTAAGACCGTCATATCTCTAAGGTTGGGATGTGACATTAGCCTACTATGGGATTTTTATCCTAATATCTATAATTTTTGTGTGATATATTTTGATGATTATTGATATGTATATATGTATGATAAAAGATAAAATTGCATGTTAGTTGAAGGTATGACACTAGATAAGCCTAGAGGCACTTTGGTATACTTAAGGTATCTTAACCTTATGTTATGATTAGATTGTGAATATGATTGGATAATATGGAAATGGATTTTATGATGAATTAATAGTGAATTAATGGTCTTGAATTAGTGAAGTGATTGATTGAAGGAATTGGTCATAAGAGATAAGGATGATGCTTGAAAGACTATTGAAAAGTTGACATATATGGAAGTGTTATAAGATGATT
Source organism: Reutealis trisperma (assembly GCA_947687605.1). Taxonomy (NCBI): domain Eukaryota; kingdom Viridiplantae; phylum Streptophyta; class Magnoliopsida; order Malpighiales; family Euphorbiaceae; genus Reutealis; species Reutealis trisperma. The sequence goes on from CANTUT010000276.1 coordinate 216,382, forward strand.
ATTAAAGTGAATTGATATTAAGATAATAATATTATGTTGACCTTACAAAGCTATATGCATGAGTTATAATGTGATTTCATATGGGCCTATTAAGGCTAAGTGTGTAAGACTTTTAAAATCAACATGTTATGTGCAAGTGATGAGGTGCACTTATATGTGCAACTCAACGTATGTGAATGTTATATGTGCATGGGGTAGTTATGAGATAGGATAGCATCATGATTAAATAAATATTAAGTATTGAATTAAATATCATGATAGAGTTTGAGGAGCTTTAGAGTTTTAAAGGGGCTACGTGAAATAAGAGCGAAGGAACCATAAGGTGAGTAAACACTATAATCTTACTTCAAGTGTGTGTAACATTATATTATGTTACAAGTATGTGATGTCATGTTATGTAAACCTTGAGATCTTGAAACCCAAGTTCATCCTATCCTTAAATATGATTAAGTAAATTCCTTGTAAAGCTTGGGTTGCCGAAGGACAATTAGTCCAAAAACCATTTTGTTATCCAATGATAATTCCTTGTGATTATTACCCTAACTTATATTCTTTCTAGAACTACACTATTTTTGTATCTTTTGCTGAAAGTTAAATTGCCATTGTTATTATGAAACATGTTATTGCTGCCTTAAATGTTATTGTTATATGTGAATACTATTAGCTTTAGCTATGGTACCTTTAACCATTTATGCAGAAGTCCTCATGCTAATGCGGTTAATCATTGAAACTTGTGCACATGGTCTTAACCCAATGGATAGGGTAATGTATCCACCTCAGCTAGAAAGGGATGTTTCTAGCCATTAGGCCTGATCAGCTTCATGCCTTTTATGTGATAGGAGTTGGAATTTAGTTTAAGGCCACCTTTCCTCTATGTGTTCGAGTGGTAGAGCAATAGCCTCCACTCTCTATGTGTTATAAGTGTGATTTATGCAAACTTGTTTAATTGAAAGCCTTGCTAAATTGCAACTTGATTCATGAATTGTAAATCATGAACTATGTGTATAAACTATGAGTTTCCTTTTCAAAGGACTATGTGTTAATGTATGTGCTATATTGTTTACTCATTGAGATCATCTATCTCACCTCTTTTCCTTTTTCCTTATATGGTTCCAGGTGAGTAGTATAAGGAGGTATGGTGATAGCTCAAGCATCTTACTCTGCTTAAAGAATTTCTTATTCGAAGTCTTTAATAATACTAGGATATGAAAGGTTATCGTTAGATGCTCCGGGAATAATTATTTTGATATTTATTTGAAATGTTTTTTTAAGATTTTCAACTGGATTATAAATATTATTTTTCTTATGGATTATATGTGAAGTATCCAATCAGTGTCTTTCACAACTAAAGGTTTTTCACATGAATGTTTTAATTGAGTTATTGTGTAAGGTTCGATATGATCCTAGGCATGATTTGTATATGTGTAAGTGGATTCTACGGGCGTGGGTGACCTTCTGTCTCTCAGTGTTTTAGGACTATCATATCTCTAAAGTTGGGATGTGACATCATATAATATACTTCCATATTTTCTAATCACATTCACATATTAATCACAACATAAGGTTAAGATACCTTAAGTATACCAAATTGCCTCTACCCTAGTCTAGAGTCATTCTTTCAACCAACATACACTTTAACCATTTATCATTCATACATACATGTTAATAATCATCAAAATATATCACATAAAAATTATAGACATTGGGATAAAAATCCCAATATAGGCTGAATACATCATCAAGGAGAAAACCTGAATTTTTCTTACTTTTCTCACTTTCCTTCTATTACAGTAACATGCAAAAATATGGTTTGAACCAAGATTTTTCATGCAAACATAATAAAAATAATTTTAGAACATTAATCCATAGGAATCAGTAGCAATAGGTATAACATATATATGAAAATTCCAATTTTTGGTTTTAGGATGCAAGACCATGCGTTTTCTTATTTTTGGTACTTTTCAATCATTACAGTAATATGTAAACAGGTGTTTTAAACCATTCTTTTTCAGTCAATCATAACAAAAATTAGTTTAGAACATGAATTTGTACAAATCAGCAGCCATAGACCATACTTATGCATGAAAATTCCAATTTTTAAGTTCTAGAATGAAAACATTAAATTTCCTTATTTTCTGAAACTTTTTGGTTATTACAGTAATATGTAAGAATATAATGTAATCCAATATTTTTCATCAAAACATATCAAAAATCAATTTAGAATCTAAATATGCGGTAGCTATCCCCTTAATGAATTTATGTTTGAAAATTTCATTTTTTGAGTTATAGGATTCACCTTTGGCGAAATCACGTAGAGAAGTTAGTGTTTTTAGTAGAAAAATTAGTTTCTCTCTCAAGAATTCACCTAGGCTAAATTTAATCAATAAAAATTAGTAAATATTTAGTGTAAAATAATTTTATCAAAATTTATTTCATAGAAATCAAATAAGAAATTGAAAGGAAAGAAAAACTTACGAATATGGTCAAGAAATCGCAAAATTGAAGGTATTTTGTGAATCTTGGTTGAGAGATTATTTTTGGCAGAATTTTTCTATAAAAATTTTGAAGAATAATAGAATGGAGACTGTCTAAACTAATGGGGGCTGAATTTTACATTAAATACTAGGGTTTGGGATGCAATTTCCTAGTTTACCCTTAATGAGCTAGGTTAAGAGTATTTTGATGTAATGGGCTTTTAGATATTTGGGGCTTTTAATTAATTTTGGGGCTAATTATAAGCAATTAAAAATAAAAAATATTTTTCTTATTATTTTCATTAAAATTTCCCCCAAAAAATTTATTTAAAAATATTTTAAAAATACTCATAAAATTATTTTATGCTTAAAAATTGCCTTTTGCATGAAAATTCATTTTATGTAAAATATATTATTTTATGTAAAATATATTATTTTATGTTAATGCACTTCATATAAATTATTTATTTTACAATAATAACTCATATTATACATATTAAAATTAATTTAACATGCCATATACTCATGAATCACATAGCACATTAATTCTTATAAAAGCACACACTTAGTTTTAATAATTCTATGTCAAGCAAATTGGTCATGATAACTCCTAGGGTGGGTGTGGATTATTACATCTTTACACTAATAGCAATAAGAACTTACCAAACAAAAATCTCCCAATGTCAAGCAAATTGGTCATGATAACTCCTAGGGTGGATGTAATTTTTATGTTCGTTGAAATAAGGAGATTTGATTAAAAATTTAAGGATTAATGTGAAGATGGATAAGGAAGCATGAAAAATACCTAAGTATTGTTAAGGGAGAAATTTGGCCAAGATGGGATATGAATAAGGAAGTGTTTTAAATTCTAATTGAAGGCATCTGAGGTTATTTTAGATGGATAAAAATTATTTAAAGATGTTACAATGAATTTTAGAAACTTGGTTCAAGACTTAAGAGTCTTAGTGGTTTAAACTTAGTTAATGGGGAACTTGGTGTTCTAGTGATAGATTTTGATAGTTGAATGATCATATATGTTTTATGTTATGTTAATTTCTCATTTATACAACTAATTTGAAGATTTGACGAAGAATTATAAGTTTTCCCCAAATTGGTCACTAAATGGGACAAGTTAGGGTATTTATGAATAATAGTGAATTAATTTAAAATAATTAGGGGGAATTAATTGCATAGGTGTTAATTTGATGAATCCATGGTCAATTTGAGATTTGAAAGGGAAATTGATAGTTTTCCCCAAATTCTAGGGTTCATGGATTAATTTGGGAATTTTGAGATTTAAACTAGCAATCATGAAATTGAATAAGGAATTAGCTTGGAAATGATTAAAAATAAGAATAGTATAAGTATGAATATGGTACTATTGATACACCCCTATTATAAGTTGAAATAATAAAATAAGTATAAGATAGATAAGTTATAATTGGTAACATCATTAGTTATTAATTGATATATAATTAAAATGATATGGGTGTGTAGAACATCAAGGCAAGGGCAAGGAAATTGCTCAAGACCATGAGGGATACTAAATTAACCAAGAGTGAACATTAATAGGAGTAAAGGAGTTTAAGGTAAGTACTTAATAATATAATGTAATTATGCCTTATTACTTGCAACAATTGTTTGAATTACCATCCTTTGACATGTACTTGAAGTGATATTGAATATGTGATTGCCCATTGATTGTTAAGCCATTAGAAATCCATATCTTTCTTATATGATATTTGACCATGATGAGTCTCCATTATTAATTCTATGTTATGCTCAATGATGAAATGATTGATATGCCAAACTATTTTCCATTGAATTCCTAGTATAGACCTTATATGTGTCTTCCATTTACACCCATGATTAAGTAGAAATCCTCTCTAGTGTGAGGAAATACTTCAAACCTTGTGCACTTGGTATAATCCCGTAGGTGGGGTGAGAGTACCTAACCTCTGTTGGGGCCAATGTCTAACTACAAGGCCTAATTAGTCTTGCATAGTGTGATGCATATGAATGAGCAAGGCTTAGGCCGCCATTCTTTAATACTCATGTGCGGGAACCTTTCCACTTCCAAGACATTACTATTTTTGCTAAAACGTATTCTAAAATTGAAAATGTCCAAATTTGATTAACATCACTCCATTACTATCTTAAACCTATCCAAGTGATAACATCTTATATTATGTTATATTATTATGTACTCATTGAGCTTGTCTCATTCTATAGTTGTTTAAAATTTTTCAGGTTAGGGTGACTTATTAGTAAGGTAAATTTCAAGCTTTGGTTCTCCACTTGGGACTTGCTTTGCTAAATTACTATGTTTTGAGTTTTGCTTGTGTTACTCTAAAGATAATTGATCCAGATCTACATGGTATTTGAAGGCTTAGTATTAAAATGTATTGTGTTGGTGAGAATTGTAAACAAATGATAGTAATTGTTATATATACCTATGTATGATGGTAAGTAAGAATGTATAGATAGTATTTATCAATACTTAAGAATGATGTTCTAATCAATGGTTATGAAATGGCCTTGAAGTGTAATGGCTATAAATGATTGAATAAAGTGATAATGGAAATGGTAAAGTGTGAATGGATTTTTGATCTTGGGACAGGTTATAAAATGGAATCTATTAAATGATAATAAGTTCAATGGGGATGGATTTAGTTGACCTTATGTCTTACTAAGCTTTAGGACCATCATAGCCTAGAAATTAGGTCGTGACACTCATATGGCACATATTGCTTGCACTAGAGCCATTATGCTTAGTTTTAGAAACTCATCTTCTTAAGATGAAGTCTAACTATTACAAATTTTTTTACGTTAATCAATGAACTAACCAAGTTAATGGCTAAAGTTGTTTTTTTGCAAGGCTAGAATGCCTTATTGCAACAATTGATTTGATAATATCATAATGCCTTTTGAAGTATTTTAGATTTTAGTATGAGAAACTCTTAAACGGTTCATAACAGTTGAATGTAAAACATCTTCTTATTTATAACATCCTATATAGCAAATTTGGAATGAAGTTTGTAATGAGAATTTACTTAGAACTTTTGCAGCAAATTATTACTTCATTACAAATTACAAGAATCCTAATGATAGACTCTCTATCATTTATCTAGTAACATTGTTCATTTATCAAAATTAAATCTTAAATACTTGTCAAGTACTTTAGAATAATTTTGATTATATTTTCAATAATTTAATCTAAGATAGGATTAGAATATGTTAGTCATACTAATAACATTTTTTATATCTGGCCCATAGACTCTTTATCATTTATCTAGTAACATTATTCATTTATCAAAATTAAATCTTAAATACTTGTCAAGTACTTTAGAATAATTTTGATTATATTTCTAATAATTTAATCCAAGATAGGATTAGAATCTGTTAGTCATACTATTAATATTTTTGATATCTGGCCCATTATACAAATTTTGTGTAATTTTGGTTTCCTATAGTTGAATTATAAGTAATCCATGCCATGCTTTCCTTAGGTATCTAGGAATCAACCCTCAAAAGTGGATATCAAAATCAAAAGAAATAATTCTTTTGGATTTAGCATGTTTAACTCTTCAACATCTTTCTCCAATTAGTGACTTAGACATAGATAACATTCTATTCAATCTATCTCTATAGATATAAATTATCAAGAATGTAAAATATTTATCTCAAGTCTAAATGAAAAAATAGTAGTTAAACCATTCTACAAATGTAAACATATTAATACTTTTACCAACCAATGTGTTGTCCATGTATAAAATTAGAAAGTGAAGAGACTCCTACTATCCTTTTGTACATTAAGGACTCATCTTATGATGATACAATTAATTAAGATTTTGCGTACTTTGAAATTTTCTTAAGACTCTAAGCCTTTAGATTTATTCTATTATTATGTTTTCTTTTCTAGAGAAAGTAAACTAGTATTGACATCTATATGTCAAATTCATAATCATTATGCATTGCTATATCATATGTAGGTATAATAGAATCATCTCATAATTAGCTTCATCATGAATGTACAACTTTTGTGCATTCATATAAAGGAAATTATATTTTTCTTAAGATTAAACATTTTACTATCACATGATTTACTTCATAATGAATATAAAACTGTTGTGTGTTCAATAAGAAAATCATATCTTACAGAAAAATTAGATATTCTATTAAATCTTTTAGTAGCTTATAAGGATAAAACATTTATTTAGTTTTTAGACTTTTCACAGGGTTGATCAAATTTACTTTGATCACTTTGTTAGATATTGTTGGATGACATTCTCCTAATTGTTCTATCCTCCTTAATATGTCACTTTCTTAAATAAACACTTTATCAAGAAATAACATCTTCGCTAACAACTATTTCTTATGCAAAACGTAAAAGTACTATCCTAAACAACTTTTAGGATATCTAACAAACCCTACCTTAATTAGAATTATCTTCCAATTGTCTAAGTTCATCTTATCAAATAAACTAGATATCTCAAATCTTATCATGAGTATGAATTTTGATATCTATCCATATCATACCATATATGAGCTAGGATTAGATAGATTTTGGAGAAAATTCTATTTAAGCATTCTTTGCTATTATTTGTAAATTTTAAACTTTTATAGTTCATCTTCTGTTACATCATATCATATATGTTGTAATTTATTCTTTTAAGTATACCATCATTTATGGTTTTTCCAAAAAGAATTATTATTATATGCTAATTTTATATGTAGGGAATTTCCCAAAAATTACTGAGTTCTCTTTATTTCGATCAGATCAAAGGGTTATGATACTCTTTTCCTTTTTGTATGAAATACCATTAATATTTATTTTTCTTTTCATCTTGAATTTCTTGAACATTTCAAAGAATTCAAATGAATACTTCATTTTATTTACCCTTTTTGAATGTGTCAATATTATATATATATAGGTAAATACATTGAATTAGGAAAAACTCCTACTAACCATTTCACAAATGGGATTGATGCATAAATTCTAAAACTTATTTGATTTCTATCTTTTTGTCTAATAAAAGGTGATTTAGTTGTTTTTACATCAGATACTAGACTTCTAAGATGAAATAAGTTCACACTCTGATGCATTGTGACACATGTTATCGAACTCATTTGTCATATCTTCAGCTAAACAAACTAATCTAAGAAATTATAGTGGTTTTATGTTAGAGTTCTTTATGGCATTACCATAAAAGCACTTAGAGCTATTTTGTTATTATTAACTTAATAATAATACATCAGATATTTAAGTCATACTCTTAAGTTGATTACCATAGTAAACCAAGCAAACATTTTTCCCATAACAAAATTTATAATTCATTGAAGTTACTGAATAATGTAATTTAAGTATGAAATACATACATGATTTACAAAACATAATTTCTAAAATCATCATAAAGTACATACAAGATATACAAAATATAATTTCTAAAATCATCATAAAGTATCTTAAAAGCTCTTTAGAAACAACATTTTGCCCCTTAGATCTTTTAAAATAACTTCATCCAACTCTATGCTTTTGTTGCTTACTCTGATCATGCATAAGGCACAGAAGCCCCTATATCATGAATCCTCAGAACAAATGAACTATATGAATCATTAGAATATAGTAACAAGGACCATTATAAGGTTTATGCTTCTCTTTGTCCTTTAGTATTCTCAATACTTAGAGCAATTACTTTCTCAATTTTCACAATATTGACAATAGAAACATTTTCCTTTGTCAACTACAACATTATCCATAGACTTGTCCTTTGCAATTTCCCTTATATTATTTATAATAGAAACTTTTTCTATTATCTTAAAGTGCACTTTCCATCACATGGAAATTTGAAATGGATTTGAAGAATTAAACTATTCAAAAATTATTATTGATCAAAATATCTAGGTTCTCTAGTTGTTTGATGAATTTAATCATCTCATAAACATGATTTCCAAATTTAGTTTAATTACAAATTAATAAGAAAAAAAATAGGCTTTTCATAATTTAAATTCTTTTGAAAAGAATACTAGATAGATAAATAAAAGAATAAGAAATTAAAGATGAAATATTTGCTTCTTTGATTTCTTTTATCTAATTTCTTACTCTAGTTGAATAGTAAGAATAAGAATAAGAAAGAAAAATATGGAGCAGATAAAGAAAAATAAAATTATGATGATCAATAAGAAACACTTTCTTCTTTTTCTTCCTTTAGAATATCTTTTCCTTTTTTTCCTTTTCCTTTTTCTTTCCATTTAGTTTCCTTCATATTCAAACAAAATAACTGCCTTAATATCTTATATTAATCAGTGTATCTATGTTCATCAAAGAACTCTTGTAAATGAAACATAATTACTTAGAGTCTTTTCATGCTCATATATTGTTTAGAGTATTTTCATGCTCATATATTGTTTTTGCAACTCTTGAATTATAAAAAATACATATAGCATCAACCTCATCTAATATTTCATTTTTCTATTACACTTAGATTGATATGTTCCTTTGGATTAGTCTTTTCTCTAAAAGACTAAGAATAAATCAAATCGATTACATACACTATGTACTCAAATGCAAGGACCATTATAAGGTTATTAAACCAGTCCATAGATTTAGGCCCTGTGAGCATAAAAGAATCAAATATATTTGCAAGTGGGTTTGTCAATTTAATATTATCAAAATGTAGAAAATAATGAGAATAATAACTTATGTAATTATGTAGCTATCATAATGATTTATACTTCTAAATAGGAAACAGAAATCTTATTGGGTGGATTTCTAGTGGGTGATTGAATTCTTATTAGATTATCAAAAATTCATCAGATACACATTGTTGTTAGTAGAATTTTTATATCTAATAAATGAACAACACTTGTTCATCGCAACCCTTTGTGAGGCTCAATCAATTCAGCTCCTAGTGTTTCCAACCTCAGATATAAATTGTTGTTATTAACCTTTTACACTAGTTAAGTCAAACCCATTGGACCAACAAGTTTGATAATTTCAATATCATACATCTTAGATACTCATTGTCATTATTGACATATAATGTATCCTATACTCAAAACATCACATGCTTAACAATAACTTCAAAGCAAATATTCAAATCAAATATATCACACCTGTATATCCATAATTAATGATGTAAGTGTTTGAATTTTCTTAAATTATTGCTCCAATGGAGAACCATGACTTGATATTTTCTTTGGAAGATTTTTGGGCTCTAAACATTTAGTGTCACTTTGCACATTATCCACTTAAACATATATCATATGCATTCATATATATCGCATATATATTTCATAAAATGGACAATATGCATATAGATATGATCATGGATTAACTATGGCCCCACTTCCTAACCATAAGGAATGGGCTAGGAATTTAGATTAATCAAATTACACGCATAAGATTACAACATTTATATCCTGATGCTCCCACTAAGCATCTTTATGGTTTGAACCTCTTCTTGTTCTTATATTTCCATATCTCCATATGTACATTAAATAACCTTGGCATTTCCAAGGTGAGATTATAAATACAAAATAGCTTTTAGGCTTGTAACAGCCCACATCCACTCTAGGAATTTTCGTGATAAATTGCTTGATTTAGAACTATTAAGGTTAAGTGAGTGCTTGTGTGAAAATTTATGATCTAAGTGATTGATGAGTATATGGCATATTAAATTAATTTTAATATGCATAATATGAGTTGCTATTGTGAAATAAATGATTTACATGAAGTGCATTTGCATAAAAAAAATTATTTTAAATAAAATGAATTTTCATTCATAAGACAATTTTAAGCATAAAATAATTTTATGAGTATTTTTAAAATATTGTAAAATAAATATCTTTGGGGAAAATGTTATAGAAATAATAAGAAAAATATTCTTTTTTATTTTAACTTTTTTCAGCCTAAAAATTTAAATAAAAGCCCAAATACCCAAAAGTCCACTACACCAAAATCCTCCTAACTTAGTTCATTAAGGGTATTAGTGGAAATTTCACCCAAACCCTAATATATAATCTAAATTTCAGCCAAACCAAGGTTCCAACAGCCATTCCCTTATTCTTTTTATATCCTAGCAGAAAATTCTCTCAAAATATTTCTCTTTACCGAAATTAAGAAAACATCTTTCCGTTTCGCGATTTCTTGACTGTAATCGTAAGTTTTTCTTCTCTTTCGATTTCTAAATTGATTTCTATGAAATAAATTATAGGAAAATTATTTTGAACTAGTTGATTACTGATTTTTATAGATTTTATTCTATTTGGGTGAGTTTTTGGGAGAGAAAATCTATTTTCTACTGAAAATACAATCCTTTCTGCGAGATTTCTCCAAAGGTGAATTCTATAACTTAAAATCACAATTTTTATGCATAAACATCATAAAGGGGGGGGGGGAGATTTGTATATGATTGTGCTCTAAACTAATTTTTGATTTGTTTTGATGGAAAATATTGGATTAAATAATATTTCTGCATATTCCTGTGATGACTGGAAAGTTTCAAAAAACAAAGGAGTTCAAGGTTTTTGTGTTAGAACTTGAAAGTTAGAAAATTTTATTCTTGAATGGACATATGGCTGCCAATTTGTATGAGGAAGTGCTCTAGTATGATGTTTATTTTGTTTAGATGAAAAATAATTATTTGAATCATGTGTCTGTTTATCACTGAAAAGAACGAAAAGCGCGAAAACTCATGATTTTTCACCTAAGCCTTAACCTGAATTTTTTTTGTATAAATCCCATCTATAGCTGCAGAATCATGTATGGATGTGTTCTAAACTGATATTTTCTATGATTGAATGAAAAATAATAGTTTAAACAATCTGTTTACATATTTCTGAAATGACTGGAAAATACCGAAAACAAGAAAACTCATGGTTTTGTGCTCTATGATTCAAAAGTTGAATTTTTATGTATAAACAACACTATGTGTAGGCAATTCTTATGAATTTAAATTCAAAAATAATTTTTTTTGCATTTACATGAAAAATCTTGGTTCAAACCATATTTTTACATATTTCTAAAATAGATAGAATGTGCGAAAAGAAGAAGAATTTAGTCTCTATCTTGGTAATGCATTCGGCCCATATAAACATTTTTGTTCCAATGTTTATAAATTTTATGTGATGTGTTTTGATGATTATTGACATGTATGTATGTATGATAAATGATAAAATTGCATGTTAATTAAAAGTATGATCCTAAATAAGCTTAAATGCATTATGGTATACTTAAGGTATACTTAAGGTATCTTAAGGTATCTTAACCTTACATTGTAATTAGAATACAAATATGTTTGAGAAATATGGAACTAGATGTTATGATGACTTGAAAATAAATACATGTTTTGAGTTGATGAAGTGACAATTGAATAAAAAGGATCATAAGAGTTAAGCATGACATTTGAAAGGTTAATGATTAAGTTGACATGTATGAGAGTGCAAAGTGTATTAAGATGATTGTTAAAGTGAAATGATATTGAGGTAACAATATTGTAATGACCTTAAAAAGGTATTCATGTGATTGTAATGTGATATCAAGAGAGCCTATAAGGCCTAAGTGTGCAAGACTTTCAAAGTCAACGTGTTATGTGCAAGTGACAAGTACACCTATGTGTGGACTCTAAGTGTATGTGTATGCTATATGTGCATGGGGTAGTTATGGGATAGTAGCATCATGAGTAAATAAATACTAAGTATTAAATCAAATATTATGTTAGAGATTGAGGAGTTTTAGAAGTGTAAAGGAACTACATATACTAGGAGCAAGGGAATCCCAAGGTGAGTAAACATCGTATTCATTCTTCAAGTGTGGGCAAATGCCACATTCATGTTATAAGTGTGAACAACATTAAGTTGTGTTATAAGAATGTGATATATTGTTATGTGAGCCCTTGTGATCATTGAAACCCAAGTTCTTTCTATTCTAAATATTATTATATGATTTCTTTGTCAAGCTTGGGTTGCCAAAGGACATTTGGTCCAAAACTAGTTTGTTTATCCAATGAGAACTTCTTGTGATTAACACCCTAACTTATATTCTTTCTAGAACTACACTATCATCGTATATTTTGTTTGAAAGCTAAACCATTATTGTTATTGAAATACATGTTATTGTTGACTTATGTGATATTGTTAATTGTGGTTACCATTAGCTCTAGCTATGGTACCTTTTACCCTTTATGTAAAATCCTCATGCCGATACGGGTAATCATTGGAACCTGTGCATATGGTTTTAACCCGATGGTCAGGGGTAGTGTATCCACCTCAACTATAAGGGGCGGTTCTAGCCATGGAGCCTAATCAGCTTCATGCCTTATAAGTGATAGGAGTTGGAATTTGGTATAAGGCCACCTCTCCTTAAGTATTCGAGTGATAGAGTGATAGCCTTCACTCATTATAAGTGATAAGTGTGATTTCTGCAAACTTGTCAAATTGAACCCTTGCTAAATTGCAACCTGATTCATGAATTATAAGTCATGAACTAAGTATATAAGCTATGTGTTTCCTTTTTAAAGGAATATGTGATAATGTATGTGCCTTTTCGTTTACTCATTAAGATCATCTATCTCATCCCTTTTTCGTTGTGTGGTTCCAAGTGAGCAAATGTGAGGAGGCAAGTTGATGGCTCAAGCATTCTACTTCGCTTGGGGAATTCTTTGTCCAAGTTATCAATAATACTATTTTTATGAAGTCTTGTCATTAGATGCTCTGGAAATGTTGATTGATACTTATTGATATATATTATCTTCCTTATGGATTTTATATGTAATGATTTATTTTAGACTTCTACAATTTAAGGTATTCACCTAAATGTTTTAAACAAGTTATTGTAAGAGGTTTGGTAAGATCCTAAGCATGATTTGTTTATATGTAAGTGGGTTCTATGGGCATGGGTGACCTTATGTCTCCCCATGTTCTAGAATCGTCATATCTCTAAGGTTGGGATGTGAAAAAGGTGGTATCAGAGCTATAGTTTTTAAAAGTCTAGTTTAGGCTTGTTTTATATGGTTCGCTTAAGTAAAATCCTAGAGCATAGGAATTTTCCTGTCATGTCACTTATAGTCTATCGCTAGCATAGTTCCGCGAATCCTAGTAGATTTTAGTAATCCTTATTATTGTTTGCCTGTTTTACTATTCTTCTGACAGATGACCAAGAAGATTACACCTGCTCAAAGATCATGACCTAGAGCAACCCGTGTGACCTGTAAGAGGACTTGGCTAGAAATGTTCGAGAAAGTCATAACTGTGATTCGCCCCACAAAGGAGGAGACCCCTGATGAAGAAGAGGGCCCTGAAGAGTGCTTAGATCTTGATTGGGTTTATAGTAAGATTCAAAAATTGGAGGATAACTATTCATACTTGAAGGAGGAAAACTGACGTCTTAAGGTCATGATTCATGCACAAAGAGAGGATATGAAGCAACTCAGGTCAGGGATTGTTGAGCATAGAGGAGATTACTCGCCAGTGAGGTCTGCATCTTTAACTAATCACCATCAAGATAGAGATCTTCTTTGCTACTGATGTGGCAGCAATGGCCATGTCACTCTTGATTGCTCTGGAGGTGGACACGAGAATTAGGCCGAGTAGATATGATGATCGACGTAACAACATAGCACTTTATATGATATGAATGATTTTCCTTGATTGCCTAGTTACCTAGTATGAGATGATTTCTTTCATTATTATGATATGGTGTGATATTATGAGATATATGCTACTTGATTATGATATGTGATATGTGCAAAACTATGTGAAATGCGATTCATACATGACATGTGCTTAGTGGTGTGATATGGTAAATGCATGATAATGTGTGCTAGGATAAAGAGAGATTAAATGGGTTAGGATAGGGGATTAGTACTAAATTCCTTTTTTATGATAGACAGAATGCCTCCCAAGAAGAAGGTTAGCACAGCTACCCAACTCATTAGGGTAATGATGATGTTATATCGGACACTGCATCGAATGCTGCCTCTGCACCTGTACAGTTAAGTGAAAGATCCAACTGAGATTAAAGATTGATAGGTATAATGTTAGGAGGTATGAAATGCTTACATGTTACTATAGTTTGATAAATGAATTATATGGAGTTATTAAATGATACTTATGATTGATGTCATCGGAAGAGAAATGATAGTTAGTAATAATCAGTAGGAGAATGAAACAAATCAGTTACATTATATATAAGTATACAGTATGAAGTAAGTGAAGTATATTAAGGAATTTGAGGTTTAGATACTATCACGTAGACCATAATAGCAAGAAAGGTAGGAATTTCTCTATCACTTATATAGATATCAAATATAGTCAAAGGAGGAATATTTATCTAGTGTGATTTGAAAGAAGAAGCTATCATTCCTATTCAAATTTTTAAGTGTAAGATGCTTAATTGATTCTGGTGCTACCCATTCTTTTATGTCACCTTGTTTTGCTAAGTACTAAGTATAGATAAGGAATTGATGAGTGAACCGTTAGTAATATCAACTCCTTTAAGGGAAGTGATGGAAGTAAAGTATGAGTATAAGGGCTATGATGTGGACATTAATGGACAAACACTTCTGGTAGTATTGCTAGAATTGGATGTACTAGAATTTGATGTGATATTAGGGATGGACTGGTTATATAAGCATGGATCTTATATCGACTGTAGAAAGAAACTTGTCGAGTTTCGAACTAGAGATGGGAAGGAGTTTGTATACCAAGGAGATAGGAATGAGAATCCTCTGAATTTGATATCGGCCTTAGGAGTGAGACGGATGTTAAGGAAAGGATGCCAAGCGTACCTAGCCCATATAATCGACACTGACAAGGAAGCTATCATTTAAGACGAGAGCATTCCATTGGTGGATGAGTTCATGGATGTTTGTCTAGAAGATTTACCTAGATTACCCCCTAATTGAGAGATTGAGTTCAACATTGAATTAATACCTGGTATGCAACCTATATCGATATCACCATATCGTATGGCACCAATGGAGCTGAAGGAGTTAAAGATGCAAGTGCATGATCTACTTAATAAGGGCTTCATTCGACCAAGTAGTTCGCCATGGGGCACTCTAGTGTTGTTCGTAAAGAAGAAAGATGGCTCGTTCCGAATGTGCATTGACTATCGCTAACTTAATAAAGTCACTGTGAAGAATAGATACCCATTACGGAGGATCGATGATCTTTTTGATCAATTACAAGGAGCTGGTCACTTCTCCAAGATTGACTTAAGGTCTGGCTATCATCAACTAAAGATCCGAGGAGAAGATATCTGTAAGACTGCCTTCTGTACTAGATATGGTCACTATGAGTTCACAGTTTTGCCATTTGGTTTGATGAATGCTCCTACTGCTTTCATGGATTTGATGAATCGAGTATTCAAGCCATTCCTTAAAAAATTCATGATCGTATTCATTGACGACATCCTGATTTACTCAAAGAATAGAGAAGAACGTAAAGAACATCTAAGGATCGTGCTTCAAACGTTATGTGAGCACCAACTCTATGCTAAGTTATCCAAGTGTGAATTTTGGATGGAGTCTGTCAACTTTCTTGAGCATGTAGTAAGTAAGGAAGGGATTCAAGTTGATCCTAAGAAAGTTGAAGCGATAGCAAATTGGCTAAGGCCTACAACAGTTTCAGAAGTATGAAGTTTCTTGGGCATGGTGGGATATTATCATAGATTCATACAGGACTTTTCTAAGATAGCAGCTCCATTGACCAAGTTAACGAGAAAGCAAGTTAAGTTCAATTGGGAAGAGTCCTATGAAAAGAGTTTTTAAAAGCTCAAGGAGTGTTTGGTATCGGCTCTAGTTTTGACATTACCAGAAGGAGAAGAAGGGTTCATTGTCTATTGCGGCGCTTCGAGAGTAGGACTTGGGTGTGTTTTGATGCAAAATGGCAAAGTCATCGCCTATGCATCACAGCAACTAAAGAGACATAAAGTGAATTACCATACTCATGATTTGGAATTAGCCGCAGTAGTGTTCGCAATAAAGATCTGGAGACATTACATATATGGGACGAAGTGTGAGATCTACACAGATCATAAGAGTCTTCAATACATCTTGAGCCAAAGAGACCTCAACTCGAGACAAAGGAGATGGATTGAACTGTTGAAGGCTTATGACTATTAGATTCTCTATCATCCCGGGAAGGCAAATGTAGTGGTAGATGCCTTGATTTGAAAGTTGATGGGATGCCTAGCTCATGTGGATATGAGAAAGAGGCCGATCATGAAGGAACTAAAGGAATTGTTTAATCAAGGATTGAAATTGGAGATTGGAGGATCAAGAGTTTTATTGGCTCATTTTCAAGTAAGGTCAAAGTTAATGGAAGAAATAAGGGATTCACAAGATAGGGACCCATACATGATGAAGTTGAAGGATGAGACAAGAGAAGGAAAGAACTCTGAGTTTAAGGTAGTCAATGGAATTATAAAGTGCAAGAATAAAGTATGTGTGCTGGATGTGGATGGACTAAAGGAATGGATATTGAAGGAGGCACATCAGACACCTTACTGTGCTCATCCTGGAACTACCAAGATGTACCATGACGTGAAAGCTAACTATTGGTGGCCTGGTTTGAAGAAAGATGTGGCTAAGTTTGTAGCATCCTACCTAACTTGCCAGCAAGTCAAGTATAAACATTAGCGACCCTCAGGATTGCTATAAGAGATTCAACTACCTGAATGGAAGTGGGAATGCATCACTACAGACTTCCTTATTGGCTTGCCTAAAACCTCCAAAGGACATGACTCTATATGGGTCATAGTGGATAGATTGACAAAGTCTACTCATTTTCTAGGAGTTAAGACCACATATTCTGCAGCTCAGTATGTGCAATTGTATATAAATGAGATCGTGAAACCATATGGAGTGCTAATTTCTATCATCTCAGATCAAGAAACTCAATTCACCATATGGTTTTGGTAGAAGTTGCAAGAATTGTTAGGAGCACAACTAGATTTTAGTATGGCATTTCACCCTCAAACGAATGGCCAGTCTGAAAGAACAATTCAAACACTCAAGGATATGCTAAGGATGTGTGTCTTGGACTTTAGCAGTAGCTGGGATAAGTATTTACCCTTATTGAATTCGCCTACAACAATAGCTATCATTCGTCCATCGGTATGGTGCTATACAAAGCATTGTATAGGAGAAGATGTTGTTCTTTGATTTGTTGGATTAAACCTAGAGACAAGCATATAGAAATGCCTAAATTGCTTAAGGAGACTACCAAAAAAGTACCATTAATTCAAGATCGACTGAAGATGGCTTTTAGTCGACAAAAGAGTTATGCGGACCCTAAGCAAAAAGAAGTCCAATTCGCCGTGGGAGATCACGTATTCTTAAAGGTCTCTCTAATGAAAGGAGTTATAAGATTTGGAAAGAAAGGGAAATTATCACCTCATTTCATTGGTCCTTTCAAAATCTTTGATAAGGTTAGAGAAGTATCTTATAGACTTGCCCTGCCTCCAACTTTGGCGCATGTACACCCAGTGTTCCACATCTCAATGCTAAGGAAGTATGTGTCAGATCCATCACACATTCTTTTACCTCCATACATTACATTAGATGAGCAACTGTCCTATGAGGAGTCACCTATAGCTATAGTGGATCAACAAGTAAAGAAGTTAAGAAATAAAGAGATACCCATGATTAAGGTTCAGTGGCGAAATCATACGATAGATGAGTGCACTTGGGAAGTAGAGGAAGAGATGCAATAGAAGCATCCTCAGCTTTTCAAGAGCAACTAGGTAAGGGTTTAAATTCAGGGTTGAATTTCTTTTAAGGGGGTGAGAATGTAACAACCCACACTCACCCTAGGAATTTTCATGATAAATTGCTTGATTTAGAACTATCAAGGTTAAGCGAGTGCTTGTGTGAAAATTTGTTATCTAAGTGATTGATGAGTATATGGCATATTAAATTAATTTTAATATGCGTAATATGAGTTGCTATTGTGAAATAAATGATTTACATGAAGTGCATTTGCATAAAAGAATTTATTTTAAATAAAATGAATTTTCATACATAAGACAATTTTTAAGCATAAAATAATTTTATTAGTACTTTTAAAATATTTTAAAATAAATATTTTTGGGGAAAATGTTACAGAAATAATGAGAAAAATATTCTTTTTTATTTTAACTTTATTCAGGTATAAAAGGCCAAATACCCAAAAGCCCACTACACCAAAATCCTCCTAACCTAGTTCATTAAGAATATTAGTGGAAATTTCACCCAAACCCTAATATACATCTAAATTTTGGCCAAACCAAGGTTCCAACAGCCATTCTCTTATTCTTTCTGTATCTTGGCAGAAAATTATCTCAAAATATTTCTCTCTACCGAAATTAGGAAAACACCTTTCCATTTTGCGATTTCTTGACCGTAATCGTAAGTTTTTCTTCTTTTTCGATTTCTAAACTGATTTCTATGAAATAAATTATGGGAAAATTATTTTGAACTGGTTGATTACTGATTTTTATAGATTTAATTCTGTTTGGGTGAGTTTTAGGGAGAGAAAATTGATTTTCTACTGAAAACACGATCATTTCTGCGAGATTTCTCCAAAGGTGAATTCTATAACTTAAAATCACAATTTTTATGCATAAACCATCATAAGGTGGGGGGGGGGGGGGGGGCGGGGGGGGTGGGGCAATTTTTGTTTTGTAACAACCCCACATCTACCCTAGGAGTTTTAGTGACAAATTATTTGAATTTAGGCTTATTGTGATAAATTGTGTGACTGTATGAAAATTCATGTGTGATGTGATTTATAAGTTTGAGGCATGTTAAATTAATTTTAATATGCCTAATATGAATTATAATTGTGAAATAAATGATTTGAATAAAATACATTAGCATGAAATAATTTATTTTTCGTAAAATAAATTTTCATGTAAAAAGGCGATTTTTAAGCATAAAACAATTTTATGAGTATTTTTAAAAAAATTTTAAATAAATGTTTTGTAACAACCCACATATACCCTAGGAGTTTTAGTGACAAATTATTTGAATTTAGGCTTATTGTGACAAATTGTGAGACTAAATGAAAATTCATGTGTGAAGTGATTCATGAGTTTGAGGCATGTTAAATTAATTTTAATATGCCTAATATGAATTATTATTGTGAAATAAATGATTTGAATAAAGTGCATTAGTATGAAATAATTTATTTTTCATAAAATGAATTTTCATGTAAAAAGATGATTTTTAAGCATAAAATAATTTTATGGGTATTTTTAAAATATTTTAAAATAAATATTTTTGAGGAAAATGTTCCAGAATTAATAAGAAAAATATTCTTTTTATTTTTATTCTATTTCAACCAAAAATTTAAAAGAAAGGCCCAAATACCCAAAAGCCCACTACACAAAAATGCTCCCTAACTTATTTCATTAAGGGTAATAGTGGAAATTCCACTCCAACCCTAATATATATTCAAATTTTCAGCCAGCAAGGGTTTTCCAGCAGCCACTCCCTCATTATTTCTGTATTCTGGCAGAAAAACCTCTCAAAATAATTCTCTCTACCAAAATATCGAAAACACCTTACCGTTTCGCGATTTCGTGACCGTAATTGTAAGTTTTTAATCTCTTTCGATTTCTAAACTGTTTTCTATAAAATAAATTATGAGAAAATTATTTTGAACTGTTTGATTACTGATTTCTATAGATTCAATTCTGTTTGAGTGAATTTTTGGGAGAGAAAATTTATTTTCTACCGAAAACACGATTCTTTCCGCAAGATTTCTCCAAAGGTGAATTCTATAACTTAAAATCACAATTTTATTGCATAGACATCATAAGAGGGGGCAATTTGTGTTTATTTGCATTCTAAACTGATTTTTTATTTGTTTTGATGAAAAATATTGCATGAAATAATATTTATGTGATGACCAAAAAGTTTCGAAAAACAAAGGAATTCAAGGTTTTCGTGTTAGGACGTGGAAATTGGAAAATTTTATTCTTTCATGAATACATGGCTACCGATTTGTGTGAATTGATGTTCTAATATGATATTTATTTTGTTTAGATGAAAAATAATGACTTGAATCATGTGTCTATTTATCGCTGAAATAAACAAAATGCGCGGAAAGTGCAGAAACTCATGACTTTTCACCTAAGCATTTGAACTTAGAAATTTTTTCATATAAACCTTACCTATGGCTGCCGATTCATTGAGGAATGCATTCTAAACTGATATTTTCAATGATTGAATGAAAAATAATGGTTTAAACAACCTGTTTGCATATTTCTGAAATGACCGAAAAATACCGAAAACAAGAAAACTTATGTTTTGTGCACTATAATGCAAAAGATTGAATTTTTATATATTAATGGCACCAATAGTGGCCAATTCTTATGGATTTAAGTTCTAAAATGATTTTTGTTATGTTTACATGAAAAATCTTGGTTCAAACCATGTTTTTACATATTTCTGAAATAAACGGAAAACACGAAGAGAAGAAGAATTTGGTTTTCACCTTAATGATGCATTCGGCCAACATGAACAATTGTGTCCAAATGTTTATAAATTTTATGTGATGTGTCTTGGTGAATGTTGACATGTATGTATGTGTAATAGATGATGAAATTGCATGTTAGTTGAAGGTATGATCCTATATGAGCTAAATGCATTATGGTATACTTAAGGTATACTTAAGGTATCTTGATGTCATATTGTGGTTATAATGCAAATGTGATTGAGGAATTTGGAACTAGATGTCATGATGAATTGATGATGAATATATGGTTACGAGTTAATGAAGTGAAAGGGATCATAAAATTTAAGTATGATGCTTGAAGGATTAATTGTTAAATTGACATGTATGGAAGTGTAAAGTAAACTAGGAGAATTGACAAGTGAATTGATATTGGGGTAATGACATTGTGATGGCCTTAAAAGGGTATTGATATGATTGCAATGTGTTTCCATGTGAGCCTATAAGGCCTAAGTATGCAAGACTTTTAAGTCAACGTAATATGTGCAAGTGATGAGTACACCTATGAGTGAACTCTAATGCGTATGTGATATGTGTATGGGTAGTTATGGGATAGGAACATCATGAGTAAATAAATACTAAGTATTAAATCAAATATTATGTTAGTGTTTGAGGAGCTTTAGAAGTGCAAAGGGACTACATGTACTAAGAGCAAAGGAACCCCAAGGTGAGTAAACTTTATATTCCTGCTTCCAGTGTAAGTAAACACAATGCTTTTGTTACAAGTGTGAGTAAACATCGTATTCATGTTATAAGTGTAAACAACATTTTGTTGTGTTACAAGAATGTGATATATTGCTATGTGAACCTTTGTGATCTTTAAAACCCAAGTTCTTTCCATTTTTAATTTGATTATATGATTTCTTTGTCAAGCTTGGGTTGCCAAGGGACATTTGGTCCAAAACTATTTTGTTTATCCAATTGAGAACTTCTTATGATTAACACCCTAACTTGTATTCTTTCTAGAACTACACTATCATTGTATCATTGTCTGAAAGCTAAACCACTATTGATATTGAATTACATGTTATTGTTGTCGTATGTGATATTATTAATTGTGTTTACCATTAGCTCTAGCTATGGTACCTTTACCCTTTATGCAGAAATCCTCATACCAATGCGAGTAATCATCGGCTATGTGCTTCTCATACTAATGCGGGTAATCATTGGCTATGTGCTTCTCATACCGATGCGGGTATTCATCGGCTATGTGCTACTCATACTGATGCGAGTAATCATCGGCTATGTGATCCTCATACCAATGCGAGTAATTATCAGTTATGTGTTTGAGTGATTATGGCAATAGCCTTCACTCTATATGATATGTGTTCGAGTGATTATGGCAATAGCCTTCACTCTATATGTTCGAGTGATTATGGCAGTAGCCTTCACTCTACATGTTATAAGTGTGATTTCTGCAAACTTGCCCAATTGAACCCTTGCTAAATTGCAACCTGATTCATGAGTTATAAACCATGAACTATGTGTATAAGCTATGTGTTTCCTTTCAATGGAATATGTGATAATGTAAGCACCTTTACGTTTACTCATTGAGATCATCTATCTCACCCTTTTTCCTTGTGTGGTTCTAGGTGAGCAAATGTGAGGAGGCAAGGTGATGGCTCAAGCATTCTACTTCGCTTGGAGAATTCCTTGTCCGAGTTATCAATAATACTATGTTTATGAAGTCTTGTCTTTAGATGCTCTGGGAATGTTAATTGATACTTATAGAGATTTATATTATTTTCCTTATGGATTTTATATGTAACGATTTACTCTAAGTCTTCCGCAAATTATGGTATTCATCTAATTGTTTTGAATGAGTTATCGTAAGAGGATTGGTAAGATCCTAGGCACGATTTATTTATATGTAAATGGGTTCTACAGGCGTGGGTGACCTTATGTCTCCCTATGTTCTAGGACCGTCATGTCTCCAAAGTTGGGATGTGACATGTTTTGGGGAAAATTTTAATGAAAATAATAAGAAAAATATTTTATTTTTAATTACCTATAATCAGCCCTAAATTAACTAAAAAGCCCAAATACCCAAAAGCCCACTACACAAAAACACTCCTAACCTAGCTCATTAAGGGCAAATTTGGAAATTGCACTCCAAACCCTAAGATATAAGCAAAATTTCAGTCACCATCAGTTTAGACAGTAGGCACACTCTGTTATTCTAGTATTTTCATAGAAAAATTCTCCCAAAATAATTCTCTCTACTGAAATTAAGAAAACTCCTTTTAGTTTCGCGATTTCGTGACCGTAATCGTAAGTTTTTATTCTCTTTTGATTTCTAAACTATTTTCTATGAAATAAATAATGGGAAAATTATTTTGAACTGTTTGATTACTGATTTCTGTAGATTCAATTCTGTTTAAGTGAATTTTTGGGAGAGGAAATTTATTTTCTACTGAAAACACGATTCTTTCCGCAAGATTTCTCCAAAGGTGAATTCTATAACTTAAAATCACAATTTTATTGCATAAACATCATAAGAGGGGGGGGGAGGGGCAATTTATGCATAGATGTATTCTAAACTGATTTTTGATTTGTTTTGATCAAAAATATTAGATTAAATAATATTTCTGCATATTTCTGTGATGACGGAAAAGTTTCAAAAAACAAAGGAATTCAAGGTTTTCGTGTTAGGACTTGGAAATTGGAAAATTCATGAATACATGGCTGCTGATTTGTGTGAATTGGTATTCTAATATGATATTTGTTTTGTTTAGATGAAAAATAATGACTTGAAGCATGTGTCTTTTTATCGCTGAAATAAACGAAATGCGCGGAAAGTGCGAAAACTCATGATTTTTCACTTAAGTCTTTGAACTTGGAATTTTTTTGTATAAACCCCACCTATGGCCGCCAATTCATGAAGTAATGTGTTCTAAACTGATATTTTCAATGATTGAATGAAAAATAATGGTTTAAACAACCTGTTTGCATATTTTTGAAATGACCGGAAAATACCAAAAACAAGAAAACTTATGTTTTTATGCACTATAATACAAAAGATTGAATTTTTATATATTAATAACACCAATAGTGGCTGATTCCTATGAATTTATATTCTAGAATGATTTTTGTTATGTTTACATGAAAAATCTTGGTTCAAACCATGTTTTTACATATTTCTGAAATAGACGGAAAGCACGAAAAGAAGAAGAATTTGATTTTTACCTTAATGATGCATTCGGCGTACATGAACAATTTTCTCCAAATGTTTATAAATTTTATGTGATGTGTTTTGATGATTGCTGACATGTATGTATGTATAATAAATGATAAAATTGCATGTTAAGTAAAGGTATGGTCCTAGATAAGCTTAAATGCGTTTTGGTATGCTTAAGGTATACTTAAGGTATCTTAACCTTATATTGTGATTAGAATGCAAATGTGATTGGGAAATTTGGAACTAGAGGTTATGATGACTTGATGATGAACATATGGTTATGAGTTGATAAAGTGAAAGGGATCATAAGAGTTAAGCATGATACTTGAAAGGTTAATGGTTAAGTTGACATGTATGGAAGTGTAAAGTATGTTAAGGTGATTGTTAAAGTGAAATGATATTAAGGTAATAATATTGTGATGACTTTAGAAAGGTATTAATGTGATTAGTGTAAAGTATGTTAAGGTGATTGTTAAAGTGAAATGATATCAAGGTAATAATATTGTGATGACTTTAGAAAGGTATTAATGTGATTATAATGTGATGTCATGAGAGCCTATAAGGCCTAAGTGTGCAAGACTTTGAAAGTCAATGTATTATGCGCAAGTGATGAGGACACCTATGTGTGGACTCTAAGTGTATGTGTATGCTATATGTGCATGGGGTAATTATGGGATAGGAGCATCATGAGTAAATAAATACTAAGTATTAAATTAAATATTATGTTAGAGTTTGAGGAGTTTTAGAAGTGCAAAGGGGACTACGTGTACTAGGAGCAAAGGAACCCCAAGGTGAGTAAACACAATGTTCTTGTTACAAATGTGAACAACATATGTTGTGTTATAAGAATGTGATATTGAATGTGAATCTTTGTGATCTTTGAAACCCAAGTTCTTTCCATTTTAAATATTAATATATGATTTCTTTGTCAAGCTTGGGTTGCCAAGGGACATTTGGTCCAAAACTATTTTGCCATCCAATGAGAACTTCTTGTGATTAACACTTTAACTTGTATTCTTTCTGGAACTACACTTTCATTGTATCATTGTTTGAAAGCTAAACCACTATTATTATTGAAATACATGTTATTGTTGCCTTATGTGATATTGTTAATTGTGTTTACCAATAACTCTAGCTATGGTACCTTTTACCTTTTATGCAGAAATCCTCATACTGATGTAAGTAATCATCGACTATGTGCTTCTCGTACCGATGCGAGTAATCATCAGCAATGTGCTTCTCGTACCGATGCGGGTAATCATCGGCTATGTGCTTCTCCTACCGATGCGAGTAATCATCAGCTATATGCTTCTCGTACCGATGTGAGTAATCATCGGCTATGTGCTACTCGTACCAATGCGAGTAATCATCGGCTATATGTCGAATGATTATGGCAATAGCCTTCACTCTATGTGTTATGTGTTTGAGTGATTATGGCAGTAGCCTTCACTCTATGTGTTATAAGTGTGATTTCTGCAAACCTTTCTAAATTGCAAATCATGAATCATGAGCTATAAGTTATGAGCTATGGGCCCTTTATGAGGGATATGTGTTATTGTACAATCACTATTGTTTACTCATTGAGATCATCTATCTCACCCTTTTTCCTTGTGTGGTTCCAAGCGAGCAAATGTGAGGAGGGAAGGTGATGGCTCAAGCATTCTACTTCGCTTGGGTAATTCCTTGTTCGAGTTATCAATAATACTATGATTATGAAGTCTTGTCTTTAGATGCTCCGAGAATGTTGATTGATACTTATCGAGATATATATTATTTTCCTTATGGATTTTATATGTAATGATTTATTTTAAGTCTTTCATAATTTATGGTATTCATCTAAATGTTTTAAATGAGTTACTAAAAGAGGTTCGGTAAGATCCTAGGCATGATTGTTATATGTTAATGGGTTCTACGGGCGTGGGTGACCTTAAGTCTTCCCATGTTCTAGGACCGTCATATCTCTAAGGTTGGGATGTGACATGTTTGGTTGTGTTCTAAACTAATTTTTGATTTGTTTTGATGGAAAATATTGGATTAAATAATATTTTTGCATATTCCTATGATGACTGGAAAGTTTCGAAAAACAAAGGAGTTCAAGGTTTTTGTGTTAGAATTTGGAAGTTAGAAAATTTTATGTATAAACAACACTATGTGTGATCGATTCTTTTGAATTTAAATTCAAAAATGATTTTTGTTGCATTTACATGAAAAATCTTGGTTCAAACCATGTTTTTACATATTTTTGAAATAGACGGAAAGTGCGAAAAGAAAAAGAATTTAGTCTCTACCTTGGTAATGCATTCGGCCTATATAAACATTTTTGTTCCAATTTTTATAAATTTTATGTGATGTGTTTTGATGATTATTGACATGTATGTATGTATGATAAATGATAAAATTGCATGTTAGTTAAAAGTATGATCCTAGATAAGCTTAAATGCATTATGGTATACTTAAGGTATCTTAACCTTACATTGTAATTAGAATACAAATATGTTTAGGAAATATGGAACTAGATGTTATGATGACTTGAAAAAAATACATGTTTTGAGTTTATGAAGTGACAATTGAATAAAAAGGATCATAAGAGTTAAGCATGATATTTGAAAGGTTAATGGTTAAGTTGACATGTGTAAGAGTGCAAAGTGTATTAAGATGATTGTTAAAGTGAAATGATATTGAGGTAATAATATTGTAATGACCTTAAAAAAGAATTAATGTGATTGTAATGTGATATCAAGAGAGCCTATAAGGCCTAAGTATGCAAGACTATTAAAGTCAACGTGTTATGTGCAAGTGATGAGTACACCTATGTGTGGACTCTAAGTGTATGTGTATGCTATATGTGCATGGGGTAGTTATGGGATAGGAGCATCATGAGTAAATAAATACTAAGTATTAAATCAAATATTATGTTAGAGATTGAGGAGCTTTAGAAGTGCAAAGGGACTACGTATACTAGGAGCAAAGGAACCCCAAGGTGAGTAAAAATCATATTCATTCTTCAAGTGTGGGCAAATGCCAAATTCATGTTATAAGTGTGAACAACATTATGTTGTGTTATAAGAATGTGATATATTGTTATGTGAGCCCTTATGATCATTGAAACCCAAGTTCTTTCTATTCTAAATATTATTATATGATTTCTTTGTCAAGCTTGGGTTGCCAAAGGATATTTGGTCCAAAACTAGTTTGTTTATCCAATGAGAACTTCTTGTAATTAACACCCTAACTTATATTCTTTCTAGAACTACACTATCATCATATCTTTTATTTGAAAGCTAAACCACTATTGTTATTGAAATATATGTTATTATTGCCTTATGTGATATTATTAATTGTGATTACCATTAGCTCTAGCTATGATACCTTTTACCCTTTATATAGAATCCTCGTGCCAATGCGGGTAATCATTAGAACCTATGCACATGGTCTTAACCCAATGGATAGGGGTAGTGTATCCACCTCAGCTAGAAGGGGTAGTTCTAGCCGTGGAGCCTGATAAGCTTCATGTCTTATAAGTGATAGGAATTGGAATTTGGTATAAGGCCACCTCTCATTAAGTGTTCGAGTGATAGAGCAACAGCCTTCACTCATCATAAGTGATAAGTGTGATTTCTGCAAGCTTGCCAAATTGAACCCTTGCTAAATTGCAACCTGATTCATGAATTATAGGTCATGTACTAAGTGTATAAGCTATGTGTTTCCTTTTTAAAGCAATATGTGATAATGTATGTGCCTTTTCATTTACTCATTGAGATCATCTATCTCACCCCTTTTTCCTTATGTGGTTCCAGGCGAGCAAATGTGAGGAGGCAAGGTAGTGGCTCAAGCATTCTACTTCGCTTGGGGAATTCCTTGTCTATGTTATCAATAATACTATTTTTATAAAGTCTTGTCATTAGATGCTCCAGGAATGTTGATTGGTAGTTATTGATATATATTATTTTCCTTATGGATTTTTTATGTAATGATTTATTTTAAACTTCTGCAATTTAAGGTATTCACCTAAATATTTTAAACAAGTTATTGTAAGAGGTTTGGTAAGATCTTAAGCATGATTTGGTTATATGTAAGTGGGTTCTACGGGGGTGTGTGACCTTATGTCTCCCCATATTCTAGGACCATCATATCTCTAAGGTTGGGATGTGATATGGCTTAATGAATTTAATTTACAACCTAAACAAAGTAATTAACAATTTATTACATCCCATCAAATAATATAATTAATTATTACAATTCCATATGAGAAATCATACATTATGGATTCCTAATCAATGATTAACCATCCATGCCTCTCAAACAATAATAAAACATATATATATAATAATTGCTTTTATAAATGTGTTGTTCAACATTAGAAAATTTCTAAATTTTTGAATATTTTTGAAAACCCATTTTGAATATCACATATTTATGGTTTATATAGCTTAAAATCATATTCTAATTCATAGAAATTTATTTGATTGAAAAATAAATCCAAAACAATTTTAGTAAAAATAAAAGTTGGGTACAAACATAGCAAATTTCAGGTCCATCTTCTTAACTAAAATATGGATTTTGCGAGCACTATATTAGTGTAGCAGGTGTGATTCTCATGACCGACATAACAATATTTATTTTGATCCACAAGTTTGTGGGCACAATATCAATATCACAGTCATGATATGAAAAAAAGGATCATAATTCTTAATTTGCGATCACAATCTCTATGTCTGAGAGAACATTATTTGTGCAACAACTCTTTTTCAATATAATAAAAAAACTCTAGAACAACATATAGAAAGATTTTATAGAGAAATTAGGTAGCTCTAATACCAATTGAAGGAATGATGGTGCCAATTGCAGCAAAAGCAAGGTGGTAAGGTGAAATTTCAAACAATTTAAAAATTTCACTTCACCAAATTAGATCCAAACATTCATTCAGGCAATCAATTATGTGTAAAACACATATATTCAAAGAAAGAAGAAGGAAGAATAATCATATTATCTGTTGAAGTTTCCTTCTTTCTTTAACAAAATGCTTCCCAAGTGTGAAGCCTTTAGATCATCCACACCTAGCTCACCTTTAAGTTTCCATCTCGTTTTCTTAGTGTTCTTGAATCCTTCTCTTGGTTGCCCAAATTTGATTTAAGATCCACCTTCAAAAACCCTTAGGAATTTTAGGTTCTTGTTTGGATTGTTTTGGACTAAAATCATTTTTCAATTACTAGTAATTTGTTCTTTCACAATGAACAAAGAAAAGAATTGAAGATTAAAGAAAAGAAACATTTTCTTTATTTTTCTTTTTCTCTCTCACCTTCTTTCTCTAAAATTGCTTTAAAAGAAAAATGATGTTCACCCTTATGAAGAAAAGACGCACATAATACTTATATACATCTTTTCTTCAAGACTTAACTCTTAAGTCTTTGCCAAAAGACTCTTATGTCCTTTAACACTCTATGCTTTATGTAATATATCCATTTTACCTTCAAGGTCAATGAATATTTTCATAATTCCTATTAAAGTGGAAATGACCATTTTAACCTTAATAGAAAATTCTCTAACCCCTAAACCCATCACATGGACTTATGAATAGTAAATTTTCTCTACCCCTTAAATTGCCTCTTTTTCATATCATATATAGGCCACATCTCACATGTTTAGGGTTTTCAAGTTTAAAATTAGGTCTTTAATTTATTTAGTTCAGATCATATTCAATTTAATCTTTCTCATTTGCATAATATATAAATTAAGATTTAATTAAATTGAAACCTTTATAGATTAAACATCATGAAATACTAGGATCTTTGTAAATTTAATTACATATTTAATCATTTTACCACTAATCAATTAATTAAAGACTTGTATTAATTATTATGGTAAACTTTTATACTTAAAAGGTAATCATTATAGGGTGTGTGCTTTATAGGTTCATGTCTAATTAGCAATGGGAATGAGAAAATATTTTTCTCCCACTTAGTCCTATAAGTCATGAGTGACAGATAGCATTCCATTTCATGACTATCTAATTAGAAATGAATGTTTATAGTTGTTTACTTCAAACATCACATGGACCATCGATCATAAATTTTCATACACTAGAATCCTTTCATTCAAGATCATAATCTCAGGTAGGGTAATAGTTTATGTTAAACCCTAATGTTCCTTTATTCTATGTCCTTATCTCGGTTCTAATTATTAATGAGATTATATTCCTACTAGAAACTCTTTCTACTAAATCTCTCTGTCATGGCCAAGAACTTAAGTATTAAGAATTACCATATAGTATAAGATTTTAACCTCATTTACTCAAGGTAATGAATTCTTTCTTGGTGATCACTTATCTGCATACATAACAAATTAGAACTATCATATGCCATATATCCATTTATGAATAGCACATCTATATAAGCAATAATAAATCCTAATCACCTATGAATGAGATACAGTGCCCTTAAGTTAAAAGACTATATGCACTATTATGAACTAGATGATATAAGTAGTAAAACCCCATATTATTATCATCTATCATCATAGTTTAACCATTCATTGTATGAATATCAACGTGTTTCTATCGACATCACATGTCAAGCAGCATGAGACTCACTGCCTCTATAATCATTTGTATCATATATTGTAATACCTAAGGATTTCAAAGCTCATTCTAGTTATTAACGATGCTAAAGGATTATATTTTTGAATGTTAGTATAGTATAGAAATGATAAAGAATCAGGTAGGAATCTTAAGACTTAACATGTAATATTTGCCTAGTTTATGATTCTGTTATGATTAATTATGCTATAATAAATTAAATAGAATTTATATGATAACTAATGTTGTATATAAAAAAAAAAAGTTAAAGAACACAAATTTGAAAGTTGAAGTGAAAGGAAAGAAAGGAATTTAAAAGGAAAATTTCTAAGTATAATAATGGGATCATGGGCTTGTTAATGGGTCTTGAACATCAAAGGCCTAAGCCTAATAAGGGGGTGGCCGGCCCATAGGCCCAAGAGTGACTGAACATCAAAATTATGAGCTAGAATAATTAGCCCAAGACAAATGGAAATTGATGTTAAAGAGAGAGCCACAAACATTGACCTAAGTCAAAATCCAAAAGCAAATTGAATTCCTGTCCTTCCTACATATAAGTTTAGGTTCATTTTTAGTATTCTAACACCACATGATGAACGTCACAAATTTTGATGAAATCAAGACTATCCAAATGAAGTAGATCATGGCCATTCATTAAGATCAAATCTTAGCCATTGGATTAAGCTAAATCAAATCCTCACCATCCAACCCATCATATATATATATATATATATATATATATATATATATATATATATATATATATATATATATATATATATATATATATATATATATTAATTCATTTTATGTGCACCATTTATAATTCTCTACATCAAAAAAGCTCCACTCCAACCAAAAGAAATTCTCTCTACAGCAATAACAATAACAACTTACCAAACCAAAATCTCCCAAGGTAAGAAAGTATGTTCTTCTTTTCTTTTATATGTTCTAAGTATAATTTTAGTATTTAGTTTGCATAATTTTCTCCTACTACATATGTAAAATTCAGCCAAGATAGGAAGTGAGCAAGGAAGTGTTCTAAATTCTAATTGAAGGAATCTAAGATTATTTTAGATGGAGAAAAATGATTTAATGGTGTTAAAATGAATTTTGGAAACTTATTTTAAGACTTGGGAGTTTTAGTGACATAAACTTAGTTAAAGGGGAACTTTGTGTTCTAGTGCTAGATTTTGATAATTGAATGATCATATGTTTTATTTTATGTTAATTTCACATTTCTATAACTAATTTGAAGATTTGATGAGAAATTTTAAGTTTTTCCCAAATTTGACCTAAGTGGGACAAGTTAAGGTTCTTATGAATAAAAGTGAATTAATTTAATAATTAATGGGAATTGACTTCCTGGGTGTTAATTTGATGAATCTATAGTTAATTTGAGGTTTGAAAGGGAAATTGATAGTTTTCCCCAGATTCTAGTGTTTATGGATCAATTTGGGAATTTTGAGATTTAAACTTGCATTCATAAAATTGAATAAGGAATTTAACTTGGAAATGATTAGAAATAAGAATAACTATGAATATGAATATGACATTATTGATACACCTCTATTGTAAGTTGAAATAATAAAATAAGTATAAGATATATAAGTTATAATTGGTGACATCATTAGTTACTAATTAATATGTAATTAAAATGATATGGGTGTAGAACATCAAGGCAAGGGCAAGGAAATTGCTCAAGATCGTGAAGGACACTAAATTAATCAAGAGTGAACACTAATAGAAGTAAAGGAATTCAAGGTGAGTACTTAATAATATGATGTAATTATGCCTCATTACTTGATTTACCACCCTTTGACATGTACCTTGAAATGACATTGAATATATGATTGCCCCCTAATTGTTGAGCCTTTGGAAATCCATATCTTTCTTATATGATATTTGACTATGATGAGCATCCTACATTGATTCTGTATTGTGCTCCATGATGGGAATGATTGACATGCCAAACTATTTTCCATTGAATTCCTGTTATAGATCTTGGATGTGTCTTTCATTGATACCCATGAATAAGCAGCAATCCTCTATAATGTGAGGAAATACATGAGACCTTGTGCACTTGGTATAAGCCTATAGGTAGGGTGAGAGTACCCAATCTCTATTATAGGGGAATGCCTAATCAAAAGGCTTGATCAGTCTTGTGTAGTGTTATGCATGTGAGTGAGCTAGGCTTAGGTTGCCACTCTTTAATATTCATGTGTGGGATGCTTTTCACTTCTAAGACATTCCTATTTCTGCTAAAACATATTCTAAAGTTCTAAATGACCAATTTTGATTAACATCACCCCATTGCTATCTTCAACTTATCCAAGTGACAACATCTTATATTGCCTTCATATTATATTATTATGTACTCACTAAGCTTCTCTCATTCCATAATTGTTTAAAATTTTTTAGGTCAGGGTGACTAATTAGCAAGGTAATTTCTAAGCTATGTTTTACCGCTTAGGATTTGCTTTGCTAAGTTGCTATGTTTTGAGTTTTGCTTGTGTTACTTTGAAGATAATCAATCTAGAGCTTTATGGTACTTAAAGGTTTAGTATTAAAATTTATTATGTTGGAGAGTATTGTATATAAATTATAGTAATTATTATATATACATATTTATGATAATAAATGGGAAAGTATGAATAGTATTTATTAATACTTAAGAATGATATTCCAATCAATGGTTACAAAATGGCATTTAAAGTGTAATGGCTATAAATGAATGGAAAAGTAAAAAAATGGACATGGTAAAAGTGAATGGGGTTTCAATGTTGGAATAGGATATAAAATGGAATATACTAAATGACAATAAGTTTAATGGGGTTCTATAGATTTAGATGACCTTATGTCTTCCTAAACTCTAGAACCATCACAGCCCAAAAATTGGGTTATGATAGAATTGGTATCATAGCTAAATGTTTAGGTCTTACTTAGACTTAATAACTATATGAACTATAGGTTAAACCATGGGGCATAGGAATTCTTGCTGTTGTTGAATTATATTATTAAGTTAGATCTGTGTTAATAATATATGTTAAGTTATTCTTCAACTTTGTGTTTTATGTGTGCATTGTATTATGGTATTGTTGTATTATATTGTTTGATTATGGAATGTAGATGCCACAAATCCATAATCTTGTTAAAGAAAGAGAAGTATTGGATGCTGCTTCGGCTGCTTCGCTTGAACATGAAGAGATGGGTCTAGAGGAGGATTTTGACCTAGTTTGGGCAGTGAGGATGAAATCACAGTATGAGGAAGCAATGAGGGAGCTTCGTGTGTTAGGGGAGGAAGTATGGAGTTTGAGAAGGATGATGAGAAATATGAAATGGGAGTTAGCCCAAATTAGGCCAATGCACCAAATCCCAAGAGCAGAACCAATCCCACCTCTCTAAGATGTTATGCCAGGATTCCATGAGCATTTTTATGTAGCTTATGGTAGATTGGATCATTCGAAAGATAGATATCTTAAAGGAGGGGTATGCTATCCCCTTTGTTATTATCCATAGGCAGTATAAATGTAGGCCCTAAGGAAAGTGAAGCTAAGAACATTGAGAGGGGTTCGAGAAATTAAGAAAGACAGGGATGTGAAGGGATGGATTTTGGTTACACTTTTAATGAAACCGTCAGTATGTATGTATATGTAACAGATAGTATAATATGAAAGATAACCAATGGAA
Organism: Reutealis trisperma; assembly: GCA_947687605.1. Taxonomy (NCBI): domain Eukaryota; kingdom Viridiplantae; phylum Streptophyta; class Magnoliopsida; order Malpighiales; family Euphorbiaceae; genus Reutealis; species Reutealis trisperma. The sequence continues at coordinate 250,799 of CANTUT010000276.1, forward strand.
TGTATATAAATCCTTTTATATACATATGATGTGTAACTATTGTATGAAAGTTAGAAAATGAATTATGATCACTTTTATATACTAAGAAAGGAAATGTCCATCAACTATTGGTGTTAGAGTCTACCTTAGTTAAACAAAAACTTTAGAGCCTCTGAAACAACTTTAAATGATTGCATTTAGGCCTAAAAGTGGCTGATGTTGGGTAAACCTTGACTTAGTTATGGCTTTTTAAAATTGGCCTGTGTGAAAGAAGTATTTTTCTATAAATTAGATTATTATGGTTGTGAATTATCCATCACAGTCAAAACTTTGTTTTTGCAGCCATCGCGAAACAAACTATGTCTCATGAACATTTTTCCTAAAATTAGTCATGATTGTGACTTTCGATAGCAGTTGCGATTGTCATTTTGCTCCTTGGGTCACAATTGTGACTAGGGTTGTGAAATGCACTATGTCTCAAGGTCCAAATTAATGTTTTACCATTTAAATTAGTCTCGATCATGACCATTAGGTCGTAGTCGTTATAGTAAGTCACTGTTGCAAAAATTGTAAGGCACTCACAACTTAAAAGTTCATATCATGACTTTAAGAAATTCTTGTTTGCAAGCTTATTAATGAATAAGCATTTATTAAACATGTGAATGACAAAAAAAAAAAAATTTTTTTTTTTTAAACCATCAAGAATAAAAAGAGAACTTGACTAGGATTTGTTACGAATTGAATCAACAACTAATATGTATGGAACTTTGCTATATGAAAGATATCCATGTTATAATGAATTGATTTATGATGTGTGTAAACAAATTGTTAAATGATATGTGAAATTGTTGAATGATATGTTTATATGAAATTGTTAGATGTTATGAATGATTAATGTCGTAAAACGAAAGATAATACTCGATAATAATCAGTGTGACTGCAAATGATTCATATGTATTTTACATATTAAGATGCATATGAAATGAGATAAAATAGAGTATTATTGAAATTGTGGCTTAGATGCTACCTCATAGGATAAAACAAAAGAGACAAAGATCTTAAGAAGCTGAAAGTATCACTCTAGATGCAATGTCTAATGTTGCATCCGTATGGGATAATGATAAAGTCATCCTGATCAACACAATGCATAATAAGTATAAGAGAACAAAAACTACAGGAGACATAGATGTGTTTACGCAAGAGAATCAAGAGTATAACAACCCACATCTACCCTAGGAGTTTTAGTGACAAATTATTTGAATTTAGGGTTATTGTAACAAATTGTGTGACTATATGAAAATTTATGTGTGACGTAATTTATGAGTTTGGAAAATGTTAAATTAATTTTAATATGCCTAATATGAATTATTATTGTGAAATAAATGATTTAAATGAAGTGTAGTAGCATGAAATAATTTATTTTTCATAAAACGAATTTTCATGCAAAAAGGTGATTTTTAAGCATAAATTAATTTTATGAGTTTTTTAAAATATTTTTAAATAAATGTTTTGGGGAAATTTTAATGAAAAAGATATGAAAAGTATTTTTATTTTAATTACCCATAATCAGCCCCTAATTTAAATAAAAAACCCAAACACTTAAAAGCCCACTACACTAAAACACTCATAACCTAGCTTATTGAGGATATTATTGGAAATTATCCAAACCCCTACATTTAAATAGCAAATTTTGGCTAACACTCTCATTTCGGCAGCCATCACTCCATTTTTTTATATTTTAATAGAAAAATTCTCCCAAAATATGTAACAATCCACACCCACCCTAGGAATTTTCATGATAAATTACTTGAATTAGAACCTATAAGGTTAAGTGTGTGCTTGTGTGAAAATTTGTAATTTAAGTGATTGATGAGTATGTGGCATATTAAATTAATTTTAATATGCATAATATGTGTTGCCATTGTGGAATTAATGATTTACATAAAGTGCATTTGCATAAAAGAATTTATTTTAAATAAAATGAATTTTCATGCTTAAGACAATTTTTAAGCATAAAATAATTTTATGGGTATTTTTAAATAAATATTTTTGATGGAAATGTTCTAGAATTAATAAGAAAAATATTATTTTTATTTTAATTCCATTCAGCCAAAATTTTTAAAGGAAAAGCCCAAATACCCAAAAGCCCACTACACAAAAATTCTCCTAACCTATTTCATTAAGGGTAATAGTGGAAATTCCACTCCAACCCTAATATATATTCTAATTTTCAGCCAAACAAGGGTTTCCAGCAGCCATTCCCTTATTCTCTCTATATTTTTGTAGAAAAACCTATCAAAATAATTCTCTCTACCGAAATATTGAAAACATCTTTCCGTTTCGCGATTTCGTGACCATAATCGTAAGTTTTTATTCTCTTCTGATTTCTAAATTGATTTCTATCAAATAAATTATGGAAAAATTATTTTGAACTATTTGATTACTGATTTCTACATATTCAACTCTGTTTGAGTTAATTTTTGGGAGAGAAAACTTATTTTCTACTGAAAACACAATTCTTTCCGCAAGATTTCTCCAAAGGTGAATTCTATAACTTAAAATCACAATTTTATTGCATAAACATCATGGGGGGGGGGGGGGGGGGGAGCGGGATTTGTGCATGCATGTATTTTAAAATGATTTTTGATTTTTTTTGATGAAAAAAATTGGATGAAACAATATTTCTGCATATTTTTGTGATGACCGAAAAGTTTCGAAAAAACAAATGAATGCAAGGTTTTTGTGTTAGGACTTGGAAATTGGAAAATTTTATTCTTTCATGAATATATGGCTGTCGATTGCATGAATTGGTGTTCTAATGTGATATTTGTTTTGTTTAGATGAAAAATAATGATTTGAATCATGTGTTTGTTTATCGTTGAAATAAACGAAATGCGCAGAAATTCATGATTTTTCACCTAAGCCTTTGAACTTGGAATTCTTTTGTACAAACCCTACCTATGGCTGCTGATTCATGAAGGAATGTGTTCTAAACTGATATTTTTAATATTTGAATGAAAAATAATGGTTTAAACAATCTATTTGCATATTTCTAAAATGACCAAAAAATACCAAAAACAAAAAAACTTATGATTTTGTGCACTATAATGTAAAAGATTGAATTTTTCTATATTACTAACACCAATAGGGGCTGATTCTTATGGATTTAAGTTCTAAAATGATTTTTGTTATGTTTACATGAAAAATCTTGGTTCAAACCATGTTTTTGCATATTTCTGAAATAGACGGAAAGCACGAAAAGAAGAATTTGGTTTTTACCTTAATGATGCATTCGGCCTACATGAACAATTTTGTCCAAATGTTTATAAATTTCATGTGGTGTGTTTTGATGATTGTTGACATGTATAAATGTATAATAAATGATAAAATTGCATGTTAATTGAAGGTATGGTCCTAGATAAGCTTAAATGCATTTTGGTATACTTAAGATATCTTAACATTATATTATGATTAGCATGCAAATGTGATTGGGAAATATGGAAGTAGATGTTATGATGAATTGATGATGAACATATGATTAAGAGTTAATGAAGTGAAAGGGATCATAAGAGTTAAGCATGATGTTTGAAGGATAAATTGTTAAGTTGACATATATGGAAGTGTAAAGTGAACTAAGATAATTGATAAGTGAATTGATATTGAGGTAATGATATTGTGATGACCTTGAAGAGGTATTGATATGATTGCAATGTGTTTTCATGTGAGCCTATAAGGCCAAGTATGCAAGACCAGTAGGTCAACGAGCTATGTGCAAGTGATGAGTACACCTATGTGTGAACTCTAAGTGTATGTGTATGCTATATGTACATGGGTAGTTATGGGATAGGAGCATCATGAGTAAATAAATACTAAGTATTAAATCAAATATTATGTTAGAGTTTGAGGAGCTTTAGAAGTGCAAAAGGGGCTACGTGTACTAGGAGCAAAAGAACCCCAAGGTGAGTAAACATCGTATTCATGCTACAAGTGTGAGTAAACACAATGTTCTTGTTACGAATGTGAACAACATCATGTTGTGTTATAAGAATGTGATTTAATGATATGTGAACCTTTGTGATCTTTGAAACCCAAGTTCTTTCCATTTTTAATTTTATTTTATGATTTCTTTGTCAAACTTGGGTTGCCAAAGGACATTTGGTCCAAAAACTATTTTGCTATCCAATGAGAAATTCTTGTGATTAACACCCTAACTTGTATTCTTTCTAGAACTACACTATCGTTGTATCATTGTTTGAAAGCTAAACCACTATTGTTATTGAGATACATGTTATTGTTGCCTTATGTAATATTGTTAATTGTGTTTACCAATAGCTCTGGCTATGGTACCTTTACCCTTTATGCAGAATCCTAATGCCGATGCAGGTAATCATCGAAACCTGTGCACATGGTCTTAATCCGATGGATAGGGGTAGTGTATCCACCTCAGCTAGAAGGGGCAGTTCTAGCCATGGGGCCTGATCAGCTTCACACTTTCTACGTGATAGGAGTTAGAAATTGGTATAAGGCCACCTCTCCTCTATGTGTTTCGAGTGAATGAGTAATAGTCTTCACTCTCTACGTGTTATAAGTGTGATTTATGCAAACCTGACAAATTGAACCCTTGCTAAATTGCAACCTAATTCATGAGTTATAAACCTTGAACTATATGTATAAGTTATGTGTTTCCTTTCAAAGGAATACGTGATAATGTATGTGCCTTTTTGTTTACTCATTGAGATCATCTATCTCACCCCTTTTACTTGTGTGGTTCCAGGTGAGCAAATGTGAGGAGGCAAGGTGATGGCTCAAGCATTCTACTTCGCTTGGGGAATTCCTTGTCTGAGTTATCAATAATACTACGTTTATGAAGTGTTGTCTTTAGGTGCTCCGGGAATGTTGATTGATACTTATTAAGATTTATATTAATTCCCTTATGGATTTTATATGTAATGATTTATTTAAGTCTTCCGTAAATTTATGGTATTTATCTAAATGTTTTAAATGAGTTAATGAAGAAGGTTCGGTAAGATCCTAGGCATGATTGTTAAATGTTAATGGGTTTTACGGGCATGGGTGACCTTATGTCTCCCCATGCTCTAGGACTATCGTATCTCATAAGGTTAGGATGTGACAAAGGTGGTATCAGAGCCGCAGTTTTTAATAGTCTAGTTTAGACTTGTCTGCTTATTAGTTTGACTAAGTATAATCCTAGAGCATAGGAATTTTCCTATCATGTCACTTGCAGTCTATCGCTAGCATAGTTTTGCAAAATCCTAGTAGATTTTAGTAATCCTTGTTATTATTTGCTTGCCTTATGATTCTTTTGATAGATGACCAAGAAGATTACGCCTGCTCACGGACCGCGACCTAGAGCACCCCGTGTGACTTTTAAGAGGACTTGGCCAGAAATGCTCGAGAAAGTTGTAACTGTGATTCGCCCCACAAATGAGAAGACCCCTGACAAAGAAGAGGACCCTAAGGAGCGCTTAGATCCTGATTGGGTATATAGTAAGATCCATAAATTAGAGGATAATTGTTTATACTTGAAGAAGGAAAACCAACATCTTAAGGTAATGATTCATGCACTAAGAGAGGATATGCAGTAGCTCAGGTCAGGGATTGTTGAGCATAGAGGGGACTACTCGCCAGTGAGGTCCACACCTTCAACTAATCACCGTCAAGATAGAGATCTCCTTTGCTATTGATGTGGCAGCAGTGGCCATGTCACTCTGGATTGGTCTGGAGGTGGACATGATAAATAGGTCGAATAGATAGGATGATTGATGTAACAACATAGCACTTTATACGATATGAATGATTTTCCTTGATTGCCTAGTCACCTAGGATGAGATGATTTCCTTCATTATTATGCTATAGTGTAATATTATGAGATATATGCTATATGATTATAATGTGTGATGTGTGCAAAACTATGTGATATGCGATTCATACATGACATGTGCTTAGTGATGTGACATGGTAAATGCATGACAATGTGTGCTAGGTTAAGGGGGAGGTTAAATGGGTTAGGATAGGGGATTAGTACTAAATTCCCTTATTATGATAGATAGAATGCCTCCTAAGAAGAAGGTTCAAACAGTCGCCCAATCCATTAGGGCTAATGACGATGTTATATCGGACACCACATTGAATGCTGCCTCTGCACCTATACGGTCAAGGGAAAGATCCAACTCAAGGGCACCGACTATGGGCTCTAGTGAGCAAGCAACTATGCAAGAAGTGCATGCCATGAGCGAAGAAATAAGAGATTTGCGTGAGGAACTGGACGAGCTACGAGCTCAAAGGCGGGAAGCATTGCCAACTCAAGAAAGGAATGGAGTTACACCACTTGCGGTAGTGACACCTGCTCCGAGAGAGAGGAAACGACTACCTGATGAGGGAATGACTGTGGCAGAGTTTAAGAAGTTGCAACTGCCTACTTTTTATGGTGAGGAAGGAGATGACCCTCATGAATTTTTGGATGAGATGGATAAGCTAGTCCGTCGTTTATCTTGCTCGGATGCTCGTGTGACTAAGTTGGTAGGACTTCAACTCAAGAAAGAAGCTTGGTACTGGTATGAGAGGAATATCGAAGAACGACTTTACGAGGCTGATCCACCTACGTGGGCAGAATTTAAGCAAGAAGTAATGGATTAGTTCTTTCCAGAAGGAGAAAGGCAAGATAGGGCATTACAGTTCGAGCAACTGAAGCAAAGGCCAGGAATGTCCATGTCGGATTATGCTAAGGAGTTTAACCGACTTAGTCATTTCATTGTTAACATCGTTCCTATCGAAACAAGTCGTGTCAATCATTTCCTTAGAGGATTGATCACACCTCTATTCAATTCACTGGCAGCAACCGAATTTCCAACTTGGCCAAGCTCGTGGATAAGGCTAAAGTCATGGAGAAAAGATACAAGGTGGAGAGAGCCGAACGAGCTGAACGAAACCAGAAGGGAAGGCATAAGAACAAAGGTCATAATGGACAACATGGAAATGGAGGAGAGCAAAAGAAGGAGTTTCCATCATCTGGACCATGAAATGGTCAAACTAAGCAAGAAATCCCCATATGCGGCAAATGTGGAAGGAAACATTCTGGAATCTGTTGAAAAGACACTGGTGCTTGCCTTAGGTGTGGGCAAATGGGGCACTTCATAAAGGACTGCCCGTAGATGTTAAGGGAATGGGACCACGGTACGACCACAACCCAAGCCATTCCAAATGCAAGGATAAGGAGTCAAGGACAAAGGACCAACAGTTAGGAATGCACTGACGATAGAGAATAAGGGCAAGGGTCGAGTCTTCGCGTTAACTCCGTAAGAGGCTCGCGATTCACACACCGCCATCACAGGTATCATCCCCATCCAAAGTTCTAGCGTAAAATGTTTAATTGATTCTGGTGCTACCCATTCATTTGTGTTGCCTTGTTTTGCTAAGTATTTGGGTATAGATAAAGAATTGATGAGTGAACCGTTAGTAATAGCAACTCTTTTAGGGGAAGTGATGGAAGTGAAGTATGAGTATAAGGACTGTGATGTAGACATTAATGGACAAACACTTTCGATAGTATTGCTAGAATTGGACGTACTAGAATTCGATGTGATATTAGGGATAGACTGGTTGTATGAGCATGGAGCTCGTATCGACCGTAGAAAGAAACTTGTCGAGTTTTGAACTAGAGATGGGAAGGAGTTTGTATACCAAGGAGATAGGAATGAGAATCCTTTGAACTTGATATCGGCCTTAGGAGCAAGGCGAATGTTAAGGAAAGGATGTCAAGCATATCTCGCCCACATAGTAGACACTAGCAAAGAAGCTTCCATGCGAGACGAGAGCATTCTAGTAGTGGATGAGTTCATAGATGTCTTTCTAAAAGATTTACCCGGATTACCCCCTGATCGTGAGATCAAGTTCAACATCGAACTGCTACCTAGTACGTAACCAATATCGATGCCGCCATATAGTATGGCGCTAATGGAGCAGAAGGAGTTAAAGATGCAATTGCATGACCTGCTCGATAAGGGCTTCATTCGACCAAGCAGTTCACCATAGGGCTCTCCAGTGTTCTTCGTGAGAGAAAAAGATGGACCGTTTCAAATGTGCATTGACTATTGTCAACTTAACAAAGTCACTGTGAAGAATAGATACCCATTGCCGAGGATCGATGATCTTTTGATCAACTACAAAGAGCTAGTCACTTCTCCAAGATTGACTTGAGGTCTGGATATCATCAACTAAAGATCCGAGGAGAAGATATCTGCAAGACTGCCTTTCGTACTAGATATGGACACTACGAATCCACGGTTTTGCCATTCGATTTGATGAATGCTCCTACTGCTTTCATGGACCTGATGAATCGAGTATTCAAGCCATTCCTTGACAAGTACATGATCGTATTCATCGATGACATCCTGATCTACTCAAAGAATAAAGAGGAACGTGAAGAACATCTGAGGATCGTGCTTCAAATGTTACGTGATCACCAACTCTATGCTAAGTTATCTAAGTGTGAGTTTTGGATAGAGTCGGTCAACTTTCTTAGACATGTAGTAAGTAAGGAAGGAATTCAAGTTGATCCTAAGAAAGTTGAAGCAGTAGCGAATTGGCCAAGGCCCACAACAGTTTCTAAAGTACGAAGTTTCTTGGGCATGGCAGGATATTATTGTAGATTCGTACAGGACTTTTCTAAGGTAGCAGCCCCATTGACCAAGTTGACAAGAAAATAAGTTCAGTTGGGAAGAATCCTGTGAGAAGAGTTTTCAAAAACTCAAAGAGTGTTTGGTATCGGCACCAGTTTTGACATTACCAGAAGGAGAAGAAGGATTCACGGTCTATTGCGATGCTTCAAGAGTAGGACTTGGGTGTGTTTTAATGCAAAATGGTAAAGTCATTGCCTATGCATCATGACAACTAAAGAGACATGAAGTGAATTAGCTATAGTAGTGTTCGCTCTAAAGATCTGGAGACATTACATGTATGGGACGAAGTGTGAGATCTACACAGATCATAAGAGTCTTCAATATATCTTGAGCCAAAGAGACCTCAATCTAAGACAAAGGAGATGGATTGAACTATTGAAGGATTATGACTGTCAGATTCTCTATCATCCTGGGAAGGCGAATGTAATGGCAGATGCCTTGAGTTGAAAGTCGATGGGAAGCCTAGCCCATGTGGATGTGAGAATAAGGTCGATTGTGAAAGAATTAAAGGAATTGTTTAATCAAGGATTGAAACTGGAGATTGGAGGATTAAGAGTTCTATTAGCTCATTTCCAAGTAAGATCTAAGTTAATGGAAGAAATAAGGAATTCGCAAGATAGAGACCCATACTTGATGAAGTTAAAGGATGAGATGAGAGAAGGAAAGAATCTTGAGTTTGTGTTCCAGACCCGGTGTTCCACATCTCACTGCTAAGGAAGTATGTGTCAGATCCATTGCACATTCTTTTACCTCCAGACATTTTGTTAAATGAGCAACTATCCTATAAGGAGTCACCAATAGCTGTAGTGGATCGACAAGTAAAGAAGTTAAGAAATAAGGAGATACCCATGATTAAGGTTCAGTGGCGGAATCATGGGATAGATGAGTGCACTTGGGAAGCGGAGGAGGAAATGCGACAGAAGCATCCTCAACTTCTCAAAAGTAACTAGGTAAGGATTTAAATTCGAGGATGAATTTCTTTAAGGGGGGGAGAATGTAACAACCCACACCCACCCCAGGAATTTTCATGATAAATTGCTTGAATTAGAACCTATAAGGTTAAGTGTGTGCTTGTGTGAAAATTTGTGATCTAAGTGATTGATGAGTATGTGGCATATTAAATTAATTTTAATATGCATAATATGTGTTGCTATTGTGGAATCAAAGATTTACATGAAGTGCATTTGTATAAAAGAATTTATTTTAAATAAAATGAATTTTCATGCATAAGACAATTTTTAAGCATAAAATAATTTTATGAGTATTTTTAAAATATTTTTAAATAAATATTTTTGAGGAAAAATGTTCCAGAATTAATAAGAAAAATATTATTTTTGTTTTAATTCCATTCAGACAAAATTTTTAAAGGAAAAGCCTAAATACCCAAAAGCCCACTACACAAAAATTCTCCTAACCTATTTCATTAAGGGTAATAGTGGAAATTTCACTCCAACCCTAATATATATTCTAATTTTCAGCCAAAAAAGGGTTTCCAGAAGCCATTCTCTTATTCTTTCTATATTTTGGTAGAAAAACCTCTCAAAATAATTCTCTCTACCGAAATATTAAAAACACCTTTCCGTTTCGCGATTTTGTGACCGTAATCATAAGTTTCATTCTCTTCCGATTTCTAAACTGATTTCGATGAAATAAATTATGGGAAAATTATTTTGAACGGTTTGATTACTAATTTCTATAGATTTAATTCTGTTTGAGTTAATTTTTGGTAAGAAAATTTATTTTCTACCAAAAACACGATTCTTTTCGCAAGATTTCTCCAAAGGTGAATTTTATAACTTAAATTCACAATTTTATTGCATAAACATCATAAGACGGGGGGGGGGGGGGGGGTTGATTTGTGTATGGATGTATTTTAAACTGATATTTGATTTTTTTTTGATGAAAAATATTGGATGAAATTATATTTCTGCATATTTATGTGATGACCGAAAAGTTTTGAAAAAACAAAGGAATTCAAGGTTTTCGTGTTAGGACTTGGAAATTGGAAAATTTTATTGTTTCATGAATATATGGCTACCGATTGTATGAATCGGTGTTCTAATGCGATATTTGTTTTGTTTAGATGAAAAATAATGATTTGAATCACGTGTCTATTTATCACTGAAATAAACGAAATGCGTGGAAAGCGCGGAAACTCATGATTTTTCACATAAGCCTTTGAACTTGGAATTTTTTTATACAAACCCTACCTATGGCCACGGATTCATGAAGGAATGTGTTCTAAACTGATATTTTCAATAATTGAATGAAAAATAATGGTTTAAACAACCTGTTTGTATATTTCTAAAATGACCGAAAAATACCGAAAACAAAAAAACTTATGGTTTTGTGCACTATAATGCAAAAGATTAAAATTTTTCTATATTATTAACACCAATAGGGGCTGATTCTTATGGATTTAAGTTCTAAAATGATTTTTGTTATGTTTATATGAAAAATCTTGGTTCAAACCATGCTTTTGCATATTTCTGAAATAGACGGAAAGCACGAAAAGAAGAAGAATTTGGTTTTTACCTTAATGATGCATTCGGCCTACATGAACAATTTTGTCCAAATGTTTATAAATTTCATGTGATGTGTTTTGATGATTGTTGACATGTATGTATGTATAATAAATGATAAAATTGCATGTTAACTGAAGGTATGGTCTTAGATAAGTTAAATGTGTTTTGGTATACTTAAGGTATACTTAAGGTATCTTAACATTATATTGTGATTACCATGCAAATGTGATTGGGAAATAAGGAACTAGATGTTATGATGAATTGATGATGAACATATGATTAAGAGTTAATGAAGTGAAAGGGATCATAAGAGTTAAGCATGATGTTTGAAGGATTAATTGTTAAGTTGACATGTATGGAAGTGTAAATTGAACTAAGATAATTGATAAGTGAATTGATATTAAGGTAATGATATTGTGATGACCTTGAAGAGGTATTGATATGATTTCAATGTGTTTTCATGTGAGCCTATAAGGCCTAAGTATGCAAGACCAGTAGGTCAACGAGCTATGTGCAAGTGATGAGTATACCTATGTGTGAACTCTAAGTGTATGTGTATGCTATATGTACATGGGTAGTTATGGGATAGGAGCATCATGAGTAAATAAATACTAAGTATTAAATGAAATATTATGTTAGAGTTTGAGGAGCTTTAGAAGTGTAAAATGGACTACGTGTACTAGGGGCAAAGGAACCCCAAGGTGAGTAAACATTGTATTCATTCTACAAGTGTGAGTAAACACAATGTTCTTGTTACAAATGTGAACAACATCATGTTATGTTATAAGAATGTGATTTATTGATATGTGAACCTTTATGATCTTTGAAACCTAAGTTCTTTCCATTTTTAATTTTATTATATGATTTCTTTGTCAAGCTTGGGTTGCCAAAGGACATTTGGTCCAAAAACTATTTTGCTATCCAATGAGAAATTCTTGTGATTAACACCCTAACTTATATTCTTTCTAGAACTACACTGTCGTTGTATCATTGTTTAAAAGTTAAACCACTATTGTTTTTGAGATACATGTTATTGTTGCCTTATATAATATTGTTAATTGTGTTTACTAATAGCTCTAGCTATGGTACCTTTACCCTTTATGCATAATCCTCGTGCCGATGCGGGTAATCATCGGAACCTGTGTGCACGGTCTTAAGCAGATGGATAAGGGTAGTGTATCCACCTCAGCTAGAAGGGGCGGTTCTAGCCATGGGGCCTGATCAGCTTCACGCTTTATAGGAGTTGGAAATTGGTATAAGGCCACCTTTGCTCTATGTGTTTCAAGTGAATGAGCAATAGTCTTCACTCTTTGCATGTTATAAGTGTGATTTCTGCAAACTTGCCAAATTGAACCCTTGCTAAATTGCAACCTAATTCATGAGTTATAAACCATGAACTATATGTATAAGTTATGTGTTTCCTTTCAAAGGAATAGGTGATAGTGTATGTACATTTTTGTTTACTTATTGAGATCATCTATCTCACCCCTTTTCCTTGTGTAGTTCCAGGTGAGCAAATGTGAGGAGGCAAGGTGATGGCTCAAGCATTCTACTTCGCTTGGGGAACTCCTTGTCTGAGTTATCAATAATACTACGTTTATAAAGTCTTGTCTTTAGGTGCTCCAAGAATATTGATTGATACTTATCGAGATTTATGTTAATTCCCTTATGGATTTTATATGTAATGATTTATTTAAGTCTTCCACAAATTTATGGTATTTATCTAAATGTTTTAAATGGGTTAATGAAGAAGGTTCGGTATGATCCTAGGTATGATTGTTATATGTTAATGAGTTCTATAGGTGTGGGTGACCTTATGTCTCTCCATGTTCTAGGACAGTCGTATCTCATAAGGTTGGGATGTGACAAAATAATTCTCTCTATTGAAATTAGGAAAGCACCTTTCAACCTTGCAATTTCTTGCCCGTATTCATAAGTTTTTCTTTTGTTTCAATTTCCTATCTAATTTCATTGAAATAAATTATGAGAAAAATTATTTTGAACTGGTTATTTACTAATTTCTATAGATTTAATTCAGTTTGGGTAGTTTTTGAAAGAGAAATTAATTTCTCTATCAAAAACATCAACCTTCCTACGCGATTTCGCCAAATGTGAATCCTATAACTAAAAAATTGAAATTTTTAAACATAAATTCATTCAAGAGGGGTGGCTATTGCATATTTAGATTCTAAACTAATTTTTGATTTATTTTGATAAATAATATTGGATTAAATCATATTTTTACATATTACTATAATAACTAAAAAATTTTAGAAAATAAGGAAATTCAAGGTTTTCGCCTTAGAACTTGAAAGTTGGAAAATCCTATGGTTTGATAATTCTATAGTAGCTGAATTATGGTGATTAATGTTCTAAACTAATATTTGTTTTCTCTAGATGAAAATAATGATTTGAATCATGTGTTTATATATTATTGTAATGAACGCAAAGCGTGAAAAGCGCAAAAACTCATGATTTTCGCCCTAAACCATAAAACTTGGAATTTTCATGCATAATTATGATCTATGGCTGCCGATTCATACATATGGATGTTCTAAACTGATATTTTCTATGATTGAATGAAAAATAATGGTTTAAGGCACCAATTTATATATTACTGTAATGACCAGAAAATACTGAAAACAAGAAAAGTTCATGGTTTTGGATCCTAAAACCTAAAATTGGAATTCTCATGTATATGTCACACCTATTATTGCTGATTCATATAAATTGATGTTCTAAAATGATTTTTGTTGTGTTTACATGAAAAATCTTGGTTCAAACCATGTTTCTACATATTACTATAATAGACGAAAAGTAAGAAAAGTAAGAAAAATTCAGTTTTTCTCTTAATAGGGTATTTGGCCTGCCATGGGATTTTTATCCCAATGTCTATAATTTTTATGTGATGTATTTTAATAATTATTGACATGTATATATGTATGATAAATGATTAAATTACATGTTGATTGAAGGAATGACTCTAGACAAGCCTAGAGGCACTTTGGTATACTTAAGGTATACCTAGGGTATCTTAACCTTATGTTGTGATTAGAATGTGAATGTGATTGGGAAATATGGAAATAGACCTTATGATGACTTGATAATGAATTAATGATCTTGAATTGATGAAGAGATTGATTGAATGAATGGGTTATAAGAGTTAAGCATGACATTTGAAAGGTCATTTGTTAAGTTGACAGGTATGGAAGTGTTAAGTGTACTAAGATGATTGTTAAAGTGAATTGATATTAAGATAATGATATTGTGTTGACCTTAGAAAGGTATGGACATGAATTATGATGTGTTTTCATGTAAGCCTATAAAGGTTAGGTGTGTAAGACTTTTAAGTCAACATGTTATGTGCAAATGATTAGTGCACTTATACATGCAACTCTGAGTGTATGCGAATGTTATATGTGCATGGGATAATTATAGGATAGGATAGCATCATGATTAAATAAATACTAAGTATTGAATTAAAGATTATGATAGAGCTTGGTGAGTCTTAGAAGTTCAAGGGCTACGCGTATTAGGAGCGAAGGAACCACAAGGTGAGTAAATATTATATTCAGGTTATAAGTACAAGTGATGTTGTTATGGGAATCTTTGAGACTATTAAAACCCAAGTCTTTTTCTACTTTCAACTATAATTATGTGATTTCTTTATTAAGCTTGGGTTGCCAATGGACAATTGGTCTAAAGCCATTATTATTTGAAATTGCTATGAAAGATCTTTTGAAATTGCTGCCTTCCCTTATTTTCTTTTTGGAACCACATTATTTTATCCTTTGATCAATTAGTACAATTACTATTACTATCATGATACATGTTATTATTGCCTTAAATGTTATTGTAATATGTGATTACCATTAGCTCTAGCTATTGTACCTTTAACCCTTTATGCAGAAATCCTCGTGTTGATGCGGGTAATCATCAGAACCTATGCACATGGTCTTAATTCAATGGATAAGGATTGTGTATCCACCTCAGCTAGAAAGAGCAGCTTTAGCTGTGGAGCTTGATCAGTTTCATGACTTTATAAGTATTGGGTTGGGAGTTAGAATTTGGTATGAGGCCACCTCTCCCTTAAGTGAATGATCTAGCATAGTCATTTACTCTTAATGGGTGTTAAATGTTATAAGTGTGATTTCTGCAACTTGTTAAATTAGGAAACTTTCTAAATTGAAAAACTTGATAAATTGCATCTTTGATTCATGAATTGTAAATCATGAACTATATGCTATATGTGATGGGCTTTCTTGAAAAATGGGACATGTGATATTGTTTATGCTATATTATTTGCTCATTAAGATCGTCTATCTCACCCCTTCTTCCTTGTGTGGTTCTAGGTGAGCAAATATGAGGAGACAAGGTAATAGCTCAAGCATTCTATTTCACTTGGGGATTCCTTATCAAAGTCTTTAATATTACTATGTTATGAAGAGATATTCATAGATGTTTTGGGAGTTTATTTTGGGATATTAATTATTTGATGATTTATCTTAAAACTTCAAATGTTATTTTTCTTATAAGATGTTTCCCAAGTGTTTTACTAAATGATTTTTCCACATATTGAGGTTCTTATATTATTGGATATTTAAGTTAATGCATCAGGTTTTGTATGATCCTAGGCATGATTGTATAAGTATAAGTGGGTTCTACGGGCAAAGGTGACCCTATGTCTCCCTATGTTCTAAACTGTCATATGTCTTAAAGTTGGGATGTGACAAAGAGCTAAGGCAATAACTTAAGCAATTGAGATGAAGGCAGGAAATGCCTCTAGTGCCTCCACCACCCTTTCCTATAGTCGAGAACATTCCTCTTTTTCTGCCAAGGGCGCAACATCATGTACAAAGAAGAATGCTACTAGAGGAAGGAGTTACAGTGAATAACTTTAAAAAGATGAAACCACTTGAGTTTAAAGGAGAAGAAAGGGAGGATCCCTAATAGTGTTTAGAGGAATTGGATAAGATAACTTAGAGACTATCATGCTTTAATGAAAAGTTAATTGAACTAGTAGGGCTATAACTCAAGAAGGACATATGGGAATGGTTCCAAAGGGAGATTAAGGACTAGATGTATGGAGACGACCCTCTTATATGGGCCAAATTTAAACAATGAATAATGGATGAGTTCTTAATTGAAGGAGAAAGGCAAAATCATGCCCTTCAATTCAAGCAACTGAAGCAAAAGCCTGAAATTTTTGTATCTGAGTACGCTCAAGAATTTAAACATTTGAGCAAATATGCCTCTCACAGAGTACCTATAGAAGCAAGTGGGGTCGATATATTCGAATGGGGATTAATTGCTCCATTTTATAATGTCTTGGTAGCCATTGATTTCCCTGCCATGGCCAAATGTCTTAGTAGCCATTGATTTCTCCACCATGGCCAAATGTCTTGGTAGCCATTGATTTCCCCATCATGCCTAAATTGATTGATAAAGCTAAGCTTATGATGGCACAACATAAGGGTAAAAGAGCTAAATGAGCAAAAAAGGAGCAAAACCATAAAGGAACAAGTAAAGGACAAAGTAAAGGACAATGGAGAGGCCCTATCTAAAGTAAGGATCTTGAACGAGCTTCTACAATAGCCGCTCCATATTAGCTGAAAATGGGTGGACAAAGTCAAGTTAGGGATGGAAGTGTTTTGGTAGCCTCAACCCTAGGCAACATTAACAAATATTGAATAAGATAATAAGGTTAGTCCCTACCTACTTGCACACGTGTGGACAACAGCATTAAGGAGCCTGTCAGAGAGCCATGGGAGCATTCCTACACTATAAATAGATGGGACATTTTATTAAGAATTTTCTAATTACTGTTAATCAAAGGACACTATTGAGGCTTTATAGCCCATTATGCAAAAGAATCGAGTGGAAAATCATAGACCAGGAGGATGAGGCCATGGTACTGGACAATCCTCAAGCAATGTGCAAGTTATAGAGAGTAGAGGTAAAGGGAAATTCTATGCACTTAATCAATAAGATGATTGCATATCCCACTGATATGATGTAAAATAGCATAAGTATTTAGGGCTCTATTTACATAGTTTGTGTGTTGTATATATTGTTTTTACTTATTATTTCTAGAAATTGGTATGTTTGATCTTATTTTTTATGTTTTATAGGTTGTCATAGGCATAAGATTATGCTTTTTAGGAGAAATGGGTGCAAAGAACTAAGATGGGGTCATGGAGTAAGCAAAGGAGCAACCCAAAGCAAAGGAAGAAAAGTTGAGTTTGTCATGAGTCATGCTATAAGGTGCTGACTTATGATAGAGAAGGATGGTGCTGAGTTAAGGAATTTTGGAAATACTCGTGATAGAGGCAGACAGTTACGAGTGATTCCCTCTATCACAAGTAGTTACCACACCCTTTCAACATACCTTTTCACAATTAAATTCCTTTGGAAAAGGCATGACTTGGGACACTTAGGAGACTATAAATACTTGAAATTAACTATGATTTTGCATGACGAATACTTAGTGTCATTTTAGTTTTATTTTGAAGTATTAAGTAAAAGACATTTTTAAGAGTTCAAGAAAGAATTTTCAAGAAGGCTACTCAATATAAAGTAATTTCCTAAATAGCATTAAAGAATTCATCAAAAAGTTTCCTCTCCCTTTTCTTAGAATTAGTTACTTGATACTTGAAATGTTCTCTTATTGTTATTTAGTTTTTGACACTATGTATTTTGGCTATATTCCTACTTATTAGATTTACAATGATGAATTAATTTTATTAACTACATTCTTAATATGCATGAGTGATTTAATTTCAATTGAGTCCTACATTGTGTTATGTATGCTTGATCACCATATATAACTTGTTAGTCATTTTGTTCACAATAAGAGTTGGGGAATTTTGGTGGAAATGCAATTGAAATTATTCAAGGATTAAGAGAGTACTTGGAGACAAGCAATCCACTTTGAGGGTTTAAAGAATTGGCAGAAAACTTAATGATTTTAGTTTATCTCTATAATGATATGAGAATGCTTATAGACTTTAAATTAAAATATTCTTAATTTACAATGAGAATTGCTTTTAAGAATTATTGGTCATATTCTCCAATCATTACACGTGTTTAGATATTAACTTTTATAGTTTAAGATTAATTATGAGTTGTAATTCTAATATTCATTATTTGTTGTTATTAATTAAAGTAATAATAAAACTTTAATACTTTAGATTAAGTAGAATAAATCAACATCTTCTTGTTTGTTGTTTGCCTATCCATCTTAATAATTACTCGGTTAATATAAAATTTCTCCAAATTCCCTAGAGTTCGACACCCTACTCACTCTATACTTGGTCATAAAGACTAGGATATTAAATTTGACCCACATCAAATTTTGGCACCGTTGTCAGGGAATTTCATTGGAATTTTTATTAACTTAAGGTAGTGAAAAGTTATTTTAGGTTTTTATTTTCTAATTTTATTTTATTATTTAATTTAGCCATTATGAGGTGTTGTATAAGTATTAATGATATTATGCCATTTGATGCTGAGATTGAACAAACTTTCCGTGCTTAACATAGGGATCAAAAACAAAGAAGAGAGAATCAGCAAAATTTGGCTAAAATGGCTAGACTAGAGAGATGAACATTAGGTGATTTTTCCATACCCAACATAACAAGTAGCTTAGGAGGAATCGTGGCTTCATCCATTGCAAACAATAATTTTGAAATTAAGCCTAGCATCGTTCAAATGGTAAACAATCAATTTGGAGATTTGCAAGGAGAGGATCCATATGCTCACATCTTAACCTTCCTTAATGTGTGCACAACTTTTAAGGTCAATAGAGTATCGGACGATGCTATAAGGTTAGGGCTCTTCCTTTTTTTTTTTTTTTTTGTCAAAGAGAAGGCTCAACTTTTGCTGGCTAGTTTGCCAAGTGAATCATTCACTACTTGGGATCAATTAAAGTAAGCATTTCTCCATAAGTTCTTTCCACTACATAAGACTGCAAAATTTCATAATGAAATCACCACTTTCAAGCAAAATGAGAACGAGACAATTTATACGGCTTGGCAAAGGTTCGAGGAACTTAAAAGGCAATGCCCATACCATGATTTGCCGTTATGGATGATTCCTCAAATTTTCTATAATAGGCTTACGAACAAGAATAGAAACATTGTCAATGTGGCTTCTGGTTGTAAATGGATGGACAAGACGGCAAGGGAGATTGTCACTTTGCTTGAAGAACTTGCATCTCAAGGATATATGGGAGTTGACAACAATGGCAAAAGTAAAAGGAATTCTAGTGCTTGACACCATCAACTTACTAACTATAAAGCTAGATGCTCTCACTAAAATGGTAAGTAAATCTCAAATTAATTCTATAAAAAATGCTAGTGTTGTGTGTGAGCTATGTGGAGGTCCTCATCCTTATTCTCAATGCAATTCAAGTTTTAATGAGGAAGTGAGTTATGTGCAAGAAGGGTTTAACTAAAGAATGGGTATGAATTCAAACACCTATAACCCTCAATGGAAGAACCACCCTGGTTTTTCATGGTTGAACCCATCCTCCAAATTAAACCCCCCATTTAACCAAAACACCAAACCACATAACCCACCAGGATTTCCTATGAAACAAACTTTCATCCCCACCTAACCTAAATCCAACCTTGAAACTCTTATGGTGTAATTTGTTAACAACCAAATCACCATTAACAAACAATGTGAGAAGCACTTTAAGTAAATTAATTCCAAACTTGAACAACTTGCAACTCACAACTATATCTTAGAAACCTAAATTGCTCAACAAGCCTCTTCCTCCAATTCTAAACCCTTGGGAAAGCTTTCTAGCCAACCGGAGTTTACATAAGGAGAGACTTACCAAGCAATTACCTTGAGAAGTGGTAAAGAGGTTGAAAATATTGCTAATGAGTAAGAAGGTGATAGAAGATGATGAAACAATAGAAGTTAAGGAGAGTCAAGGCAATGATTACTTAACAAATAGTAGGAAGAAGATTAACAAGAAGGATGTTATATTACCCAAAGATGATAAACCCAAGGTAGATCTTAAAACACTACCTTTTCCTCAAAGGTTCATTAGGCGTAACTTAGACAAACAATTTGGCAAATTCCTAAAATATCTTAAGGAGATCACCATTACTATTTCATTCATGGATGCTATAAGGGATATGCCAGCATGGGGTAAGTTTTTAAAGGATATCATCAATCGTAAGAGCAAGATTGAGGATTATGGGTTAGTTTATCTAGTTGAAGAATCTAAGGCCATGTATTCTAAGTCCCAACCAAAATAAAAAGATCTTGGTTGCTTCACCGTCCCTTATGTAATTGGAGGTACGCATTTTGATAAGACTTTATGCGATATTGGTGCCAGTATTAGTCTCATGCCTTATTCCATTTATAAGCGGCTTGACTTAGGAGAACTTAAGCCTACAAATATGTGTCTTTTAATGGCAAACAAATCTATCACTTATCCACTTGGCATTCTTGAAAATGTGCCAACTAAAGTGGGTAAATTTATTATACATACCGATCTTGTTGTCTTAGACATGGAAGAAGATCTTGAAATTCCTATTTTATTTAGGAAACCATTTTTTATGACAGTGGGTGCAACCATTGATATGAAAAAGGGTAAGATTACATTTGAGGTGAATAATGAGTGTATGAAATTTGATATATTTAAATTGATGAAGTCTACACCAATGGAAGTGGCAAGTAGGATTGACTCAATTGATGTTATTGTTGAATGCACTAATGAGGTAAAATACGAATGTCTAAGTTAAGATCCTATTATGCCATACATGGTGCAAGAAACTGATGTGAATATTTTGGAGGCTACTTCAGACCATCCTCCTCCTAAGACTTTAAGGTTTGAACCTTTAAGGAGAGATGACGATGCAAAGTCTACTTTGCCAAATGAAAAAGGAAAGATAGAGCTCAAGCCTCTACCACCAAATCTAAGATATGCATTTCTTGACTCTAATTTTAAATTTCCTTTTACTGTGAATTCATCTGTATCTAGTAATGATGTTGTTGTTTTATATGATATGTTACTTTGTCACAAGAATGCCATTGGATATTCTTTAAATGATTTGAAGGGTATTAGCCCAAATGTTTGTATGCATAGAACTAATTTAGAAGATAATGTTCCATTGAAGGTCAAAGAAGATTAAACCCCACACTTAAAGATGTTGTAAGGAAAGAGGTAATTAAGTTCCTTGATACTGGAATTATATATTCAATTAGTGATAATAAATGAGTAAGTCCTGTCCAAGTTGTCCCTAAAAAAGGCGGCTTGACGGTTGTTAAAAATGAATCTACTGATTTAATACCTACTAAAACTATCACAGGATGGCATATGTGTATTAATTATGGAAAGCTAAACAAGACAACTAGGAAAGACCATTTTCCATTACCTTTTATTGACTAAGTTCTTGAGAAATTAGCCAATTTCTCTTATTTTTGTTATTTAGATAGTCTTAGTGGTTTTTATCAAATTCCTATTCATCTTAAAGACCAAGCTAAAACTACATTTACATGCCCCTATGGTACTTTTGCCTTTAGGCATATGCCTTTCAGTTTATGTAATGCTCTGACAACTTTTCAAAGATGCATGTTTTCCATATTTAGTGACTTAATTGATGATTATGTAGAAGTTTTTATGGATGATTTTAGTGTTTATGGATCTAATTTTGAAAATTATTGAGAAAATCTTTCTAAAGTTCTTGATAGGTGCAAGGAGCATGTATTAGTACTCAATTGGGAGAAGTGCCACTTCATGGCATAAGAAGGGATTGTTCTTGGGCATTTGGTATCAAGAAAGGGCATTGAAGTTGATAGGGCGAAATAGAAGTAATTGCAAATCTACCACCCCCAAAGTGTGTTAAGGATATAAGGAGCTTCTTAAGACATGTAGGTTTTTATAGAAGGTTTATTAAAGATTTTTCCAAGATAATGAAGCCATTATGTAAATTACTTGCTAAGGAGGCTATTTTTGAGTTTGATGATGCATGTATGGAGTCCTTTGAAACCTTGAAAAAGGCTTTCATATTAGCTCCTATCTTGCAACCGCCTAATTGGGAGCAACCATTTGAAATTATGTGTGATGCAAGTTACTTTATGGTGGGGGCTGTTTTAGGACAAAGGAAAGAAGGTAAGCCTTATATGATCTACTATGCTAACAAGTTACTTGATGATGCTCAAATCAACTATACCAGCACGGAGAAAGAGCTACTTGCTATTGTTTATGCATTTGACAAATTTAGAGCATATTTAGTGGGGTAAAAAGTGATTGTTTATTCCGGCCATACTACTCTCAAATATCTTCTCAGTGAGAAGGATGCAAAACCTAGGCTACTAAGGTGGATTTTAATGTTTTAAGAGTTTGATTGGGAGGTGAGGGATAAGAAAGGAAGTGAGAACCTCATTGCGAATCATCTATCAAGACTTGATCAAAAGGGATTAAAAAGGAATGATGATGGTGTGCCAATCAATGAGACATTCTATGGTGAACATTTAATTAGTTTAACATTAAAGGAACTTCCATATTTGTGGATATTGCAAATTTTCTGGTGAGTGGTGTTTTGCCTTATAGATTGGATTATAGGCAAAGGAAGAAATTTTTGCATGATAGTAAATTTTACTATTAGGAGGAACCTTTGCTCTATAAGAGATGTGCAGATAGTTTAATAAGAAGGTGTATTCCTCAAGATGAAGTCCAAGATGTTTTGAGACATTGTCACTCCTTAGATGTGGGTGGACATTTTGGTATGTCAAAAATAGCATCTAAGTTACTTTAATCCAGTTTTTAGTGGCCTATATTATTTAAGGATGCTAAAGATTTTGTACTCACATGTGATGAGTGCCAAAGAATGGTTAACATATCTAGGAGACATGAAATGCCTTTGAATGGAATTCTTAAAGTTGAAATTTTCGATATTTGGGGCATGGATTTTATAAGTCCATTTTCTAGTTCTTTAAGCTACAAGTATATTTTGGTTATGGTTGACCATGTTTCAAAATGGGTAGAAGCAATACCAACTATTACCAATGATGCAAAGGTCATTAAGAAAATGCTTAAGAAAATAATTTTCTAAGATTTGGTACTCCTGAAGCATTGATAAGTGACAGAGGCACAAATTTTTGTAATCAAGTCGTTGAGACTCTTTTGGAGAAGTATGGGGTAACACATAAGGTTGCTACTCTATATCACCCACAAACAAGTGGGCAAGTTGAGGTGAGTAATAGAGAGATTAAGTGGATTCTTGAAAAGAAATTTTCTTCTTCAAGGAAGGATTAGGCATTAAAATTAGATGATGCCTTATAGGCATATAGGATAGCCTTTAAAACTCCAATTGGCCTTACCCCTTATCAATTAGTCTACAATAAGTCTTGTCACTTGCCTGCAGAACTTGAACATAAGACATATTAGGCAACAAGGGCTTTGAACTTTGATTTGAAGAAAGTAGGAAGAAAAATACTACTTTAGTTTAATGAATTAGAGGAACTAAGAATGAATGCCTATGAAAATGCAAAGTTATATAAGGATCGTACTAAGTTATGGCATGACAAGCATTTGGTTAACAAGGAATTTCATGAGGGAGAACTTGTTTTGCTTTATAATTCAAGATTAAGATTGTTTCATAATAAGTTAAAATCAAGATGGTTAGGACCTTTCAAGGTTATAAAAGCTTATCCCTATGGGACCATTGAAACTGCTAATGACAAGGGACAAACTTTCAAGGTTAATGGACATCGTCTCAAGTCGTACTTAATTAGTCAAGAAATTGATCAAACAAGGTCAATATCACTCTCCACACCTTAATATAGCATGGTAAGTTTTCTTACTACATTCCATTATAAAAAAATAAAATAAAATCTGTCACGAGTTATGCCCTATAAGCCGACTCATGACAGAGAGGATGAGTCACGAGTCGTGCCTTGTATGACGACTCATGACCACTCTAAAACACAATTTTAATTTTGTTTTACATTATGTATTTGTTTTGTTTTGTTTTTTTTTATTATTCCCTTTTTTCATTTATTTTTACTTTTCATTTATCTAATCAACTCATCTTCTTTAATTTCCAAAATATTTTAAATTTCAAGTGAAGAGTTATGCTTCTTCCCAATAAAGGTTATGACCTTTCACATCCTTCTTACACCTTAGTATATACAACTACCTAATTCCCATCCATTTTTTAGAATTTTTCAACACACCCAATTCCTATACACATTTCCTCAAGCAACACCTTCACATATTTTAATTTTCTTTCATTCGGTTCCATTTCCCTAAGCATCATCTTCTTCTTCATGTGATAGAAATATATTTCTATCCTATTTCTTGCATTGTTTTCATTTTAATATGGGGCTCTTCATCTTTAAGGCCATAAGAAGAACATCCAATGGAAGATTTGGCATCTATCTATGGGGCTAATTTCCCCATCCTCTCACATGAAGAAGGTGCTAAATTCTCAACTTTAAAGAATAGGGATATCATTTATTATAAGTATATTCCCCTTTCTTTAATTCATGATGTGGGCATGGAGGATAATTTTCATCAAATGTTAACTACTTGTGGGCTTAAGAAATTTATGTCTATGGAAGAGCATTCTTATAGTGATTTAGTCCTTGAATTTTATACATCTTTGGATGTAAATGAAAAAGACTCCCATATTTTAGAATTTCGTATGCTAGGAAAGAAACACCAACTCACACATAGTTTTATGCATAAAGTGTTTGGTTTTAAGAAAGATGGTATGTGTGATGCTCCTAAATCTTTTAAAATCAATGAATTTTGGACATTTTTTACTGATTTGCAAACCCTTTTTCCACCCAAGAAAGGTAAGGTAATATTTATTAAAGACATAAAATTTTAGTTATTGCATAAAGTTCTTGCTTGTGTTGTTTTCCACAAGTCTGAATTTAATAAAGTTTCTGCACAAGAGTTGTTTTAGATGTGCTATGTTCATAATGGAAAACAAGTATGTTAGACTTATTGGATTTTTAATCAACTTTGAACTTGTGCTGCATGTAAGGATGGTCTAGTAACTCATGGTCATGTTTTCACTATTATTGCTAAATTTTTTAATATTGATGATGATTATTTTTCTAGTGTTGTTAAGCACTCTTATTTCACTAAACAAGCTTTCTTAAGAGGTGAAATAGTAGACAGCTCCTTTCATTTGATCCCGGCATGACCTAGGTCATGTTGGAAAGATTTGGCATATCCTTCTCAACATGAGGAGGAGCAATTTAGTGAAGAAGAACCTCACCATGAGGATCAATTTGCTCACAACCTTCCTCCATCTTTAAATGAGCCAAGTGGTGCAAGTAGTTCATCAAATAGGGAGACATAACTCTTAGAGCAACTTTTGGAGAATTAAAGGGTGATGCAACGCCAATTGAATGATATGGAAACATGGAACCGATAAAGTGATCACCACCAATATAAGATGGAGTATAAGATAAAATAATTTTTTGACCAATCCGACTGCAACATCCAGTCTCCTCCATCTCCATCAGCAGATTGAGGGAGTGCTTCTTTCCTTTCCTTTATATTTAGGATTCACATTAGGGACAATGTCAAATTTTAAGTATGGGGGAGGGTAGTAGTTAGTATTTGTGTTGTTTTTTATGTGTTGCATGCATATACGTTTGTTTTTGCTTTTTGCATCAAAATATCAAAAATTTTCCTTTGTATCACTTTGTTTTCTTCTCATGCATTAGTAGACTTTTTCCTAAGTTCATTTTAAACTTGAAAGGAGTTGCATTATAATAAATTAATTAATGAAGTTTTAGTGCTCAATTGGTAGAACCTTTAAAGTTTCATGTAGTATTTGTTTTAAGTTTTTCCTTTTATCTCATTTTTATTATTTTCAAAGTTTAAAAATTATCTAGTCAATTTTCTAATAATGCTTAAATGCTAGAATTGTAAGAATTTAAGTTTTGGTTTTTAGGGATTTAAGTTGCCTAAGGGAAACTATAGCTGTAATATGAGTAACTCATTTTTCAATAATGGATGTGGACACAAAATGAAGTAAAATAAAATTTTTTATGCTTGTCGACATCATACATTTCCAGTAAGTTGTGTGTAAATGAGTATGCTCCTTAATTACATTCATTCAGAAAGAATGTTTGATGTCACAAGTAGAACAATTAATATATATATAAAAAAAAAAAAAGAAAAGAGAGAGAATAATGTCTAAAAATGCCATGAGATTAATGAGTTTGTGTGTGTGCTTAATTTTTGTCCTAAAAGGCTATTTTTATCTTTAGAATCCTAAGCTTGAAGAATTAATATTTTGACTAGAAAATCTTGGTTAGGACCTTGACTCCATAATTTTTGACTTTGTTCTTGATAAGAATGAGATAAAGAGATAAAACTTAGGGCTTATGCTATGAGACTTGTCACCTCTATCATTATTGAGCATTGAAGGTTAATTTGTTAACACTTCCCTTCCTATACTCCTTTCATAATTAAAAGTAACTTCGTGAGAATACTACATCTACTTTGGAGAAGACAAAGAAACTTATTTCTTGAATCTTTATTTCTTGCTTGAGGACAAGCGAGGTCTAAATAGAGGGGAATTTGATATGATGCAAAATAGCATAAGTATTTAGGGCTCTATTTACATAGTTTGTGTGTTGTATATACTATTTTTACTTATTATTTCTAGAAATTGGTATGTTTGATCTTCTTTTTGATGTTTTACAGGTTGTCATGAGCTTAAGATTATGCTTCTTAGGAGAAATGGGTTCAAGGAACTGAGATGGGGTCATAGAGCAAGTAAAGGAGCAACCAAAGCAAAGGGAGAAAAGTTGAGTCTATCACAAGTCATGCCATAAGGTGTTGACTTGTGACAGAGAGGGATGGTGCCAAGTCAGGGAATTTTGGAACCACTTATGATAGAGGCAGACAGTCATGAGTCATCCCCCCTGTCACGAGTAGTTACCACACCCCTTCAACATACCTTTTCACAATTACATCCCTTTGGAAAAGGCATGACTTGGACACTAATGTAGATAAATATGTTAAGAGGATACCTATAGTAAATGAGTTTCTCGATGTGTTTCCTGTGGATCTAATAGGAATGCCACCAGATAAAGAGATTGAGTTCATAATTGAGCTCCTACCTAGAACTCAACCAATATCAATATTGCCTTATCATATGGCACCTTTAGAGCTAAAAGAATTAAAAGTTTAATTATAGGACTTAGTTGATAAGGGTTTTATTAGGCCAAGTAGTTCTCCTTAGGGTGCTCCAGTTTTGTTTCTCATGAACAAAGATGGGTCCTTAAGGTTATGTATTGATTATAGAGACTTGAATAAGGTGATTATGAAGAATAAGCATCCTTTATCGAGGATTGATTATTTATTTGATTAGTTGTATGGACCTAGTTATTTTTCTAAAATAGACTTGCGATAAGGTTATCATCAACTTAAAATTTGACGAGAGGATGTTAGTGAGACTACTTTTGAGAATGAGTTATAGACATTATGAATTTATAGTATTGCCATTTGGTCTAACGAATGCACCAACTGCTTTTATAGACTTGATGAATCGTGTGTTTAAGCTATTCTAGATAAATTTGTGATTGTATTTATTGGTGGTATTCTAGTTTATTCAAGGAATAAGAAAGAACATGAGGAACACTTCAGAATAGTGTTGCAAACTTTAAGGGAGCATAAGCTTTACATTAAATTGTCTAAATGTGATTTTTGGATGGAACAAGTCTATTTCCTTAGCCATATAGTGAGCAAAAAAGGAATTACGATAGATCCTAAGAAAGTAGAATCAATACCGAATTGGCCTCAACCTATAACTGTTATCAAAGTAAGGAGTTTATTGGGAATGGTGGGTTACTATCACCATTTTATAAAGGATTTTTCAAGAATAGTGGCACTGCTAATGAGACTTACAAGAAAGCCATTTAAGTTTAAGTGGGATGAGACTTGTGAGGAGTGTTTCCAAAAACATAAAGATTGCTTAATCACAACTCTTATATTGGAGTTACTTGATGGGAATGAAGGTTTCACCATATATTGTGATGCTTCTAGAATTGGTTTAAGATGCATGTTAATGCAAAATGGAAAGGTTATTGCTTACACATCCAAGTAACTAAAGCAACATGAGATGAACTATCCCACACATGATATGGAAATGTTAACAATTATCTTTACTTTAAAGATATGGAGACATTATTTGTATGGGGAGAAATATGACATTTATATAGATCATAAAAGTTTTCAATATATCTTAAAGCAAATAAATTTAAATTTAAGGCAAAGAAGATGGGTGGAATTGTTAAAAGATTATAATTGCCAAATACTTTACCATCATAGTAAAGCCAATGTTGTAGCAAATGCATTGAGTAGGAAGTCAATGGGTAGTCTCTTGCATTCGCTATGCAAAAGACACTAATAGCAAAGGATTTAAAGGAAATGTTTAATGGAGGTTTATGATTGGAACTAGATGAATCACAAGTGTTATTAGCTGTCACATCCCAACTTTGGAGACATGACGGTCCTAGAACATAGGGAGACATAAAGTCACCCATGCCCGTAGAACCCACTTATATATAAATAAATCATGCCTAGGATCTTACCAAACCTCTTACGATAACTCATTCAAAACATTTAGATGAATACCATAATTTGCGGAAGTCTTAGAGTAAATCGTTTCATATAAAATCCATAAGGAAAATAATATAAATCTCTATAAGTATCAATTAACATTCCTGGAGCATCTAAAGACAAGACTTCATAAACATAGTATTATTGATAACTCGGACAAGGAATTCCCCAAGCGAAGTAGAATGCTTGAGCCATTACCTTGCCTCCTCACATTTGCTCACCTGGAACCACACAAGGAAAAGGGATGAGATAGATGATCTCAATGAGTAAATGTAAAGGCGCATACATTATCACATATTCCTTTGAAAGGAAACACATAGCTTATACACATAGTTCATGGTTTATAACTCATGAATCAGGTTGCAATTTAGCAAGGGTTCAATTTGGCAAGTTTGCAGAAATCACACTTATAACATATAGAGTGAAGGTTATTGCCATAATCACTTGAACACATAAAGTGAAGGCTATTGCCATAATCACTCGAACACATAGCTGATGATTACTCGCACCGGTACGAGTAGCACATAACCGATGATTACTTGCATCGGTACGAGAAACACATAGCCAATGATTACCCACATCGGTATGAGAAGCACATAGATAACGATTACTCGCATCGGTACAAGGATTTCTGCATAAAGGGTAAAGGTACCATAGCTAGAGCTAATGGTAAACACAATTAACAATATCACATAAGGCAACAATAACATGTAATTCAATATCAATAATGGTTTAGCTTTCAAACAATGATACAATGATAGTGTAGTTCCAGAAAGAATACAAGGTAGGGTGTTAATCACAAGAAGTTCTCAATTGGATAAACAAAATAGTTTTGGACCAAATGTCCTTTGGCAACCCAAGCTTGACAAAGAAATCATATAATAAAATTAAAAATGGAAAGAACTTGGGTTTCAAAAATTACAAAGGCTCACATAGCATGTCATCACATATTTGTAACATAACAAAATATTACTGGCACTTGTAGCATGAACATAGTGTTTACTCACACTTGAAGAATGAAAACAATGTTTACTCACACTTGTAACAAAAGCATTGTGTTTACTCACTTTGGGGTTCCTTTGCTCCTAGTACTCATAGTCCTCTTTGCACTTCTATGGCTCCTCAAACTCTAACATAATATTTGATTTAATACTTAGTATTTATTTACTCATGATGTTCCTATCCCATAACTACCTATACACATATAGCATACACATTAGAGTTCACTCATAGGTGTACTCATCACTTGCACATATCACTTTAACTTAAAAGTCTTGCATACTTAGGCCTTATAGGCTCACATGAAAACACATTGCAATCATATTAATACCTTTTAAGGTCATCACATTATCATTACCCCAATATCAATTCACTTGTCAATTATCTTAGTTCACTTTACACTTCCATACATGTCAACTTAACAATTAATCCTTCAAATGTCATGCTTAACTCTTATGATCCCTTTCACTTCATTAACTCATAACCATATATTCATCATCAAGTCATCATGACATCTAGTTCCAAATTCCTCAATCACATTTGCATTCTAACCACAATATGATATCAAGATACCTTAAGTATACCTTAAGTATACCAAAACACATTTAAGCTTATCTAGGATCATACCTTCAATTAACATGCAATTTTCATCATCTACTTTACATACATACACAACAATCATCAAAACACATCACATTAAATTTATAGACACAATGGTTCATGTAGGCCGAATGCATCTTTAAGGTAAAAACCAAATTCTTCTTCTTTTCGTGTTTTCCGTCTATTTCAGAAATATGCAAAAACATGGTTTAAACCAAGATTTTTTCATGTAAACATAACCAAAATCATTTTAGAACTTAAATCCATAAGAATCGGCCACTATTGGTGCCATTGATATATAAAAATTCAATCTTTTGCATTATAGTGCACAAAACATGAGTTTTCTTGTTTTCGGTATTTTCCGGTCATTTCAGAAATATGCAAACAGGTTGTTTAAACCATTATTTTTCATTCAATCATTGAAAATATTAGTTTAGAAAACATTATCTCATAAATCAGCAGCCATAGGTAAGGTTTATAGAAAAAAAATTCCAAGTTCAAAGGCTTAGGTGAAAAATCATGAGTTTCCGCGCTTTCCGCATATTTCGTTTATTTCAGTGATAAACAGACACATGATTCAAGTCATTATTTTTCATCTAAACAAAACAAATATCATATTAGAATAGCTATTCATACAAATCAACAGCCATATGACCATGAAAGAATAAAATTTTCCAACTTCCAAGTTCTAACACGAAAACCTTGAATTCCTTTGTTTTTTGAAATTTTTTGGTCATCGCAGAAATATGCAAAAATATTATTCAATACAATTTTTTTCATCAAAACAAATCAAAAATCAGTTTAGAATATAATCATGCAAATTGCCCCCCCCCCCCCCCCCCCCCCTTTATGATGTTTATGCAATAAAATTGTGATTTTAAGTTATAGAATTCACCTTTGGAAAAATCTTGCGGAAAGATTCGTGTTTTCAGTAGAAAATAAATTTTCTCTCCCAAAAATTCACTCAAACAGAATTGAATCTCTAGAAATCAATAATCAAATAGTTTAAAATAATTTTCCTATAATTTATTTCATAGAAATCAGTTTAGAAATCGAAAGAGATTAAAAACTTACGATTATGGTCACGAAATTGCGAAACGGTAAAGTGTTTTCGATATTTCGGGAGAGAGAATTATTTTTAGAGGTTTTTCTGCTAGAATATAGAAAGAATGAGGGAATGGCTACTGGAAAACCTTTGCTGGCTGAAAATTTGAATATATATTAGGGTTGGAGTGGAATTTCCACTATTACCCTTAATGAAATAGGTTAGGAGCATTTTTGTGTAGTGGGCTTTTAGGTATTGGGCCTTTTTCTTTAAAAATTTCGGCTGAAATATTTAAAAATAAAAATAATATTTTTCTTTTTAATTTTGGAGTATTTCCCTCAAAATATTTATTTAAAAAAACTATTTTAAAAATACCCATAAAATTATTTTATGCTTAAAAATTATTTTATGCATGAAAATTCATTTTATTTAAAATAAATTCTTTTATGCAAATTCACTTTATGTAAATCATTTATTTCACAATAGCAACACATATTATGCATATTAAAATTAATTTAATATGCTACATACTCATCAATCACTTAGATCACAAACATTCACACAAGCACACACTTAACCTTATAGATTCTAATTCAAGCAATTTATCATGAAAATTCCTAGGGTGGGTGTGGGTTGTTACATTAGCTTACTTCCAAGTAAGGTCCAAACTCCTTGATGAGATAGAGATGTCACAAGATCAAGACCCCTAGTTAGTGAAAATCTTTAAGGATGTGGAAAAAGGACAAGCCCTAGAGTTTTAAATAGAAAAAGGTGTTTTGAAATATGGAGATCGATTATGTATGCCTAAGGTAAAGGAGTTGAGGGAAAGAATTTTGAAAGAAGCACATCAAACCTTATATAGCATACACACAGGTGCTACCAAAATGTACCATAGCATAAGGAGTACTTATTGGTGGCTTGGAATGAAGAAAGATGTGGCAAATTTTATGGCCTTGTGTCTCACTTGTCAACCAGTGAAATTTGAACACTAAAGACCCTCCAAATTACTTCAGGAGATAAGATTACTAGAGTGGAAGTGGGAATGGATCACTATGGATTTCATAGTGGGTCTACTTAAGATTGCAGAAGGATATGACTCAATATGTGTCATAGTGGATCGGCTAACAAAATCTGCACACTTCATTAAAGTAAAGGCTACTTATTCAGTAGCCCAATATGTCCGGATATATTTCAATGAAATTGTAAGATTACATGAGGTTCTACTTTCCATTATCTCAAATAAAGGGTCTCAATTCACAATGAGATTCTGGCGAAAATTGCAAAAAGCATTAGGTATGCAACTTGACTTTAGCACATCCTTTCACCCATAAACAAATGGACAATATGAGAGAATAATAAAAATGTAGGAGGATATGCTTTGTATATGTGTAATGGATTTCAGAGGAAGTTAGGTCAAACATCTCCCACTAATCGAATTTGCATATAATAATCGCTATCATTCCTCTATAGGAATGGCACTATATGAGGCATTATATGGAAGAAAATGCTGATATCTAATTTGTTAGACTGAGGTGGGTGAAAAGTATCTTTAAGCTCCAAATATAGTTAAAGAAGCCACTAAGAAAATGAAGATTATTCAAGAAAGATTGAAAACTACCTTTAACCACTAGAAGAGTTATACCAATCCCAAGAAGAAGGATGACCACTTGATGGTAGGTGACTACGTTTTTTTGAAAATCTACCCCATAAAGGGAGTGATGAGACTTGGCAAAAAGGGAAAGTCATCCCCACACTTTATTGGACCTTCTGAGATTCTTGATAAGGTCAGAGAAGTTTTGTATCAATTGGCATTGCCTCTGGCATTGGAACATGTGCATTTGATTTTACATGTGTTAATGTTAAAGAAGTACATTCCTAACCCTTCGCATGTATTGCAACCATAATTGATTGAGATCGACTAAGACCTTACTTATAAAGAGGTTCCGATCACAATACTAGATCAACAAGTGAAGAAGCTTTGAAATAAGGAGATACCAATAGTAAAAGTTCAATGGTGTAAGCATAATATGGAAGAATGTACATATTAAAACAAAGATGTCATGTTCAAGTACCCACAAGTGTTTAATTGGTAACAGCTAAGCTCTTTTAAAAATTTCGAGGACAAATTTTTTTTAAGGGGGGTAGAATGTAATACCCAAGGATTTCATAGCTCGTTCTAGTTAATAATGATGCTAAAGGATTATATTTTTGAATGTTAGTATAGTATAAAAATGATAAGGAATCGAGTAGGAATCTTGAGACTGAATATGCAATGCTCACCTAGTTTATGATTCTGTTATGATTAATTGTGCTCCAATGAATTAAATTGAATTTATATGATAACTAATGATGTATATAAAAAAAATTAGAGAGCATAAATTTGAAATTTAAAGTGAAAGGAAAGAAAGGAATTTAAAAGGAAAATTTCTAAGTATGATAATAGGCTTATGGGCTTGTTAATGGGTCTTGAAACATCAGTGGCCTAAGCCTAATAAGGGGGTGGCCAGCCCGTAAGCCCAAGAGTGAGTGAACATCAAAATTATAAGCTAGAATAATTGGCCCAAGATGAATGGAAATTGATGTTGTAGAGATGGCCACAAACATTTACCTAAGTTAAAATCCCACAGCAAATTGAATTGCTATCCATCCTACATATAAGTCTAGGTTCATTTTTAGTATTCCAGCACCACATGATGAACATCACAAATTTAGATGAAATCATGACCATCCAAATGAAGTAGATCATAGCCATTCATTAAGATCAAATCTTACTTATTTGATTAATCTCAATCAAATCCTCACCATCCAACCCATCATATATATATATATATATAAGTTAATTCATTGTATGTGTACGATTTACAATTCTCTACACCAAAAAAGCTCCACTCTAGCCAAAAGAAATTCTCTCTACACCAATAGTAGTAAGAATTTACCAAACCAAAATCTCCTAAAGTAAGAAATTATTCTTCTTTTCTTTTATATGTTCTATGTAAAATTTTGGTATTTAGGTTGCATAATTTTCTCCTACTACATATATAAAATTCGACCAAGATAGTAAGTGAGCAAGGAAGTGTTCTAAATTCTAATTGAAGTAATCTAAGATTATTTTAGACGGAGAAAAATGATGTAAAGGTGTTAAAATGAATTTTGAAAACTTGGTTCAAGACTTGGGAGTCTTAGTAACATAAATTTAGTTAAAAGGGAACTTGGTGCTTTGGTGTTAGATTTTGATAATTGAATGATCATATATATTTTATGTTATGTTAATTTCACATTTTTACAACTAATTTGAAGATTTGATGAGAAATTTTAAGTTTTCTCCAAATTTGACCTACGTGGGACAAGTTAGGGTTATTATGAATAAGAGTGAATTAATTTAGAATAATTAATGGAATTGATTGCCTAAGTATTAATTTGATGAATCTTTAGTTAATCTGAGGTTTGAAAGAGTAGTTGATAGTTTTCCCCAAATTCCAGGGTTTATGGATCAATTTAAGAATTTTGAGATTTGAATTTGAATTCATGAAATTGAATAAGGAATTTAGCTTGGAAATTATTAGAAATAAGAATAAGTATAAGTATGAATATAACACTATTGATACACCCCTATTGTCAGTTGAATAATAAAATAAGTATAAGATAGATAAGTTATAATTAGTAACATCATTAGTTATTAATTGATATGTAATTAAAATGATATGGGTGTAAAACATCAAGGCAAGGGCAAGGAAATTACTCAAGATCATGAAGGACACTAAATTAATTAGGAGTGAACATTAATAAAAGTAAAGGAATTCAAGGAGATTATTTAATAATATGATGTAATTATACCTCATTGCTTACAATCATCACTTGAATTACCACCCTTTGACATGTATCTTGAAATGATATTGAATATGTGGTTGCCCATTGATTATTTAGCCTTTGGAAATCCATATCTTTCTTATATGATATTTGACCATGATTAGCCTCCTACATTGATTCTATATTGTGCTGTATGATGAGAATGATTGATATCAAATATTTTCCATTGAATTCCTATTATAGATCTTGGATATGTCTTTCATTAATACCTATGATTAAGTAGAAATCCTCTCTAATGTGAGGAAATACATTATACCTTGTGCACTTGGTATAAATCTATGGGTAGGGCGAGAGTACCTAACCTTTGTTAGAGGGGAATGCCTAACTGCAAGGCTCGATCAATCTTACATAGTGTGATGCATGTGAGTGAGCAAGGCTTAGGCTGCCACATGTGTTGGAAGCTTTCCATTTTTAAGACATTACTAGTTCTACTAAAACGTATTCAAAAGTTCTAAATGACTAATTTTAATTAATATCACCCCATTGCTATCTTGAACCTATCTAAATGATAACATCTTATATTACCTTCATAATATGTTGTATTATTATGTACTCACTGAGCTTGTCTCATTTCATAGTTGTTTAAAATTTTTTAGGTCAGGGTGACTTATTAGTAAGGTAATTTTTGAGCTATGCTTCTCCGCTTAGGATTTGCTATGCTAAGTTGCTATGTTTTGAGTTTTGCTTATGTTACTTTAAAGATAATCAATCTAAAGTTCAATGGTACTTGAAGGCTTAGTATTAAAATGTATTATTTTGAAAATGCTAAATGATAATATGTTCAATTTGGTTTTATGGATTAAGGTGATCTTATGTCTTCTTAAGCTTTAGGATAGTCACAGCCTAAAAATTGAGTCATGACATATATTGATTATAGAAAACAAATAGTAGTGATGGTCTTCTAGAATTAATGATGCCCAATCATTAATTCTATGATCATGAACATCTTTAAGATATTTATACAATAGCTACCTATCACTCATATTCTCAATACTTGAGAATAGATCATCTTATAAATACTTAAGAACAACATTCAATAATCTAAAACCCTTTTCATATAATAAATATATTTACAATGCCATTAGAAATTATTATGTACTATTATAGAACTATTATTTGGCTTATAGGGCATATACTACTATCAGGGTGATTTCAAAGGTAGGTGTAACATTAATGGTCTAAGCTTGGTTCAACATTCTCCATACCTCATTGATGATGAGTTGGTGTTGGAGACTTAAGGCATTATTGAAAGTATCAATAAGATGGACCACGGTATTACTGAAGCTATCTTGTTAACTAGTTGAAACCTGATCAATATTAGCTTATTGAATATCTAAGGCAGAGGTGAGAATAGCTTGAAGGTTCTCCTTTTGCCTCTTGAGTAGGTTGGTTAGGGCTTCCATGTCAATTAGGTTGACCATTAATACCATGAAACAAAAACAACAAGGTAAGTGACGGGTATGGAATAGGAAAGGTGATGAAGGTATAGACATGCAAACTCTAAGGGAGAAGGATTCCTTATGGAGTGGTGGGCCAATTATTTTCAGGTTTAACGTATAATAGGCAAAGAATTTTAGGCTTATACCTTTAGACATATTAGTTTTTAGAGGTTATGGGTATAATCGGCCAAAGGATATTGAGTTTTAATGGTAGTGTGTTTAGTCTTGAAGGTAACAGGCCAAAGGCATTGCACTTAAAGGTAATGGATTGACTTTGTTGGTTTTAGGTTAAGGGTTTCGGGTTGGTTTTTAGACAAGGCATAGGTTTAAGGTATTGTTCTCTATACTAGGGTCTTAAAGTGGGAGGGGATTAGGGTTAAGCTTATGGTTGCATAGTGGAGTTTAGGTAAATGGTCTATGTTTTAGGGTTTGGATAGGAGGCAATCTCATTTTGAGCTATGGGCTTAAGGTTTAAGGTTGAAGTCACGAGGCCTCACCCGAGCACCAGTCCGATCCACTAAATGGGATCAAAATGCTCATTTGGATTTGAACTCAAGATGGAAACACTTGAGTTCAAATTGGTTGATTTTGAAAACTAACTTAAAGTCACCACCTTAATTTTATTTTTTATTTGGAAAAAAGTTAAAAGGAAAAACCTAATTAAATGATTCCAATTTTATCCCAATAGAAAAAAGTGCACTATTTCTCGATTACCAAAGAGGATTCAGTGATTAGTTTAGAAAATTTAATACAAAATAACTTAAAATAAACTTTATGAACAATTTATATAATGCATGAATAGCTTAGGATGTGTGAACAATTCATTTAATAATGAAGTAATAAGAACAAAATAATAAAAGAAATAAAAGAATTAAATGAAGAAAGCAAATAAAAGAATTAAATTTATAACATAAACCAAATTAATGGATATTCCCTTTAGTCCCTTATGGGATTATAGGGAAGTCAAACATTCTCCAAACTAATCCTAAAACATTGCAATAAAATAAAGAAAAGAGGAAAAAACCTAGCATATATGAAGAAGGTGAAAGAGAAGGAAGGTTGTTTATTTTAATTTGATTTGATGCTTAGAACAAGCATGCCTATGTATCCCTTTGAATGGGAATCAAAATCCGCATAGTTGACCTTTCTTGCAAAAGGGGTTTGTTTGGTTTTAGCCTTTTATGATATTTCAATTCATTGATTAAAAAGAGGGTTGAGTTGATTGATTGATTTCAATTGATTACCAAGTGGAGTTAATTAAGTCAGATTTTAATTAACTATTTTAGCATACCAAACATTAGGCAAAGAGCCTTAGAAGAAAAATCCTAAGGAGGGAAACTAAAATGAAATAAATAAATAAATAATGAAAGAAAAATAAAAGGGAAAGGAAACTTACCTTGAATGGTGGGCGATGACTAGCCTCGAATGGTGGGCAGTGGCTCACCTCAAATGGCGAGTGGTGACTTGAAAAGATGGGTCAGCTTAGAAATTCATAACCTAACTTGCTTTGCAAAGTGAAGAGCAATAGCAAATGAAAAATAAGAATAAAATAAAATAAAAATAAAACTTTAGGACTAAGGTGATTGATCCTTGGCAGATCAAGCTTATAGGATGGTTCACTTGATATAAAGGCTAATTAAGCAAACCAAGAGGTGAAGAGGTATGGAAAACTGAGTTAGGGGGCCTATATTTATAGTAGAAAGGTTAGGGGAAGATTTTATAATCTTTTAGGAATTGTTGTAAAAAAGTGAAGAAAAACCATTTTGGCCTGTTTTCGCCCGTTCTCGCTCGTTTCTTATATGTTTTTCATAATTCCAATTTCATTGTGTTTTTTATTCAATCCTAGATGATCTAAGGGTGGTTTAGAGATCAAAGGATCAGGTTTTCAATTCTCAGGGCTCCATTTCCTATTTTTTCATTTTGGTAATTTTTTAGCAATTATAGCTTTTGGAGGTTTGTTTACAGAGCCTAAGTGCCTCTAAAGTACAAATACAAACTAAATGGTACAAAATTAAGGGTTCATAGCTACCCCCTATTAGGATTAGTTTGACCGAATGGTGATTCTGATGATAATGAACCCAAGGATGAGGGATGGAAAAAATGAACCAAAAGGATGTCTAAGTCAGAGCTTAGACATGTTTAGGTGAAAGGCATGGTTGATTTTGAGATAAGGAAGATGGCCAAAGGAACCACAATGGTATTTAAGAAATTGTTTCTAATTATTTGTGGGTGAAAAATGTGATGGGTAATAGATGGGAAAATGGACTACAAGGATGTCTAGGTGACAATTGTTAGACATATATAGGTGAAAATGATGGATTTTGAATAAAAGAGGTGGAAAAAGGAATACAAGGATGACTAGGTGATCATTGCTAAGCATTTATGGGTGAAGTTTCAAAAGGATTTTGATAAAGGGGCAAGAGTAGGAACCATAGGGATGCTTAGATGATCATTACTTGACATTTATAGATGAAATGATCCTAAGGCTATTATAGGATGGTCTAAAATTTTTGAAAGAGAAACATAGCCTTATGCTAGGTTGATGATCCTAAGGTTGTCCTAAGATAGTCTAAAACTTTTAAAAGATAAACCTAACCGTACGTTAGGTTGATGATCCTAAGGTTATCCTAGGATGGTCTGATTTTGGATGGGAAACCTAACCATATGCTAGGTTGATGATCTTGAGATTGTCTTAGGATGATCTTATTAAAAGGAAGATACTTAATTTATATTTAAGGTATGGATCCTAAGGCTATCCTAGGATGGGTATGATGTTAATGGTTCTAGTCTTGATTTAGGAACTCTATTTGATGATTTGTCAGATTGATGATCCATTTTACTTTGGGAAATTAGATTGATGACCTTTGTTGATTCAGATTAATGATCCATTTTTATTTAGGAGTCTAATTAATGATCTGTTCTAGTGTGAAATTCATGTGACTATGCGATGATTGGATAGTTTGAGCCTATGAAGGGTCATTTTGGTTAGAGAGTGCTGAGCTTTTGGGAAAAAGATGCTCCCATTTAGGAAAGGTGAATAGAAGGAAGGGAGGTGCCCCCACTTTTGAATGGTAAGGGATGGTTAGGTCATTTTATTTGGATTAACTAGCTTGTATATTGTCACACTTGATTTAGACCAAGTGTGAGGGTTTGTTTAAAGGGCCAGTCAAAAGATATCAGTTCAGCCTTGGTTGAAGTCATTTAAGAAAGCTAGGTCAAGTATGGAAGAGATTGAGCTAGTCAACTTGAAAAGCTTCGTCAAGCATGGCCTTTTGATTTGGGATTGGATTGAATGGCTAGCTTAAAGTCATATCAGGTATGAGGCTACTTAATCAATAACTATTAGTTCAGCCTAGGAAGAAGTCACTTTGGGAAGTTAAGCCAAGTATGGCTAGAAGAGGTTGGACTAGGCTTACGTGGGTCTAGCTTCAAAAAAGGTTTGTTTTGAGGCTAAATTGGAAAGCTCAATCAAGACGTCAAGTCATTGGAGATGATTAGGTCAAAAGCTTAGGTTAGTTATAGTTTTAGGCAAGGTTAGTTTGTTGAGCTTGTCTTTAGAGAAGTTCATACAAAAGTCTTTAGTTAGGCTGGCAATTGGCTTAGTTAGTTATGGCCTTTAGAAAGAATCAATTTGGTAGCTTAGTATGGTTTGGCTTTAGGAAAGATTATTCAGAATGAAAGGATCATATTGGAAAGCTAGGTTGGGATTGGCCTTAGCTAGGGTCATTTGGAAGCTGAGTTGGTTTGTCTATATAAGAGGAAAGAGTTAGAGGCTCGGTCAGGTTATGGCCTTTAGGGAGTTTATTTAGAAGACTTGGTCAGATTTTGCCTTAAGACTATGTCATAGAGATCAGGCTGAAGTGCTAACTTTATTGGAGATCAAACTAGAAGGCTTAGTCTTGCTTAGATGAAAGGTCAGGCTAAGAAATCAATTTGGAAGGCTTAGTCAAATTTAGCCTTGGAATAGATCATTGGTTACATAAATGAAGTCCTTTTAGATGTGG
Source organism: Reutealis trisperma (assembly GCA_947687605.1). Lineage (NCBI taxonomy): Eukaryota > Viridiplantae > Streptophyta > Magnoliopsida > Malpighiales > Euphorbiaceae > Reutealis > Reutealis trisperma. The sequence goes on from CANTUT010000276.1 coordinate 291,570, forward strand.
GATTCATGGTGGAGGCTTTTGGTTTGGGCTTCATAGTGAAGACTTTTAGTCATGGTTTTCATGATAAAGGCTTTTAGTCTTAGGCTTTATGATGAAGGCTTTTAGTTAAAAGACTTTGGAGCATTGAGAATAGTTTCTCAGCTTAGTCTCTTCTATAAAATGATTGGCTTTAGCTTAGGTATAATGCTACAGGTTTTGGTCATAAGGATATTGTAGGCTCATAGATAGGGGTTTGCCCTTTAACATGGTTGCATTAGTCTAAGAGGACTAAGTTGAGAATGGTTTATAGTCCTTAAGAGACTTTGATCTAAGGGATCATGTGTTTTATGTATGAGGCTTAATCTTTTAAGGATAATGAGAGTTTGCCAAAGAGGCATGGGATGGGCCTTTACTAGTTCAACCCTTCTTAATTAACTTGAGGATGATAGGCCTCAAGGGATATGCCTTGACTTTGGGTTTGCCAAGGAAACTAGATTCAAGGATGATGAGTCCTGATAAACTTAGGATTTTTTGTTTTACTCATAATGAGATTTTGCCAAGGAAAGGGTGGTGTGAGGCTTAAGCTTAAATTGATGGTATGATTTGCCAATGATGCTTGGGATGAAATAGTATAATTTCATAAAGTTTTAGAATAATGGGTTGAAACTTTTGAAAAGCATCAAAGAGGTGGTTTAGCTATTTATAGCATGATTCATAGAAAAGAGCAAGTCAAGCTTTATTGTTGTTTGAGATCAAACAGACACTTGGAATGACACATTATTAGTTTGAATGCATATGACATACTAGCTGAAGAAGTGGCTAAAGGATTAGTGAGAGAAGACAACTTAGAGATCATGCCCCAAATGAGAGATAGGAATGTAACAGATTAGAGACTATGCATTAGCTCTTTGAGCTAAGCAACGGGATAGATTGTTAAGAAATGATGTTGTTCTAGAAAGATATAGCCCCATTGTAGGATAAAGGCATAGAAGACAATATAACTTTAGAGAACGAGCCTTTAATAAAGAAGGATGACCTTAGAAGACATAAGACGTGATAGATCTGTAGACACTATATTTTATCTAGTCTTTTTATTTTATTTTATTTATTTTATTTTAAAATATATATATGAAATCTTAAATAATATGAAAATGTCATTTGAATTTAAATTCCTTAGATAACATTAATTTTATATAACAAATTTTCATATACATATATATATATATATATATATATATATATATATATATATATATATATATAATCCATTGACAATAAAAAGAGTTATTTTAAAAGGTTTTTATTTCAAAAAAGTTAAATGAATATATATATATATATATATATATATATATATATATATATATATATATATATATATATATATAATCTTATTGTTTTTTAATTTATACTTTTTGAAAAATTAAGTTTTATTTTCATCATTAAATTTGTTTTAACTTTTTTTATGAAATTTTGATTTTGATTTTGATTTTAATTTTAGCTCTTATTTTATTTTAATTTTTGTTTATGAAAGAAAAGAAAAAGGATTATACATTTTAAAAAAATATATATAAAAGAAAGAAAGAAAAAAAGAAGAAAAATATTAAAATCTGGCCGTTAAATCTTGGAGTAGCCTCTAAGTAATGTTCTAGGCCATTCATGTGTCATTTTAACCTTTTTGCCCCTTGTTAGAGATGGTAACCCTTTAAGTTATGAAGGGCAATATGATTTTTTCACAAAAAAAATTAAAAAAAGAAAAGGAAAAAGTGGACAACTCAATTGACCCGCCACTATCACTTTCCTCATCTCTTGCCCACTTTCTCTCTTGATTCTATCTCACTCATCTTCATACCCATCACACCTCTGCTCCTATCCCAACTCTCAAACCTCACGCACTAACTACCTCTCTTCCTCTAAATCTTGATTCTCTCTCTCTTAGATGGGGGATCTAAAGGAAAAGAACCCATCCTTTCCCATTCATCACCAATAGAGCTCTCAACCTCTGAACCTCTCGCTCGCCTTCCTTTCTCTGTCCTCTCTCGATCCCTAAGACCCAATTCTCTCAAAAACACTCATTCTCCATCACTAGACACACATCATGGTCTTAGATGCCTCCCTAATTGATTACAAAATTTAAGCCTTCAATCCTCACCTCCCTCATCTCCCTCACATACAGAAGACCCATGTCATCACTCATAAACCTAGAAAAATTCCTATCACCTCCTAGAATCCTCTCTCTTTATTTGCTTTTTATGCTCATTTTCACTCTCATCCCTGATTTTGAAGAACTCTTACCAAAAACCCCAAATCCTTCATCCTCTATTTAGTTATTCATCCCCTTTCTTTAAGTGGATCTATTTTTTTATTATGGGATCTAATTGATTGAAATCTCTAATGCTTAGCAAAAATTAAAAATGGTTTTAGAAAAAAATTGAGAATGGGTTTGGTCTCCATGCTTAAAATGAAAAAAGCTTGGTGTATGGGTCTGGTCATTTTGAACTCTATTGGCTTTAGGTATAGTTTGTCTAGGCATTATTTGGTTTCATTCTGGACAATTGATCAAGCTATTTTTATTTTGAGTTTGGTCATTTGAACCCTATTTGGCTTTGGTAACTCTTGTCAAATTCTTACTTTTCTTTGGATTCTTATTTTAAATAGAAAATAGTCTATTTTTATCAGTTAATCATTATTATTTGGGTTTGATTAATTTTTCTTTTACTGCTATGATTGATTAAGATTATTTTTGGGTCCTTAATTCATTTTTGGCATTTAATTCCTCTAATTTGTGTCGGTATTTCATTTCTTTAAGTTTTTGAATTCTATATTTGGTTTATTTTATTGCATTTGCTTTGTGTTTTGGCTGTGTCTATTTCGACCAATAGGAAATTGATTTTAAATCTATTTTCAGTGCTTGAAACAAGATAGTATTGGTACATTGGGTTTGGTTTATCAGTTTCATAATTGAATACCTACGAGTTTTACTTCTAGCGTTTTTGTGGTTCACAAACTAATTGATAGAGTTTTCTATTTCTTTGATGGTTTCTTATTGATCTTGATGCTTGATTCATTTTCAATCCTTGATATAAAAATAGGTTTGGTGTTTTATGTTATGCCTCCTGTTATGTTGCCAAATTATTTGTGGTTCTTAGTGTTGTTTTCATAAGATTGTGAAGTTTGTGAGAAGGATCCAATTCTATTGGTATTTGTTAACCTAAAACAGGTTCATTTTCTTGGTGTTTGATATGAAACTAGCATGATTTTTTTTATTTATTTGTTAATGATTTGAAATGGGTTTGAATTCTTTGTTGTTTAATTTTGGATAATGAAAATTGGTTTTGGTTAGTTATCATCATTGTTGGAAATTTGAAATTTTGATTTTTGTATCTTTGGTTAGGTTTTTATTTTCAATAATTTTGGTGTTTTAGATATTAATGAAAAAAAAATATAAAAATAACAAATAATTGAATATCTTTCTTTCATTGAGTTGGATACAAACTAATTACTTTTTCACAAGTTTGAAAATTAGAAAGGAGGAAATAATCTTGCTTTACTTTAATTTTATCTTTATTTATTATTTATTAATTTGGGCATGTCATAATCAACTTATTTTCTGTTTTTATTTTAAATGTATGGTTCAATATAAGAAAATAGTAAAAATAGAAAAAATAAAATATTTCATTGCACTTCACAATGCACACATTGTCTTAGTCCACGGTCGCCAATGATGGACCAATGGTGATTCAACGAGCTGGTCTCTCTGTCAATGATTATAGAAAGGATGGAGACCACTAATAATGAAAATTAATTGATGGAAATTAAAAGGTAATTTAATTTAGGCTTGATTTGATAACATAAATATGTTATTTTGAATGATTTGCAAATTTTTATAAAAAATTATTATTTTTTTTTAATGGGTGATGATGAAGACCAGATCCATAAAAACAAAATTCTTAAGTAGAAGCAATGTAGTTTTAGGCATGCCAATTTGAAAGTTAAATAGTTTGATTTGACTCAATCTGAAATTGCTATCACTTTTTGGTATGAAGCCACCTCTCCCTTTTATGCTCGAGTGAATAAGGAAAAGCCATCACTCTATAAGTTACAAGTTTGATTTTTGCAAACCTTGTTAAATTGAAAACTATGAACTATGATTTATAAACTATGAACTATGAACCCTTCTAAGGGATATATGTTATTAAATAAGTTGCATTGTTTACCCTTTGAGATCATCTATCTCACCCCTTTCCTCGTGTGGTTTTAGGTGAGCATTATGAGGAGGCTTAGGAGATTTCCTTATCCAAGTTTATTTACATACTATGAGATGCAAAAGTTGCTCTTAGATGCTTTGGGAGTTTTATTTTGGAATGTTATTCATTTGATGATTTATTTGGAGTCTTAAATGTTTTGTCCTTATGGATTGTATTCAAATATCTTTAAACTATTCTTCTACTAGTTAAGGATTTCCTTTATTATTGGTTATTTAAGTTAATGCATGTGATTTTAGTATGATCCTAGGCAGTGTTTAACCATGCATGAGAGGGTTCTACAGGCATGGCTGACCTTATGTCTACCTATGTTTTCAGATCATCATATTTTCAAAGTTGGGATGTCACAAAGTTGGTATCAGAGTTGTAGTTTTAGGTTTAGTTTAGACTTGTTTGTTTATTAGGTTGATTAAGTATAATCTTGAAGCATTGAAATATTCCTTTCATGTTAATTACAATCTATTGCTAGTATAGTTTTACAAAATCCTAATAAGCTACAGTACTCCTAGTTACTGTTCTGTATGCCTTATGATTCTCTTATCAGATGACCAACAAGAGTACCCCTATTAGAGGACCCCAACCTAGAGCACCTCATGTGTCATGTAAGAGGACCTAGTAGATATGTTTGAGAAGGCCATGCCTATGATCCACCTTAAATTGTAGAAGACTCTTGATGAGGAGGACCCCATGGAGTGTCTAGATTATGACTAGATTTATAGTTAGATTCAAAAATTGGAAGGAGACTACTCAAACTTGGCAAAGGAAAATTGACATCTTAGGTCCCTAATACATGCCTTGAGAGAGGTCATGGAGCAAATTAAGGCTAAAAAAGTTAAACAGATGGAAGACTATGCACCTAGAGATTCTTGCTGCTCGCCATCTAGATCCTTGTCTTTGATAAGTCATAAGTTGGATAGAGATCTCTTTTGCTATCGATGTGGTGGCATTAGTCATATAGCTCGCAACTACCCTCCTATTGATCGTTTGTATATTCGACCTTAGAAGCTACCTGATGTTTGCCCTGATGAGGAACACAACTAAGACTCGAGCTAGTAATGGTAACTATTAGCCTAATGACATAGGACTTATATGATATAAATGATATTATAAGACTATTTAGTTACTTGGCTTGGGTTTCATTCCTTTTTTTTTTGTTTTTTTAATGCCGATGGAATGATTGACTTTTATATGAGAGGAGAGTTCATTATATTATAAGTTATGTGTTACATAATAATGATATGGGATATATGCCATGATATGTGATATACGTTATGTGATATATGCCCTGTGATGTGATATGATATGATGTGTACTCATGTTAATGTCACATCCCACCCTTGAAGATATGATGGTCCTAGGGCATGGGTAACCATAAAGGTATCGACAACTCGTAGAACCCATACATACAATGAAACTCAATATGATATCAGTAATAACTACATTGCCCAAGATCACAACCTGCATACCAATCTCACTTTCCAAATACTATTATCATTATTCATTCTCATTCTCATTCTCATAGGCAGTCTCAGTTTACCATTCAATTTACACATTAAAATATTACTTATCAAATACTTTTGATCACATCAACTACAATTATACTATCTTACACACATAGAGCATCTAAAGAGTTCTAAACATATTTACAAATACAAATAATTATGAAAAGTCAAATTATTACTTTAACTTGGTAATCCTCAAGGAAGAAAGTGAATTTTTCAGGAATAGACTTGCCAATATCCACTAGACTCTTGAGGACACTCAATTTTCACCTGCAAGAAATGGTGAGTGGAGGGGGTGAGCTTCAGGGAAAGCTCAGTGAACAAAAAATACAATTAACCTTCGAAATAAATTAAAATATACTTCACTAATCATTTATTTATAATTAATGTAATGTAAATCTTTGCATTAATTTATTAACTTCATGCTATTATCAATATTTGAGGAAATTATACAAGTAAATCTCCATTCTCAACTAACTATACATATACGAAATCTTTTGAATCATAGTACTTTGGTTATTTTAATAGATCATATGAGATGTTATTTGAAACATTCAGAGATGTTTTACTTTATTAGCCTTTGAGGATTTTGAGGCATGTACAACATTTGGATTCTAACATGATAGGATTCAAATTAAGACTTGTAACAACTAGCATGAGAGGTACTAATACTTTTGGCAGTAAATATATATAGTATATAAATTTATATTTGAATTCAAACAATCACCCATAATTCATATCTTCATTAAAATGTAATAATCTTTGGTAAAGGTATAATGTGTTTAAGCAATTTTCAACACTAGTGGTGTATGAATAAGTGTTTAAATTTATAAGATTTTAAAGATTTAAAATTTTACTATATATGTTAACATTTTGAAATTTCACACTCTTTAAAAGTTAGACAAACTCATACAAAATAAATTTAATATCTTTGAAAACTCTTACATCTTGGAGTCTTCACTATTTAATTTCAATTAGAATAATGCTTATGACATATGGTTCCTACCTTCATTAAATTATGTCAAACTTTGGTAGGATTAGAATGGTACACAATTTCTCTAAACATATGGTATACAAGTAAACATTTAGAACCATAAGGTTTTAGAAATCTCAATTTATCAATTTATATAAATATATTTTGGAATTTCATATTCCTTAGAAATTAGTCAATTTTATACATGTGTGTTTAATTTAAACATATGAATATAGACATTGAAATTTATTTATTATATACATATAATTCCTTTAAAATTTCATAATTCATTATTTAGGGTTTAGAATAATAATTCATTATACAAATCATCAAAATTCAAAATTCATATATAATACGAGTATTAAATTTTTGAACAAATACATATACAAACAATTGTCTCATCTTATTAATATATATATTTCTTCAAAATATTTCATATTTAATAAGTTATAAAATTAATAATATAACATTTCTAATATATTTAATATCCTAAGGGGAACAATATAAATATATCTAAATCTTGTAATTCTTATAATATTCAAAATACAACTTTGTAAAAATTATATAACTATAAGATTTTCAAATATTCAAGTAAAATTCATATACATACATGTAAAAGGAAATTAATGGAATTTTAAGAAATCTATAAAAATTTAGCTTTAATATTAATGGCTTACATATTAACGATAAACTGTAACCAAATAATTTATATTATATAATGACATATATCTTTTAGATATTTAAAATAAAATTACATAAAATTAATTATTGATACTCATATAAGAAACTTATGTTAATTTTATGGAAATCATACATATTTATAATTTGAAATATTTCATCAAATAAATATGTCACTTAAATAAATTATATATATTATTGGTAATTTATCTATTTTTAAAGATATTAACAAATTAAAAGGAAATCTTTTATACACATATGTATGCTTTTTAATTCAAGAGAGACAATATTCAAACTTACAATCACTTCCATTGGATCGAATCTTCTATTACTATAGTATCAATTAGTCATTTCACTTTTAGGTTACATTTAGCAAATAGGGTGACAAAATTCCTGGATCTTATAATCAATTTGGTTGAATATCAATGAACAAGAATTTTAATATGTTTGGGTTACAATACCATTAAGACTAATAAAGATCATTCATTAAATTGGGGTAGAAGCTCTTTTGAGCATACCCGAAGGCTTTTGATATAAGCATGCTTCCATATAGTTGGGATAGAGGCTCTTTATGGCATACTCGAAGCATAAAGCTCCCTTAAATTTGGGGTAGAGGCTATTTGGCATCCTCGAGGCAGAGGTTCTTTTTAGAGCATATGCCCATATCACTGTATATAATTTAATTTCTATGTGCATAGAATATGATGTCTTACCCATATCAGACAGGGATTTTTATCTTAAGGCTAATCCTTCATAAAATGGGAAATTGAAATTTCAATAATTTCCAAGGTTCAAATGGCTCACTTGAGTTTAGGGTTCATATATAATTTATGAAAGGTTTTTTCTTAGGTGCAAGTAGAAAAGGGTTACTCTGGGTAGCACTTAAAACATATATAAGATCACTTCGGTATTTAGGACTCAACAATTTAAGGATAATTATATTATTAATAATTATGCAGATAATTCTTCTTTAGAAAGGATATTAACTATTATTTTACTCTTACATATAACTTCTCATATTTTTAACTCACTTATTTAACCATAAGAATTTTTATATAATTACAATTTGGATATAAATCCATATATATAAGTAGGATGCTTACACATAACTTTGACCATTTTCGGTAACCTTTCAATTATTTTCATGAAGCATTGGAATTTTTCCTTAATTAATACTTTGGTAATATATGTATATTTTTAACATTTTATGACAGAGCCTTTGTTATTGTATTTATTGGAATATCAATTAAATTTATAATTTTAGGAAATCAATAAAAAATCAATTATGATATATATTAACATTTAACAATATATTACTTATCAATAAACAATGAAATTTGATATTACCATAAACATACCTCTTAATTTAACAATAACAATGTTTTGTTAACTTTAAAAATTTCAAATTTAAACATAACATTATGTACTCTTTACTCACCTAAACTGTCGATTGTAATCTAACTGAATATTCTCTTCGACTAGTTATCCTCTAAATTCTCCTTTGAAATACTTCTAGGAACATAATATCATTTATTAGATATTATACTATTTCTTTCTTATTTATCTTTAAATTATCTACTAAAAATTCAGCAATATCTTCTCTAAATTAAGATTAATTCCATATTACTATAAATCCAATTTATCAACAATAATACAATTAATTGATCCAACCCGAACCTTCAATGCACTAATCCCATCCACTAATTTCATTCCTCATTATCAAACTAATATTCAATCAATTCTGATCTCAACATCTCACTTCAGTCTTTCAATTAATCACTAATAATATTCATTAATCATACGAATAACAATCATCTCAATTTCATTATTCAATTTAACTAATTAACTGCAATAAACTATTTACCTAAATTCTCACAAATAAATTCATAATTCAATATCTATAAACAATTAGAGGTCTAGATTTATACCATGTAACTTAGTTTAATGAGTTAGAGCTACTATCTAGAATCACTAATTTCAGGGGTCCCCAGAATCCAGTCACTGGAAAATTTCAATGATGACCGAATCGCGATCCGAGAATACCAACAGTTAGTGCATGACTTGAGGAGTCTGAATATATCCTTCACTTTCTATAATTTGCCAGAAAATGGTCAAAAATGGCATCGGTAGCCATTGGAATCTCCGGATTCAGGTCAAAAATGAAAGTTATCTAAAATTAATAAATGATATACTAAATCCAAGCTGGAATCATGAGGAGTTCAACCATACCAATTTATTCAGAAACAAAGATTGGAAAACAATAAAAAATTAGTCTAGAAGATTTCTACCAATGGTCCTTTGGATGGAGTATGTGCCGCCATCCAATGGCGGTTGGCAATGGGTGAGGTGGCATTCAAAAGCTCGAAGGGAAAGCTTCCTCTCTAACTAGCACATATTGGTCAATGGCATTTATAGGGCGGTGGATCAAAGCTGTAGTCTCTCTCTCTCTCTCTCTCCCCCCATGTTTCTTTATCTATATTTATGTTTCTTCTTCTGCTCATTTTTGGGCTGTATCATTTCTTTTATATATATATATATATATATATATATATATATATATATATATATATATATATATATATATATATATATATATATATATATATATATATATATATATATTGTCACATCCTAACTTTAGAGATATGATGGTTCTAGAGCATAAGGAGACATAAGGTCACCTATGCCCTTAGAACCCACTTCCACAAATATAAAATCATGCTTAGGATCATACCAAACCTTATACAATAACTCACTTAAAACATTTATATGAAAACCTTTAGTTGCAGAAGATAATAATTAGATACTTCACATACAATTCATAAGAAAATAATATTTCTAATCTAGTTGAAACCTTAATAAATAACATCTCCAAATAAACATAAAAAAAAAAATTCCCAGAGCGTCTAATGACAACCCTTCATAGCATAGTATTATTAAAGACTTGGACAAGGAATTCCCCAAGCGAAGTAGAATGCTTAAGCTATCACCTTTGCTCCTCATATTGCTTACCTAGAACCACACAAGGAAGAAAGGGTGAGATATATTATCTCAATGAGTAAATGATATAGCACATATATTAACATATAGTCCTTTGAAAAGGAAACTCATAGCTTATACACAATGTTCATGATTTACAATTCATGAATCAAGTTGCAATTTAGCAAGTTTGCAGAAATCACACTTATAACACATAAAGAGTGAGGCTATTATCCTAATCACTCGAACACATAGGGGAGAGGTGGCATTAAACTAAATTCCAACTCTTATCACATAGAAAGGCATGAAGCTGATTAGGCCCTACTGCTAGAACTGCCCCTTTTAGTTGAGATGGATACACTACCTCTATTCATCGGGGTAAGACCATATGTACAGGTTCTGATGATTACCTGCATCAACACGAGGACTTCTGCATAAAAAGTTAAAGGTACCCTAGCTAGAGCTAATAGTAATCACATATAACAATAACATGTGTCACAATAACAATAGTAGTTTAACTTTTGAACAAAAGATACAATGATAGTGTAGTTCTAAAAAGAATGTAAGTTAGGACAATAATCATAAAGGTGTTATCATTGGATAAAAAAAAATGGTTTTGGACCAATTGTCCTTTGGCAATCTAAGCTTAACAAAGAAATCATAGAGTTTCATTTTAGAATAGAAAGAACTTAGGTTTCAAGAATGTCAAAGGTACACATATCGTGATAGCTTGTACTTGTAACAATATCATAATGTTTACTCATCTTGTGGTTCTTTTGTTTCTAGTACACGTAGCCCTTTTGAACGTCTAAAACTCCTCAAGCTCTAACATAATATTTAATTCAATACTTAGTATTTATTTAAGCATGATGCTATCCTATCCCATAACTACCCCATGCACATATAACATTCACATACACTTAGAGTTGCACATATAAGTGCACTTCATCACTTGTACATAATATGTTGACTTTATAAGTCTTGTACACTTAGCCGTTATAGGCCCAAATGAGAACACATTATAATTCATGTCAATACCTTTCTAAGGTCAAAACAATATCATTATCTTAATATTAATTCACTTTAACACTCATCTTAGCACACTTAACACTTTCATATATGTCAACTTAATAAATAACCTTTCAAGTGTCATACTTATCTCTTATAACCAATTCATTCAATCAATCTCTTCATCAATTCAAGATCATTAATTCATTATCAAGTCATCATACAACCCACTTCCATATTATCCAATCACATTCACATATTAATCACAACATAAGGTTAAGATACCTTAAGTATACTTAATTGCCTCTAGCTTTGTCTAGAGTCATTCATTCAACCAACATGCAATTTAACCATTCATCATTCATACATACATGTCAATAATCAACAAAATACATCGCATAAAAATTATAGACATTGGGATAAAAATCCCAATGTAGGTTGAACATATCATCAAGGAGAAAACCTGAATTTTCTTACTTTTTGCACTTTCTGTCTATTACAGTAACATGCAGAAATATGGTTTGAACTAAGATTTTTCATGTAAACATAACAAAAATCATTTTAAAACATTAATCCATAGGAATCAGTAGCAATAGGTAAAACATATACATGAAAATTCCAATTTTTGGTTTTAGGATGCAAAACCAAGCGTTTTATTTTTTTTGGTACTTTTCAGTCATTACAGTAATATGTAAACAGGTGTTTTAAACCATTATTTTTCATTCAATCATAACAAAAATCAGTTTAGAACATGAATGTGTAAAAATCAGCAGCCATAGACCATACTTATGCATGAAAATTCAAAGTTTAGGGTTTAGAGAGAAAATCATGAGTTTTCTAGCTTTTTGCGCTAGTCGTTCATTACAGTAATATATAAACACATGATTTAAATCATTATTTTCCATCCAAACAAAAAAAATATCAGTTTAGAACTCCATCATACACAAATCGATAGCCACATATATATGTAATCATAGAATTTTCTAACTTTTAAGTTCTAAAACGAAAACCTTGAATTTCTTTGTTTTTTGAAATTTTTTGGTCATTGCCGTAATATGCAGAAATATGATTTAATTCAATATTTTTTATCTAAACACATCAAAAATTAGTTTAGAATACAATAATGCAGAAATTGCACCCTCTCACCCCCCCCCCCCCCCCCCCCCCCCCCCCCCCCTCCTTATTGAGTTTATGCTTGAAAATTTCAATTTTGAGTTGTAGGATTTAACTTTAGAGAAATCACGTAGAGAGGTTGGTGTTTTCGGTAGAGAAATTAATTTCTCTTTCAAAACTCACCCTAATTGAATTAAATCTATAGAAATCAATAAATAACCAGTTCAAATTGATTTTTTCATAATTTATTACATAGAAATCATATAAGAATTTGAAAGGAAATAAAAACTTATGAATATGGTAAAAAAATCGCAAAGTTGAAGGTGTTTTGTGAATTTCAATAAAGAGAATAATTTGGGGAGAATTTTTCTACCAAAATAATGAAATAACAAAGTGTGGCTGCTAGAATTCAACCTGGCCAAATTTTAGTATTTAAATGTAGGGTTTTGGACAATTTCCAAGATTACCCTTAATGAGGTAAGTTAAGAGTGTTTTAGTATAGTGGGCTTTTAGGTATTTGGGCTTTTTAGTTAATTTAGGGGATGATTATAGGTAATTAAAAATAAATATTTTTTCTTATTATTTTCTATAAAATTTCCCCCAAAAAATTTATTTAAAAATTATTTTAAAATACTCAAAATTATTTTATGCTTAAAAATTGTCTTTTTGCATGAAAATTCATTTTATGTAAAATAAATTATTTTATGCTAATACACTTCATGTAAACTATTTATTTCACAATAATAACTCATATTATGCATATTAAAATTAATTTAACATGCCACATACTCATCAATCACATAGCACATAAATTCCTATAAAAGCACACACTTAGACTTAATAGTTCTAAGTTAAGCAAATTGTCACGAAAATTCCTATGGTAGGTAGAGGTTGTTTTATACACACACACACACACACACACACACACACACACACACATACTAACAAATACTAATAATAATAATAATAATATTTAGTTAAATAAAAATTTCAAACCATAATTTTAACTAAACTATTAATTTCACATAATCTCCAATATTATTCAATAATTATGATATAAATCATAATATACAATTCCAAATATTGATTAAACAAATTTCTATATTTCACAATAAAATTTCAATTTCTTTAATTTAAAATTTTATCAATTTGATAAATAATAAGTTTAAAATTCAATAATTCATTTAATAAAATATTCTCTTAAAAATATTAGTATAATAATATAAGAAATTAGTATCATTTCAAGTATCAATATAAAATGTAATAAATAAATTATTCCAAATATCAATATTAAATTTGAAATAATTCTCTATTTTTTCAAATACTCATATAGCAATATTAATAAATCATATATATAATATCAAATATCAATATAAATTTAGTTTATCAATATCAATATAATAATATAAATAAATATCAATATCAATATTCAAATATAAATTCATAAATATCTATAACTTTGAATATCAATATAATTATAACAATACGAAAAATATTTCCATATAAAATTATTATTGTAAAACATTTAAAGTCCAATCATTTCAAGTTTGAAAATATTCATTTAATAATATACGAGGTCATGTTCCTCTATAATTGTCACATCTCAACCTTAGAGATATGATGGTCCCAGAACATGGGGAGACATAAGGTCACCCATGCCCGTAGAACCCACTTACCTATAAACAAATCATACTTAGGATCTAACCAAACCTCGTACATTAACTCATTTAAAACATTTAGATGAATACCATAAATTGCGAAAGACTTAAAATCAATCATTACATATAAAATCCGCAAGGAAAATAATATATCTGAATAAATATCAATCAACAATTCCCAGAGCATCTAATGACAAGACTTCATAAAATTGTATTAGTGATAACTTGGATAAGGAATTCCCCAAGCAAAATAGAATGCTTGAGCCATCACCTTGCCTCCTCACATTTGCTCACCTGGAACCACACAAGGAAAAAGGGGTGAGATAGATGATCTCAATGAGTAAACGAAAAGGCACATACATTATCACATATTCCTTCTAAAGGAAACACATAGCTTATACACATAGTTCATGATTTATAATTCATGAATCAGGTTGCAATTTAGCAAGGGTTCAATTTGGTAAGTTTGCAGAAATCACACTTATCACTTATAAAGAGTGAAGGCTATTGCTCTATCACTCGACACACATTGAGGAGAGGTGGCCTTATACCAAATTCCAACTCCTATCACATAAAAGGTATGAAGCTGATCAGCCTGCACAGCTAGAATCGCCCCTTCTAGCTGAAGTGGATACACTACCCCTATCCATCGGGTTAAGACCATGTGCATAGGTTCCGATGATTACCCGCATCAGCATGAGGATTCTGCATAAAGGGTAAAAGGTACCATAGCTAGAGCTAATGGTAATCACAATTATCAATATCACATAAGGCAACAATAACATGTATTCTAATAACAATAGTGGTTTAGCTTTCAAACAAAAGATACAATGATTGTGTAGTTCTAGAAAGAATACTAGTTAGGGTGTTAATCACAAGAAGTTCTCATTGGATAAACAACTAGTTTTGGACCAAATGTCCTTTGGTAACCCAAGCTTGACAAAGAAATCATAAAATAATATTTAAAATGGAAAGAACTTGGGTTTCAAGGATCACAAAGGCTCACATAACAATATATTACATATTTGTAATATAACAAAATGTTACTTGCACTTGTAACATGAACATAGTGTTTATTCACACTTGTAGAATGAATACGATGTTACTCATCTTAGGTTCCTTTGCTCCTAGTACACATAGTCCCTTTTGCACTTCTAAAGCTCCTCAAACTCTAACATAATATTTGATTTAATACTTGGTATTTATTTACTCATGATGCTTCTATCCCATAACTACCCATATACATATAACATACATGTTAGAGTTCACACATAGGCGTACTCATCGCTTGCACATAACACATTAACTTTAAAAGTCTTGCATTCTTAGGCCTTATAGGTTCACATGAAAATACATTACAATCTTATCAATACCTTTTTAAGGTCATCACCATATTATTACCCTAATATCAATTCACTTTAACTATTATCTTAGTTCACTTCACACTTCCATACATGTCAACTTAACAGTTAACCTTTTATACGTCATGCTTAACTCTTATGATCCTTTTCACTTCATTAACTCATAACCATATGTTCATCATCAATTCATCATAACATCTAGTTCCAAATTCCCTAATCATATTTGCATTCTAATCACAATATAGGGTTAAGATACCTTAAGTATTCCTTAAGTATACCAAAATGCATTTAAACTTATCTAGGATCATACTTTCAACTAACATGCAATTTTATCATTTATTATACATACATACATGTCAACAATCATCATAACACATCACATAAAATTTATAATCATTGGGACAAAAATGTTTATATAGGCCGAATGCATCATCAAGGTAAAAACCAAATTCTTCTTCTTTTTGTACTTTCCATCTATTTCAGAAATATGTAAAAACATGGTTTGAATCAAGATTTTTCATGTAAACATGACAAAAATCATTTTAGAATTTAAATTGATAAGAATCGGCCACTCTTGGTGTTATTTATGCACAAAAATTCAAATTTTGGCTTATAGAGCACAAAACCATGAGTTTTCATGTTTTTGGTATTTTTCGGTCATTTCAGAAATACATAAACAGGTTATTTAAACTACTATTTTTCATTCAATCATAGAAAATATCAGTTTAGAACACATCCCTATATGATTCGGCAGCCATAGATAGGGTTTATACAAAAAAATTTCCAAATTTAAAAGGCTTAGGTGAAAAATCATGAGTTTTCGCGCTTTCTGTGCATTTCGTTCATTTTAGCGATAAACAGACACATGATTCAAATCATTATTTTCCATCTAAACAAAACAAATATCATATTAGAACACTTCTTCATACAAATCAGTAGCCATATGTCCATTCAAGAATAATATTTTCCAACTTCCAAGTTCTAACACGAAAACCTTGAACTCCTTTGTTTTTCGAAACTTTCCGATCATCATAGAAATATGCAGAAATATTTCTTAATCCAATATTTTCCTTCAAAACAAATCAAAAATCAGTTTAGAATACAACCATGCACAAATTTCCCCCCTATGATTTTTATGCATAAAAATTGTGATTTTAAGTTATAGAATTCACCTTTGAAGAAATCTCGCGGAAAGAATCGTGTTTTCATTAGAAAATAAATTTTCTCTCCCAAAAACTCAACTAAATAGAATTAAATCTGTAAAAATTAGTAATCAAATAGTTCAAAATAATTTTCCCATAATTTATTTTATAGAAATCAGTTTAGAAATCGAAAGTGAACAAAACTTACGATTACGGTCAAGAAATCACGAAACGGAAAGGTGTTTTCAATATTTCGGTAGAGAGAAATATTTTGAGAGAATTTTCTGCCAAGATACAGAAAGAATAAGAGAATGGATGCTGGAAACCCTGTTTTAGCTGAAATTTAGGTTATATATTAGGGTTTGGGTGAAATTTCCACTAATACCCTTAATGAAATAGGTTAGGAGGATTTTGGTGTAGTAGGCTTTTGGGTATTTGGGCTTTTCCTTTAAATTTTCAGTTGAATAAGAATTAAAATAAAAAGAATTATTTTCTTATTAATTCTATAACATTTCCCTCAAAAATATTTATTTTAAATTATTTTAAAAAATACCCATAAAATTATTTTATGCTTAAAAGTTGTCTTATGCATGAAAATTCATTTTATTTAAAATAAATTCTTTTATGCAAATGCACTTCTTGTAAATCATTTATTTCACAATAGCAACTCATATTATGCATATTAAAATTAATTTAATATGCCACATACTCATCAATCACTTAGATCACAAATTTTCACACAAGCACACACTAAACCTTAATAGTTCTAAATCAAGCAATTTATCACGAAAATTCCTAGGGTGGGTGTGGGTTGTTACAATAATAAATTTAATTTTTATTAAATTTGCATCTCAATCACCAAGATCTTTATAAATCAAAATTTATTTATCAATTACTTAATAATTTATCTTATAAAAATGCAAAAAATTCACTCATAAACACAAAACATTTGAACTTAATTCACATATACATTGTTAACTAGGGCACATATTATGATACTAATTGAATATCTTCACATATACTTCTGTACATACAACTTGTACTGGGTTAAGATAATATAGTTACATGCATGGTAAGTATAATATGATAGTGGGGTTAAATGGGTTAAAAGGGAGTTAGCACTGAATACCTTACCCGTTAAAGCATAATGCCTCCTAAGAAAAAGGTCCGTATAACTGCTCAACTTGTTAGGGTTGATGAGAATGCGGTATTGGACATCGCTTCAGATGTTGCCTCTACATTGGTAAGGTCAAGAGAGAGGTCTAACTCAAGAGTACCAACCATGGGCTCTAGTGAGCAAGCCTCTTCAGAAGAGGTTCAAGATATACATGACGAGATGAGGGACTTGTGCAAGGAATTAGAGGTGCTGCGAGCATAGAGGTTGGAAGTGCTACCAACACAAGAGGAAAATTGAGTTCTACTAACCATAGTAGTGGCACTTGCACAAAGAGAAAGGAAGCAGCTACTCGATGAGGGAATGACCTTGCCAGAATTTAAGAAGTTAAAACTACTTACCTTCTATGGTGAAGAGGGTGATGATGCTCTCAAATTTTTGGACAAGATAGTCTGTCGACCATCTTACTTTGATGCTTAAGTGATTGAGTTGGTAGGACTCTAAGTCAAGAAGGAGGCATGGTACTGTTATAAGAGGGATATTGAGGACTGGCTTTATGGAGGAGATCCACCTACTTGGACAGAGTTTAAATAAGAAATGATGGATCAATTCTTACTGGAAGGTGAAAGACTAGATAGGTCACTATAGTTTGAATAATTGAGGTAGAACCTAGTATGTCAGTGTTAGAGTATGCTAAGGAGTTTAACCAACTCAACAAGTTCGCTGCTAACATCATTCCTATAAAAGCCAGTTGCATCAATCGCTTCTTAAGGGGATTGGTTACACCCCTATTTAACTCTTTAGTAGTAATCAAGTTTTTGACCTTAGCTAAGCTAGTAGATAAGGCTAAGACAATGGAGAAGAGGCATAAGGCTGAGAAAGATAAGCATGTTGAACGTGAGCAGAAGAGCAAACATAAGAGCAAGGGTCATAGAGGCCAACATAGAGGAGGAAGAGGAGGTCAAGAAAAGGAATCTTCGCTAATAACTGTAACACCTGGACAGCATAATGGTCAATCCAAGCAGAGTTTCCCTACTTGTGGCCAGTATGGTAGGAAGAATCCTAGATTTTGCCAGAAAGTCTCTAGCGCATGTTTGAAATGTGGTCTGATGGGTCACTTCATCAAAGACTACCTATTAATAGGAAATTCAAGGAATGTGACCTTAGTACCTCCACCATCTATATTGTCTTAACCATAAGGTTATGGAGCCAAATATAAGGGACCAGCTACTAGAAATGCACTAACTGCAAACAATAAGGGCAAAGGTCGTGTCTTCACTTTGAATCAGTAAAAGGCCCATGCTTCACATACTGCCATCATAGGTATCATTCCTATTAAAACTTCTAGTGCAAGATGCTTGATAGATTCTAATGCTATGCATTAATTTGTGTCTCTATGTTTTGCTAAGGATTTAGGTAGAAATAAGGAATTAATGAATGAACCCCTAGTAGTATAGACTCCTTTAGGAGAGATGATGGAAGTAAAATATGTGTTTAAGGACTGTGAGATAGATATTAATAGAAGAAAACTTCTAGTGGAGTTATCAGAACTTGAGGTACTAGAATTTGTTATGATCTTAGGAATGGATTGGCTATATGAGCATGAAGCTCGTATTAACTATAGAGAGAAGCAAGTAGAATTTAGAACCATGAATGGGGAGAAATTTATATATCAAGGACATAGGAATAAGAACTCTCTAAGTTTGATATCAGCTTTGGGAGCTAGAAGGTTGTTAAGGAAAGGGTGTCAAGCATACTTAGCTCATATAGTCGATAACAATATGGAAGCCATTGTTCATGGCAAAAGCATACTAATGGTAGACGAGTTCATGGACATCTTTCCAAAAGACATACCTTGAATATCACCATATTGTGAGATCGAGTTCAGCTAAATCATGGTTGATGACACTTACTCCCAACTCCTTGACCACCTGGGAAGAGGTGTACAACAAATTTATGGGGAAGTTCTACTCTCACCAAAAGACAGCTGAACTGAGATCGAAGATTGTAACCTTCACACAAATGGAAGGAGACCTTTTCATGAAGTATGGGAGAGGTTCAAGATGTTGCAAATCCAGTGCCCCCACCATCACTATCCACTGCAGTTGCTCAACCAATTCTTTTATGATGGGCTTACATATTAGAGCCAAAGTTTAGTTGACAATGCAGCTGGAGGGGCAATGGGGGAGAAAACTGCTGAGGAGACATGTGACTTGTAAGAGATGCTTGGGGCCAACTCTCAGCAGAAAAGTGTAAGAGGAAGAAGAGTTGGAATACAAGAAGGAGCTCCTGTAAAAGATGTGGCCATGCAATTAGCTGAGCTTACCAAACAAGTCGAGCTTTTATCCATGAAGGGAAGCACATCAGCTCAACAACAAGAGGTATGTGGTGTTTGTGGAATTTTTGGCCATGGTGCTAATATTTGTCCCTCTAGTTTTGATGTCTATGCGGGTGAGCCAGAGTAAGCACAGGCTTTGGATGGTTTCCAACCTAGGGTGAGGAATGACCCCTACTCCAATACTTATAACCAAGGTTGGAGAAACCATCCAAACTTTTCCTGGAGAAACAACAATCAACAGCAACAGCAGCCTCAATTCCAAATGATGCAAAGAGGCAACCACCAAGGAGAAGCATCGAGCCAACAACAAAGGAAGCTTTCTCTAGAGGATAGCTTAAATGCCTTCATTCAAGTTAGTACTCAAAACCAGGAGGCCAACAATAGCAGATTTGATTCTCTGGAAGCTTCAGTAAGAAAGGTGGAGACTCAAGTTGGGCAAATTGCAAATCATATGCAAGCACACCAACACGGGAAACTTCCTAGCCAACCGAAGCAAGCTAAGGCGATCTCAGTCCTCAGGAGTGGTAAGGTAATAAATAAGACTGTTGGTTATGACTCTGATAATGCAGGAGTTGATCTTGATCAACCCGAAGGGGAAAAGAGCAATAAACAGCCTGGAGAGAAGGAGACAGCTATGGAGACACCAGCTTCCCCTCCTCAATTGCATAAGGCAGATGATCCTTACAGACCGCCCATTCCTTTTCTGAGTCGGCTGAAAAAGGGTAAGCAGGATAAGCAATTTGATGAGCTATTCAAAATGCTATCCAAGGTAAGTGTTAATTTGCCTTTGCTTGATGTGATAAAGAATGTGCCTTCTTATGCTAAATTTTTCAAAGAACTGAATTCTAAGAAAAGGAGGTTGGAAATGGAAGAAAAAATTATTGTGTCTGAGGTGGCTAATGCTGTGCTCCAGCATAAGTTACCTCCTAAAGCTAAAGACCCTGGTAGTTTTTTTATTGACATTAGTATGGGTAATGGGGAAGAGGCTAAAGGTATGCTAGACTTAGGTGCAAGTATCAACTTGATGCCCTATGCTTTGTTTTTGCAATTGAATTTAGGAGAATTGAGGCCCACTAAAATGTGTCTGCAACTAGCTGATAGGTCTTTGAGATTCCCTAAGGGAATTATAGAGGATGTGCTAGTGCAAGTTGGAGGGTTGATTGTGCCTGTTGACTTTATTGTATTGGACATGAGGGACGAGTTGTCAAACGGGCCAGAATTGCATATTTTGTTAGGGCACCCTTTCATAGCAACAACTAATACCTTGATTGATGTTAAAAATGGAAAGTTAACCATGACTGTTTTGGGTCAAACTGTTGAGTTTTCTATTTTTAATAATCTTACTGTGTTGAGCACGTCATTGCATGAAGAATGTTCCTTTATTGACTATATTGATGCTGCTATTCAACAAGTTTTCTTGCAGGATGCTTTCGAGGATAAGCTAGAACTAGCAATCACACTTGACAAAGGAGCTGAAATCTATGTTCCTGAAATAGTGAACTACATTGAGGATTTAGATGCAGTGGAAGTAGGAGAGGTAGGAAATGAGGAGATTGCGGAGCTGCCTTTGATTCAAAAGGGAGAGAAAAAACCTTCACAAACCCTAGAACTTAAAGAGCTGCCTAAGCATTTGAAATATGTGTTCTTAAGTGAGGGAGAGAATTCACCTATGATAATTTCTACTTTATTGAGTGAAAAAGAAGAGGAAAGATTAGTGAGAGAATTGAAAAGGTTAAAGAAGGCAATAGGTTAGGGGTTAAGTGACATCAAGGGAATCAGTCCCTCCATGTGCATGCATAGGATAACATTAGAAGAGGGAGTTAAGCCTAAGAGGGAGATGCAAAGAAGTTTCAACCCCCATATGAGAGAGGTAGTAAAGAAGGAAGTGCTGAAATTGCTGGATGAGGGAGTAATTTATCCTATTGCGGATAGTGATTGGGTGAGTCCTGTTCATGTGGTTCCTAAGAAATCAGGAATCACAGTTGTGGAAAATGCAAACAATGAGTTAATCCCAACCAGGACTGTTACTGGGTGGCGAATGTGCATAGATTATAGGAAATTGAACAATGCCACTAAGAAGGATCACTTTCCCTTGCCCTTTATTGATCAAATGTTGAATAAACTTGCTGGACATTCTTACTACTATTTTCTTGATGGACTTTCAGGTTACTATCAAGTGGCAATAGCTCCGGAGGATCAAGCAAAAACCACTTTCACATGTCCATTTAGGACATTTGCTTTCCGAAGGATGCCATTCGGGCTATGCAACGCCCCAACAACCTTTCAAAGATGCATGATGTCAGTATTTTCTGACATGATTGATGATTTCATAGAGGTATTTATGGATGACTTCTCTATCTTTGGTAATTCATTTGATGATTGTCTCAATAAATTGGTGCTTATACTTGAAAGATGTATTGAGTGCAATCTTACTTTGAGTTGGGAGAAGAGTCACTTCATGGTAACTCATGGTATTGTGTTGGGACATGTTGTATCTAGTAAGGGCATAGAGGTTGACAAGGCCAAAGTGGACTTAATTGCAAACTTACCCCCTCCCACCTTTGTTAAGGGGATAAGAAGTTTTTTAGGGCATGCAGGTTTTTATAGGAGGTTTATTAAGGATTTTTCCAAATTAAGTGAACCTCTTTACAGGTTACTAGGAAAAATGTTCCTTTTGATTTTGATGATAAATGTATGCATACCTTTGATACTCTGAAAAAAAAGCTAACCACTGCACCTGTCATTGTTGCCCCTGATTGGGCCTTACCTTTTGAAATCATGTGTGATGCATCCAATCATGCATTAGGGGCTGTTTTGGGACAAAGGGTTGAAAAGTTCTTAAGAGTCATATATTATGCTAGTTTAACCCTTAATGATGCCCAAGTGAATTACACTACAACTGAGAAGGAAATGTTAGCTGTTGTCTTTGCATTAGACAAGTTTAGGGCATACTTGATTGGGTCTAAAGTAATTGTGCATTCTGATCATGCTGCTTTGAAATATCTTTTGTCTAAACAACACGCTAAAACGTGCTTAATTAGGTGGGTTTTACTTTTGCAAGAATTCGATTGTGAGATTTGGGATAAAAAGGGGAGTGAAAATGTGGTGGCTGATCACTTATCTAGGTTACCCATTTCAAATGATGAACTTGCATCAAATGAGACTCATAATGATTTGGAGTCATTCCCTGATGAACAGTTGTTTGGGGTATCACAAGTCCCATGGTTTGCTGATTTTGCTAATTATCTTGCCTGTGATGTATTGCTAACTAACATGTCTTATCAAGAAAAGAAAAGGTTCTTGCATGAGTGCAGGTATTATTTTTGGGTGAACCTTATTTGTTTAGAATTTGCAAAGATGAGATTGTTCGCAGATGTATTCCAGAGGATGAACAACAAAGTGTCCTGAAATTTTGCCATGATCTCAGTTGTGGTGGACACTTTGGAGGGAAGAAGACAGCTCAAAAAGTTCTCCAAAGTGGTTTGTATTGGCCAACTCTGTTCAAAGATGCTCACAATTACTGTAAGCAATGTGATAGGTGCCAAAGAGTAGGTAATATCGGTAGGAGAAATGAAATGCCCCTTACTAACTACATTGTTGTTGAAATTTTTGATGTATGGGGTATTGATTTCATGGGGCCTTTCCCTATCTCCTTTGGTTTTCAATATATTTTGGTTGTTGTAGATTATGTTTCTAAGTGGGTGGAAGCAATTCCAACCCGAACTAACGATGCTCATGTTGTTGTTAAGTTTGTGAAGGATTTTATTCTCACCAGGCATGGGCACCAAGGGTGATGGTTAGCGATGGGGGAAGTCACTTCTGCAATAAGCTGGTTGAGAAACAAATGCAAAATTCAGGAGTAAAGCATAAGGTAGCGACTCCCTATCACCCACAAACCTCCGGGCAAGTAGAAACATCCAACAAGCAGATAAAAGGGATTTTGGAGAAAACAGTGAATGTCTTAAGGAAGGACTGGTCAATTCATCTCAGTGAAGCATTATGGGCATACCGGACAGCATACAAGGCTCCTTTGGGGATGAGTCCATTTCAGCTAATGTATGGCATGGCTTGCCATTTGCCAGTTGAATTGGAACATAAAGCATACTGGGCTATCAAAGCAATGAATTTCAACCTGGAGAAAGCAAGGGAGAGAAGGATGCTGCAATTGTCCGAGTTGGATGAACTCCGAAATGAAGCATATGAGAACTCTCGGATATACAAAGAGAAGACTAAGGCTTTGCATGACAAAAACCTTGTTCGAAAAGTGCTTGAACCAGGTATGAAAGTTCTTCTATTCAACTCGCGGTTACGCCTTTTTCCAGGTAAACTCAAATCCCATTAGAGTGGCCCTTTTATTGTCAAAATGGTATTTCCCTCGGGAGTTGTTGAATTGTTTAACTATCGAACAAATGAAATTTTTTGAGTTAATGGTAAGAGAGTTAAGCCATATTATGAGAGTGTGGAAGGGTTTAAGGAAGTTCAAAGCATTTTGCTAGAGGATCCTTAAATTTTTCCGCAGCGTCCAGCTAAGACGATGTTAAAGAAGCGCTTTTTGGGAGGCAACCCAAGTAAGTTATTTTTTCCTTTTATTGATCCTGATTTATTTGTACATTTAAGAATTAAAAAAAAAGGGGATCTTTGCTTTATTTTTGATTATTTTTAATACTGTTAGTTTAGATTTATGCTGTGGTTTTGCTGTGAATTTGTGTTGGTCTCAGGAGTTAGGAAATGTGCAATTAAAAGCATCAGTGCAAAAATTGGCAATTAGATTGCAGAATTGGTGCACAACTAGCAGCCATGCCCACTACAGGCAGTCCAGCAGCAAGCAGCAGCGTCCGCTGCAGGCCACAGTGCGTGCAACAGCCATGCCCAGCACAGGCAGTCCAGCAGCAAGCAGCAGCTTCCGCTGCAGGCCACAGCGTGCGCAACAGCCACGCCCACCACAGGCAGTCCCGCAGCAAGCAGCAGTGTCCGCTGCAAGCTTGCAGCATGTGCAGTAACCCGCACGGCAGGAAGCACCCTGCAGCGTGCGCCAAGCCAGCCAGCGTGCACAGCAGAAGGCCCCCTGCAGCATTATAGGCACATGTCCAGGGGGGGCATACTTGGAATTTCCACATATTAAGTGTCCCGTTGCACCAACAGAAATAGAAAAAAAAAACAAAAAAATAAAAAAACAAAATTTTTAACTTACTGCTTTCTATCTCTATTCGGTTTTCCCTTTCTTTTCTCTTGAACCCCACCCGAAATCCCCTAGTCTTCATCCCTTCAACCCCAAATTTCTGCACAAGGATCATTACCCATTCTTCCTAACTCTCTTTCTCCTCTTTAATTGCTTTCAATCAAGCAAACGATGTCCAAGAGAGTCAAGAGTGTGGGCATGAAGGATTCCAAAACTAAGGGCAAGGGCAAGCAAGATGTAGCAGATTTAAGAGAAGATTTTGGGGCTCCATTTTGAATTCTCACACAAGCAGAAGGAGAAAGGTATTTGGCACTCACCTAATCTAATCGCACTTATAAACCTTGTAGATATCTTGATTTTGATATTTTGCAATCTTTGGGTTTGGATGATGAGGTTAAGAGATTGAGTGCCATTTTGGGTTGGAGTGAGTTTATTAGGCTTGATTGTGATGTCTATCCCCCTATTGCTTTGGAATTCTTTACTTCCTATTGTCCACTTGAACGGGATAACCAAATTTACTTTCGGTTGCAAGATAAAGAATATAGAATTGGACATGCAAAATTTTGTGAAGCATTTGGATTTCCTACAAATGGGGTAGATTGTATAGAGAGTAAGTTTAATGTGCATGAATTTTGGGAAAAATTAACTGGGCTTAAGAAATTCGATCCTAACAAGGCACCGAATGGGTTTATCAAAGATCATGCTATTCTTGTGTTACATAAATTTATGTGCCATGCTGTGTTCAGGAAATCGGAGAGTAGTAAAGTGTCCCATAAGGAATTACATGTGCTATGGTGTTTGGCGAACAGATAACAAATTGACACTGGTTCTTCATTGCGTCGAACAATGATGGATATGATTACCCATAAAAGGTACCATTTGAATATGGGACATATTGTTTCCACCTTAGCATTTTTCTATGAGCTCATTGACTCCACCTCTTTAGAGTTTGAACCATTACCAAGGTGGACTTTCACTATGGATTCTTGGATTTTATTCGAGGTGGCCAATTTGGACCAAACTCTGAGGGCACCTAAGTCCTGCAAATGTTGGAGGGATTATCACCTCAAGAATCCACCACCAACTGCATTTCATCGAGGCTCCTCGTCGAATGCACAACCTGACTTGCTAGCTCTTCCTTCTACAGAGCCACCAAGAGAGGTGGAAGGGTGGAGACAAGTTTTGAGCAAACTTGAGTCCATGGAGGAGCAGAACTGGGTTATGATGGCTGAAGTGAGTAGATGGTTCGATAAAGTGGAGAAAGAGCAGAGGTCGCAATGGCATAAGTTGGCACTAATCGGTGCAAAGTATGGTATCGATATGACATCACCTCCTCCTTCGCCATCTGAAGCTCATGACTAAAGGTAACCTTTCTCTGTTAGTTACTGGTTTAGAATTTTTCATTTTTCATTATTTTTTAGTTTTTCCTTTATGTCCATCATTGCATGCATTTTCACATTATGGACAATGTGGAGCTTAAGTGTAGGGGGGAGTAATTTCTTTATTGTCATTTTGTTTTGTTTTTGTTTTATCCTCATTGTCAAAAAATACTTGACTATTTACTTGGATTGGCTCAAAGATCTTGATTTTAGGACTTAAAATTTAAGTGTGGCCATCGATATATAAAGGTTGTGTTTGAAGTAGATTATTGGCAATTGCTAAGGATATGAAATTCTTTTGCATGAGATTTTATTTTTATGCTAAGCTGAAATCATTGATTTGTGTGAATTGCCGAAAGAAGCTTATGTATGCTTGACTTAGAGAGGGCTTATGCAACGTGTTATCACCGAGTAGTCTCACCCATTTTAGAACATTCTTGCCAATTAGTCGAAGCGAAATTTGTTTGGTCCACTTAGGAAAGGAAGAAATGATTAAGGCATTTCTTGTTTTAGCCAAATCCTTATATCCACCCATTTGATGTGTTTTTCCCTAGTTAGCCCTTTGAGATAAATAAATGCATTAATATGCATATGTTTAACTTGAACTTCCTTGATGTTGCTTAGCTATCTTAATACCAACCTGTTATTTTCTTTGATTATTGATGCATAATAAAGTGTGAATGTTATTTTGAGGAGTCTTCAAGAATGTGAATGAATGGAGTGAAGAAGTAAGTGTGGGGGAAAAATGATCTTGAACAAAAAAAAAAAAAAAAAAGCATACTCAATTTTTCTTTTCCTCCAGAAAGAATCTAAAGTAAAAAGTTAGAAGTTCATAATGAATGTCACTCCATGACGGTTAAGGCAAGAAGACCTATGTTTTGCATCATTTTTGAAGAAAATTTTTGTTTGTTTTAGC
Source organism: Reutealis trisperma (assembly GCA_947687605.1). Taxonomy (NCBI): domain Eukaryota; kingdom Viridiplantae; phylum Streptophyta; class Magnoliopsida; order Malpighiales; family Euphorbiaceae; genus Reutealis; species Reutealis trisperma. The sequence goes on from CANTUT010000276.1 coordinate 319,151, forward strand.
TTACTTTTTGATTAGCCCTTAACCCTTTAAAACCTCGTTACAACCTTAGTAAAGACCTTTTGATCTTTTCAACCTTTTTGGACTCAATTAGTGGAGATGAAATTGGTAAGGATGCCTATGAGGTGGATGAGCATGTATGAATATTAATCTTTTGATTAGAGACTCTCTTTGATGACATGAGTGTATATGCCTATCATAAAGTGCAACAAGTTTAATTTGGTAAGCCACGCAATGATTTGATTGATTCTTGGTGGAATTGCTGAGATCTTGGGTAAATTGAGTTGAGTATTCTGCACTTGTTACATACTTCTCTTCAAACATGTATCTTTTAAGGCACACACAGCTTTTTCTAAAATATAAGAGGGTCTTGATGCTAGCTAAGGACAATTGTTGAGTATGGTTTGCTTAAGGACAAGCAAAGATTAAGTGTGGGGGAAGTTGTTTGTGGCATATGTATATGGTTTTTGTGTGTGTTAATTTAGGTTTTTTGTGATTAATTCATGTTTATGTAGGTTAGAATGTGTTATTTTACTTTTTTTAGTTTGAGGAAGGTTTTAGTTCATTTTGCAGGAATTGAGCATTAAATGGAGCAAAAGAATGAAATTCAGGCAGAAGCATGTGTAATGGGCCTGAAAAATCGCGCATATAGTCTAGCCAGCGCAAGCCAAGCAGCAGCAGCAGCACCCCAGCGCTAGCTGCCAATGGGCCAGCTCAAGCCAAGCAGTAGCAACAGCACCCCAGCAGCGCCCGTGATGGTCATCCAGGGCGCGCGACAGGCTGTTCTTCAGCAAGCAGCAGCAGCAGCATCCGCTGCAGGCCACAGTGCATGCAACAGGCTTTTTTTTTTCAGCAGGCCATGTTCAGCAATGCCAGCTGCCTAGTCCCAGCGTCCGCTGCCAACGAAGATCCCAGCCCCAGTGCCCAGTTGCATAGTCCCAGCGCCCGCCGCAAAGATCTGCTCAGTTTTAGGAATGCTGATCCGAATTTCTAGTTTCCTTTTCCATTTAGGTTTTCTTGTTTTAGAGGTTATAAATAGATCTTAAATAGGGATTGAAAAGGGAGGCGGGAGTTCTGGACTCATGAATTGAAATTGGCATAAAACTTCAGTTGATTTTCTTAGTTAAATTTTCCAGAAATTATTTTGAGATTAGGCTTCCAAATTTTGTTCTGAGGAGTTTCTTTGAAAAAATTGAAGAGATTGAATTTAATCAATTCGGTTGTAAGGTGAGGATTGAATCTTATTTCTCCAATTTAATTATTCTAGGTTAATTAAATCGATAGTATTGTTTTGATGGATTCAGTTAATTATATTAAGAATGAGATGATTTCTTTATTTTCCATGAGCTAATTTATTTTAATCTAGGGTTTGTATGATGTGTTCATCATATGGAATGAGTTAAATCCCAATCAATTATTCTTTTTATTCTTAATTGAGTTGGTTAATTGTTTAAGAATAATTGCTTAGCTACCAATTGTTCTACTTAGTTTTTGAATGAAGGAACAAGAGTTAAAGTTCGATTCCCGATTTCACTCTTTTAAGATCTTAAAATGAATTAGAAATATAAGTTTTAAGATTAAGTTCTTGTTTTTAATGTATGAACTGATAGAATGATTTCTATAAATGCGAGTGCTAATAGATTGATTTTTATCCGTTGATTTATTAGAAATTAGGGTTTTAGTATAATTAATTGGGACTATTCTAGAACATAGAGGATTGATAAACTGAATGCAAACCCTGGACTATATTTATTCATTAAATTTTCACTTAATTACATCTGCATTTTCTTTTAATTTATTGTTTTGCTTTTAGTTCTTTTAAAACTCAAAAAATCAAATAAATCTTTTTATATTTAATTTGCTTTCACAAAGAAACAAATAATTTCTATTTGCAATTCCTTGAGAGAATATGACCTTCGGTGCTTCCTAAATACTACAATTGCCTTGTATACTTGTGGGTCGCTTTTGGACAGTATATTTTGAGGCGAACACTTCTTTGCCAGTGTCTACTACGTGGGCTAGATACACTTGACATCCTTTCCTTAACATCCGCCTGGCTCCTAAGGCTGATATCAAGTTTAGAGGATTCTCATCCCTATCTCCTTAGTGCACAAACTCCTTCCCATCTCTAGTTCGAAACTCGATAAGTTTCTTTCTACGGTCGATGCGAGCTCCATGCTCATACAACCAGTCCATCCCTAATATCACATCAAATTCTAATACGTCTAATTCTGCAATATTACCGGAAGTGTTTATCCATTAATGTCTACATCACAACCTTTATACTCATACTTCACTTCCATCACTTCCCCTAAAGGAGTTGTTATTACTAATGGTTCACTCATCAATTCCTTATCTATACCCAAATACTTAGAAAAACAAGGCGACACAAATGAATGGGTAGCACCAAAATTAATTAAACATTTTACGCTAGAACTTTGGATAGGGATGATACCTGTGATGGCAGTGTGTGAATTGTGAGCCTCTTGCGGATTTAATACGAAGACTTGACCCTTGCCCTTATTCTCTGTCGTCGGTGCATTCCTAACCATTGGTCATTTGTCCTTGACTCCTTGTCCTTGCGTTTGGAATGGCTTGGGTTGTGGTTGTATCGTGGTCCTATTCCTGTGACTCCTCATCTGCGAGTACTCCTTATGAAGTGCCCCATTTGCCCACACCTAAGGCAAGCGCCAGTTTCTTTCTGGTAGATTCCAGAATGTTTCCTTCCACATTTGCCGCATGTGGGGATCTCTTGCTTAGTTTGACCATTTCGTGGTCTAGATGATGGAAACTCCTTCTTTTGCTCTCCTCCATTTCCATGGTGTCCTTTATGACCTTTATTCTTATGCCTTCCCTTCTAGTCTTATTCAGCTCGTTTGGCTCTCTCCACCTTGTATATTTTCTCCATAACTTTGGCCTTGTCCACGAGCTTGGCAAAGGTTGGAAATTCGATTGCTGCCAACTAATTGAATAGAGGTGTGATTAGTCCTCTAAGGAAATGATTGACGCGACTTATTTCGATAGGAACGATGTTGACAACAAAACAACTAAGTCGGTTAAACTCCTTAGCATAATCCGACACGGACATTCCTAGCCTTTGCTTCATTTGCTCGAACTGCAATGCTCTATCTTGCCTTTCTCCTTCTGGCAAGAACTGATCCATTATTTCTTACTTAAATTATGTCCACGTAGGTGGGTCATCCCTGTAAAGTCGTTCTTTGATATTTCTCTCGTACCAGTACCAAGCTTCTTTCTTGAGTTGGAGTCCTACCAACTCAATCACTCGAGCATCCAAGCAAGATAAACGACGGACTAGCTTATCCATCTCATCCAAAAATTCATGAGGGTCATCTCCTTCCTCACCACAAAAGTAGGCGATTGCAACTTCTTAAACTCTGCCATGGTCATTCTTTCATCAGGTAGTCATTTCCTCTCTCTCCGAGCAGGTGTCACTACTGTAGGTGGTGTAACTCCATTCCTTTCTTGAGTTGGTGGTGTTTCCCGCGTTTGAGCTTGTAGCTCGTCTAGTTCCTTGCGCAAATCTCTCATTTCTTCGCACATGGCATGCACTTCTTGCAAAAAGGTTGCTCACTAGAGCCCAAGTCGGTGCCCTCGAGTTGGATCTTTCCCTTGACCATATAGGTGCAAAGGGAGCGTTCGATGCGGAGTCCCATATAACATCGTCATTAGCCCTAACGGATTGGGCAATTGTGCGAACCTTCTTCTTGGGAGGCATTCTGTATATCATAATAAGGGAATTTAGTATTAATCCCCTATCCTAACCCATTTAACCTCCCCCTTAACCTAGCACACATTATCATGCATTTAACATGTCACATCACTAAGCACATGTCATGTATGAATCGCATATCACATAGTTTTGCACACATCACACATCATAATCATATAGCATAATTCTCATAATATCACACTATAGCATAATAATGAAGGAAATCATCTCATCCTAGGTGACTAAGCAATCAAGGAAAATCATTCATATCATATAAAGTGCTATGTCATTACGTCGATCATCCTATCTACTCGACCTATTTATCGTGTCCACCTCCAGAGCAATCCAGAACGACATGGCCACTGCTACCACATCGATAGCAAAGGAGATCTCTATCTTGATGGCGATTAGCTGAAGATGCAAACCTTACTGATGAGTAGTCCCCTTTATGCTCAACAATCCCTGACCTGAGCTGCTCCATATCCTCTTTTAGTGCATGAATCATTACCTTAAGACGTCAGTTTTCCTCCTTCAAGTACGAACAGTTATCCTCCAATTTCTAAACCTTACTATATACCCAATTAGGATCTAAGCGCTCCTCGGGGTCCTCTTCTTTGTCCGAGGTCTTCTCCTTCGTGGGGCGAATCACAGTTACAACTTTCTCGAGCATTTATGGCCAAGTCCTTTTACAAGTCACACGGGGTGCCCTAGGTCACGGTCCTCGAGTAGGCATAATCTTCTTAGTCATCTGTCAGAAGAATTGTAAGGCAAGCAAACAATAACAAGGATTACTAAAATCTACTAGGATTTCACAGAACTATGCTAGTGATAGACTGCAAGTGACATGACAGGAAAATTCCTATGCTCCAGGATTTTACTTAAACAACTCATATACAACAAGCCTAAACTAGACTTTTTAAAAACTACGGCTCTGACACCACCTTTGTCACATCCCAACCTTATGAGATACGACAGTCCTAGAACATAGGGAGACATAAGGTCACCCACACCCATAGAACCCATTAACATATAACAATCACACCTAGGATCTTACCGAACCTCTTTTATTAACTCATTTAAAACATTTAGATGAATATCATAAATTGTGAAAGACTTAAAATAAATCATTACATGTAAAATCCATAAGGAAAATAGTATAAATCTCGATAAGTGTCAATCAACATTCCCGGAGCACCTAAAGACAAGACTTCATAAATATAATACTATTAATAACTCAGACAAGGAATTTCCCAAGTGAAGTAGAATGCTTAAGCCATCACCTTGTCTCCTCACATTTGCTCACCTAGAAGCACACAAGGAAAGGGGTGAGATAGATGATCTAAATGAGTAAACAAAAAGGCGCATACATTATCACATATTCCTTTGAAAGGAAACACATAACTTATACATATAGTTCATGGTTTATAACTCATGAATTAGGTTGCAATTTAGCAAGGGTTCAATTCGACAAGTTTGCAGAAATCACACTTATAACACGTAGAGAGTGAAGACTATTGCTCATTCACTCGAAACACATAGAGGAGAGGTGGCCTTATACCAATTTCCAACTTCTATCACGCAGAAAGGGTGAAGCTTATCAGGCCCCACGGCTAGAACTGCCCCTTCTAGCTGAGGTGGATACACTACCCCTATCCATCAGGTTAAGACCATGTGCACAAGTTTCGATGATTACCCATATCGGCACGAGGATTCTGCATAAAGGGTAAAGGTACCATAGCTAAAGCTATTGGTAAACACAATTAACAATATCACATAAGGCAATAATAACATATATCTCAATAACAATAGTGGTTTAGTTTTAAAAAAATGATACAATGATAGTGTAGTTCTAGAAAGAATACAAGTTAGGGTGTTAATCACAATAATTTTTCATTGGATAGCAAAATAGTTTTTAGACCAAATGTCCCTTGGCAACCCAAGCTTGACAAAGAAATCATATAATAAAATTAAAAATGGAAAGAACTTGGGTTTTAAAGATCACAAAGGTTCACATATCAATAGATCACATTCTTATAACACAACATGATGTTGTTCACATTTGTAATAAGAACATTGTGTTTACTCACACTTGTAGAATGAATACGATGTTTACTCACCTTAGGGTTCCTTTGCTCCTAGGACACGTAGTCCCTTTTGCACTTCTAAAGCTCCTTAAACTCTAACATAATATTTGATTTAATAGTTAGTATTTATTTACTCATGATGCTCCTATCCCATAACTACCCATGTACATATAGCATACACATACACTTAGAGTTCACACATAGGTGTACTCATCACTTGCACATAGCTCGTTGACCTACTGGTCTTGCATACTTAGGCCTTATAGGCTCACATAGAAACACATTGCAATCATATCAATACCTCTTTAAGGTCATCACAATATCATTACCTTAATATTAATTCACTTATCAATTATCTTAGTTCGCTTTACACTTCTATACATGTCAACTTAAAAATTAATCCTTCAAACATCATGCTTAACTCTTATGGTCCCTTTCACTTCATTAACTCTTAATCATATGTTCATCATCAATTTATCATAACATCTAGTTCCATATTTCCCAATCACATTTGCATGCTAATCATAATATAATGTTAAGATACCTTAAGTATACCTTAAGTATACCAAAACGCATTTAAGCTTATCTAAGACCATACTTTCAATTAACATGTAATTTTATCATTTATTATACATACATACATGTCAACAATCATCAAAACACATCACATGAAATTTATAAACATTTGGACAAAATTGTTCATTTAGGCCGAATGCATCATTAAGGTAAAAACCAAATTCTTCTTCTTTTCGTGCTTTCCGTCTATTTCAAAAATATGCAAAAACATGGTTTGAACCAAGATTTTTCAAGTAAACATAAAAAGAATCATTTTAGAACTTAAATCCATAAGAGTCGACCCCTATTGGTGTTAGTAATATGGAAAAATTCAATCTTTTGCATTATAGTGCACAAAACCATAAGTTTTCTTGTTTTCAGTATTTTCCGGTCATCTCAGAAATATGCAAACAGGTTGTTTAAACCATTATTTTTCATTCAATTATTGAAAATATCAATTTAGAACACATTCCTTCATGAATCGATAGCCATAGGTAGGGTTTGTACAAAAAAATTCTAAGTTCAAAGGCTTAGGTGAAAAATCATGAGTTTCCGCGCTTTTTGCGCATTTTGTTTATTTCAGCGATAATCAGACACATGATTCAAATCATTATTTTTCATCTAAAAAAAACAAATATCACATTAGAAAACCAATTCATACAATTGGCAGCCATATATTCATGAAGGAATAAAATTTGCCAATTTCCAAGTCCTAACACGAAAACCTTGAATTCTTTTGTTTTTTCGAAACTTTTCGGTCATCATAGAAATATGCAAAAATATTATTTCATCCAATATTTTTCATCAAAACAAATCAAAAATTAGTTTAAAATACATCCATGCACAAATCACCACCCCCCCCCCCACCCCCCTTATGATGTTTATGCAATAAAATTGTGATTTTAAGTTATAGAATTCACCTTTGGAGAAATCTTGCTGAAAGAATCGTGTTTTCGGTAGAAAATAAATTTTCTCTCCCAAAAATTAACTCAAGCAGAATTGAATTTGTAAAAATCAATAATTAAATAGTTCAAAATAATTTTCCCATAATTTATTTCATAGAAATCAGTTTAGAAATCGGAAGAGAATAAAAACTTATGATTACGATCATGAAATCGCGAAACGAAAAGGTGTTTTCGATATTTCAGTAGAGAGAATTATTTTAAGAGGTTTTTCTACCAAAATACAGAAAGAATAAGAGAATGGGTGCTAGAAACCCTTGTTTGGCCGAAAATTAGAATATATATTAGGGTTGGAGTGGAATTTCCACTATTACCGTTAATGAAATAGGTTAGGAAAATTTTTGTGTAGTGGGCTTTTGGGTATTTGGGCTTTTCCTTTAAAAATTTCTACTAAATGGAATTAAAATAAAAATAATATTTTTCTTATTAATTCTAGAACATTTCCCTCAAAAATATTTATTTAAAAATACCCATAAAATTATTTTGTGCTTAAAAATTGTCTTATGCATGAAAATTCATTTTATTCAAAATAAATTCTTTTTTGCAAATGCATTTCATGTAAATCATTTATTCCACAATGGCAACACATATTATGCATATTAAAATTAATTTAATACGCCACATTCTCATCAATCACTTAGATCACAAATTTTCACACAAGCACACACTTAACCTTATAGGTTCTAATTCAAGCAATTTATCATGAAAATTCCTAGGGTGGGTGTGGGTTGTTACAGTTGGCCTCTTTGCAACATTTGAAATTGAGACTGCTGCTATTGTTGGTTGTTGTTTTTGCAAGAAAAGTTTGGATGGTTTTTCCAACCTTGGTTATAGGTGTTGGAAAATGGGTCATTTCTCGGCCTAGGTTGGAAATCATCCAAGGCTTGTGCTTGCTCATAATCACCTGCAAAAGAATCAAAACTTAAAGGGTAAACATTAGCACCATGCCTACAAATACCATAAACACCACATACCTCTTATTGTTGAACTGCTGTGTTCCCCTTCATAGTGAGGAGCTTGACTTGTCTAGTAAGCTCAGCTATTTGCCTAGCCATATCTTTCCCTAAAGCTCCTTCTTCAAATCCAACTCTTCTCCCTCTCACACTTTTCTACTAAGACTTAGCACCAAGCATCTCAAAAAGTTTATAAGTTTCCTTAGTAGTGATCTCTCCCATTGCCCCTCCAGCTGCATTGTCAACTATGCTTTGGCTCTGGAATGTGAGTCCATCATAAAAGAACTGGTTGAGCAATTGCAATGGATAGTGATGGTGTGAGCATTGAATTTGCAACATCTTGAACCTTTCCCATGCTTCATGAAAAGGCTCTCCTTCCATTTGTGTAAAAGTTGCAATCTTTAATCTCAAATCAGCTGTCTTTTGGTGAGCGTAGAACTTCCCAATGAATTTATTATACACCTCCTCCCAAGTAGTCAATGAATTAGGAGTAAGTGTCATCAGCAAAGATTTAACTCTGTCCTTCAAGGTGTGAGGAAAGCATCTCATTCGCAACTGATCTTTAGTTAGACCTTGCAAAGGAAAGGTCTATATAGTGGAGTAGAAATTCTTAATGAAATTGAGGGGGTCTTCATTCGGCACTCCATAAAAAGACAGGAGCATGCTATAATGTATGCTTTTTGGCTCATAATTTCAGGCAGCCACATCGAGTCTAATGCATGATGTTGTGGTGCCTATGATTGGCATAACATAATCCTTTATGGGTCTCCTTTCCTATGCCATGATGTGTGGTTGTTTTTCTTAGTCTTCTACCCTTGGATTTTCGAGATCTATTAGATCAACTTGGTCCTCGTTTGGCTCTAGTCTTCTTCTTTCTCCACCTAACTTGTGCACATTATCAACAAAAGGGATAATCTCTCTTTTCAGAGATCTTCCCCCTTGAATAAAAATCTCAAAAAACAAATGTAAATAAAAACTAAATATTTTCACAATGAAACAAACAAATTCGCCTTTCAATTCCTTGGCAATGGCGCCAAAAACTTATTTGCCTAAAAAAAAACTGTCCACAAGTGACCTACAAGTATATGGGGCAATTGTAGTATATCAGAAGCACCCAAGGTCATATCTCTCAAGGAATTTCAAATGGAAATATTTGTCTCGATTTAAAGCACATTAAATGAAAAGAATTTGAATCATTTGCAAAGAAATAATTGCAAAACAAGAAATTAAAAGAAAATGTAAATTAAAATACAATAGGTTTTAAAATAATGAATGAATGATGCCTAGGATTTATATTTAGTTTATCAATCCTATATGTTCATGAACATACCCAATTGATTATTCTAAAGCCTTAGTTTCTAATAATTCAAAGAATAAAAATCAATCTATTAGCAATCGCATTCATAGAAATCATTCTATCAAATCATATATCAAAAACTAAAGCATAATTTTAAAACTTATATTTCTAATTCATTTTAAGATCTTAAAGGAATGAATTCTGGAATTAAACTTCAACTCTCATTCCTTCGTTCAAAACCTAAGTCAAACAATCAATCAATTCAATTATGAATAATAAAAATAATCAACAAGGATTATATTCAATTTCATATCATGAACACATCATACAAACCCTAGACAAGACTCAAATTAGTTCATGGAAAACATAATGATAATCTCCAAGTTACTAAAATCAAAAGAATTCATTGAATTAAAATCTTCAATTCAATAATCAAAAGATGAAAATAACCAAGAAATTAATCTTATAAACCAATCCAATGTTCTAACCCAATCTCTTAACGTCTTCATAAAGAATTTCCAAAATCACTAAAAACAATCTTCTCTAAGTGTTGAAATCTAAAAACTAAAATTAAATTCAGAGAATAGAAAATTGGAAGAGAAGATAGTTAGATAAGCGTTGAAAACATTATTTTTTGGCCCTTATTCCTAATGAATTTTATACCTCCAATTAAGTTTAATCGGTTTGTTTTAGTGCTTTACCAGTTCTTTTAGTTAATCCAGTGTTAAAGGATGCCATGATCCGATTGTGAGCCAGGATAGTGAAAAGATCCAAGCCAAAATGCTGATTTTTAGAAGTATATAGGCTACCACGGGTTGAGCCACAGTTGGAATTCTAGCCGTGTGATAAGAGCAAAGTAGAAAATTATCCAGTAGCTTCCCACAGGTGGAGGCATGGATGGGGTTTCACTTATGGGAAGCTACATTTTCCTTGATTCTTCCATTGCCACAACTGGAACCCCAGCTATGGGTCCAGTGGTGCACATCCGAAATCTCAAAACTATAAAACCAAATTTGACAGCATTTTGGGGGAGAACGAAGGGGATTAGTGAGATAATAGAAAGGAAAAGAAGACAATGAAGATTGCAGATTAAAGAACAAGATTTCTTTACACTTAACTCATGAATTGTTTAGGCTTTCTTACTTCTTTAATTCTTTTTTTGGTTTCAATGTGTGATATGAACTAATTCTTTCCAATTTGGGTATTGATGAACCCTAGAACCTTTTATATAGATTGAATTACTTTTTATTCAATTAAATCATCCTTGAATTGTTTTATCTTTATGATTATTATTGCTTAAATACCAATTGATAATTGCATGCTTATTAATTGGGGATTGTTTTCATATAATTGACTAGAGATAACTTTATATGAATTGATCACTTATAAAGATTGAAAGTTGATTGGGGCACTAGAGATAGGCTTACAAGACTTCTTTGGTAGATAGTTTCTCAAATCTAAAGTATGACCAAATTGAGTTTGCTTGAGAAGAGATTCCTTGCATTCCTCTTGGGAAATAGGGATTTAATTACTAGAGAGAGATTTTTATATGATTTAGTGAAACACCAATTCAACTTATGGAATGAATTTGATTGATGCGTAGTTCATGATATACAGTTAGGGGCTAGGGGGATTCAATACCTGAATGGGCTTTTATTCCTTATTTCATCTTCTTTTTCCTTCTTGTTATTTTACTTAAATTATATTTTAGTTTAGTTTGAATATAATTATAATCATTCTCATCAACACCAATTTGATTAACTAGACATTAGCAGACATTTTGAGCTAGTACTTACCTAAAGTCTCCAGTGGAACGATAGCTCATTCACTACTATATTGCTTGTGCGATCTATACACTTGTAGAATATGCATCAATACTATCCCCTAAAATTCCCCAAAATCAATATCAAAATCAAGATGATTCTTTTCCTCTAGACATCCCTATTTAAATAAACCAAACTTCTTTTTTAGTTTCTACTTTCCTAAAATAATTTAGGATTGAAAATCCTTAAAAATCTTATAAAATCTTCAATATCTACTCATAGGTGACATAGCGAGCACTGGAATTGACAGCTAGGCGGTAGGACAATCAGGCAGGAGAGGGCTTCCTATTGCATGGCATGGGCTAGCAGGTTGCTGCACACACTGGACTTCCTAGTGAGGTGCTGGAGCAAGCACAATGCAGTTGCATGGCACTGGTGCTACTCCTATGAGGCATTGGAGGCATGCTGCTAGCACTAGTGCTGCTCCTGCGAGGCGCTGGGGTTGCCGCGATGACATTCCTCCTACCGAATTTTTCATCTTCGCTCCAAACTTTTGATTCTTTCATTATTTAATGCAACTAAAAATAACTTAACAAACATAATAAAAACATCATAAAATCATAAAAATAAATTATAAATTAACAATTAAAGGAATAAAAAATAAGATAAAACTATGACAAAACATATATGAATTGAGTTCTATGATGTGTTAATTATGAATTAATGATCCTAAATTGCATATTGGATTGATTGTATGATTTAATCCAAAGGAGACAAGCATGAATCTTTTAGGTTTACTTGTTAAGTTGATATGTATGGAAAGTATTAAGTGTACCAAGTTGGAAGTTAAATGAAATTGATATTAAGATTATGATTTGTTGTGTTTGGCTTTAGAAAAGTCTTGATATGAACTATTATATGAATTCATGTGAGCTTAAGAAGGCAAAGTATATAGGACTTAAAAGTCAATATGTTATATGAAGTGAAGAGTGTACTTTTAAGTGCAACTCCAAGTATATGTGAATGATATATATGCATGGGGTAGTTACAGTATAGAATAGCATGATGTTAAGCCAATGATAAATATTGAATTGTAATGTTATGTTAGAGCTTGGAGATTGTTAGAAGTGTAAAGGTTACGAGCATTAGGAGCTAAGGAAACACAAGGTGAGTAAACATTATGTTCATGTTATAAGTACAAGTTATCATGATATGTGAACCTTTGAGATTTTTGAAACCTGAGTTCCTTTCTATCATAAATTATAATCATATAATTTCTTTATTAAGCTTGGATTGCCAAAGGACAATTGGTCTGAAACTATTATTGATCATTCATCGACAAGAAAAAAGCCTCTGTGTTTATCGCTTTACCTTACTTTCTTTCTGGAACCACACTATTGTTTATCTTTTATTTAATAAAATAAACTTCTATTGCTACTATTATATATGTGATTGTATTCTTGCATGCTTATGTTACAAGTGATTGTCATTAGCTTTACCTATAGTATCTATGGGAAATCATTGGAAACTGTGAACATGTTCTTAACTTAATGGATAGGGGCAGAGTATCCACCTTAGCTAAAAGGGGTGGTTCTAGCCATGGAGCCTAATCAACTTCATGTTTCTTTACAAGTTGGGAGTTGGAATTTGGTATGAGGCCACCTCTCCCTTTCATGCTCGAGTGAATAAGGCAAAAGCCATCACTCTACAAGTTACAAGTTACAATGTTAATTTCTGCAAACCTTGTTAAATTAAAAACTATGAACTATGATTTATGAACTATGAACTGTGAACCCTTCTAAGGGATATGTGCTATTGTATAAGTTGTATTCTTTACTTATTAACATCATCTATCTCACCCTTTTCCTTGTGTAGTTTCAGGCAAACATTATGAGGAGGCAAGGTGATAGGTTAAGCAATCTACTCTACTTGGGAGACTTCCTTATCCAAGTTTATTTACATACTATAAGATATAAGAGTTACTCTTAGATGCTCCGAGAGTTTTGTTTTGGAACATTATTCATTTGATGATTTATTTGGAGTCTTAAATGTTTTGTCCTGATGGATTGTATTTGAAGTACCTTTAAACTATTCTTCCACTAATTAAGGATTTCCTTTATTATTAGTTGTTTAAATTAATGCATGTGATTTTGGTATGATCCTAGGCAGTGTTTAATCGTGCATAAGAGCATTCTACAAGCATGGTGACCTTATGTCTACCCATATTCTAGAAACGTCATATCACCAAAGTTGGGATGTGACATCTTGTTTGGTTCATCTGGGCATTATTTGGTTTCATTTTGGTTAGCTGATTAAGCTATTTTTGCTTTGACGTTGGTGGTTTGAACCCCATTTGGTTTTGGTAACTCTTCTCAAATTCTTACTTTTCTTTGGATTCTTATTTTGAATAGAAAATAATATGTTTTTATTGGTTAATCATTGTTATTTGGATTTGATTAATTTTGCTTTTATTGCCATGATTGATTGAGATTATTTTTGGGTCCTAATTTCATTTTTGGTTTTTGTGTTTGATATTTGATTTCATTAAATTTTTTAAGGTCTGGGTCTAGATTATTTTATTTGATTTGTTTTGTGTTTTAGCTATATCTATTTTGACCAATAGGAAATTGACTTTAAATCTATTTTAGTTCTTGAAACAGGAAAGAATTAGTATTAGGTCTGGTTTATTAGATTCATAATTGAATACATGCAGGTTTTATTTCTACCATTTCTGTGGTTTGTGAACTAATTGATTGAGTTTTCTATTTGTTTGATGGTTTATGATCGATCTTGATGCATGATTCATTTTCAATCCTTGATATAAAAATGGATCTGGTGTTTTATGTTATGGTCCTATTATGTTGCCAAATTAGTTGCAGTTCTTGGTGTTGTTTTTCAAAAGATTGTGAAGTTTGTGAGAAGGATCCGATTTTGTCGGTATTTATTATCGTCAAACAGGTTCATTTTCTTATTGTTTGATATGAAACTAGCATGATTTTTTTTATTTGTTAATGATTCGAATGGGTCTGAATTATTTGTTGTTTAATTTTGGATAATGAAAATTGGGTTAGGTTAATTATCATCATTGTTGGGAATTTGAAATTTTCATTTTTGTATCTTTGATTACGTTTTTGAAAAAAAAAAGTGATTAATTAATTAATTAAAAAGATTGATTAATTAATTAATTAATTAATTGAGTGATTAATTTTAATTTAAAAAAAAAGTTTTAGTTAATTAAAAAGATTAATTAACTTGGTTAGGATGAGATAATTAATCAATTAAAAAGATTAATTAACAAATTAGAGAGTGGTTGAAGGGAGAAGAAGAGAGGAATTAGAGGATAGCTATCTACTCTAACTCAAGGGGCATCGAAAATGGAAGAATGAAGGGGGTTTTTATAGGAAAAGTGGGATGAGGGATAGTTTGGGAAGTGAAAAAGTGAAAAAACCAAAAGAATAAGGCTAAAAATGCTAAGAAAAAAAGGTTGGAGGGTCAACAAAGGAAAAAAATGGAGGGAAGGGCAGCATTGGAGGCGTGCTGGGAGCATCGGTAGCACTAGCAAATCATGTTAGCGGCATGTATTTATGAGACCACTATAATGGCTTTGTATAACGCATTAAACTTAGTAGGTGTCAAGGTGCGGCTGGATCAATAGGTGCAAAATTGAGGATTCACAGCTACCCTCTTATTAGAATTGTCTTTTCTATAAGGCCATTCTAATGATGATGAACCTAGGAGAAGGGATTGTACAAGGAACCAAAGGGATGTCTATGTTGGTGCTTAGATATGTTTGGGTGAGGGACATGGTTGAAAAAGAAATATGGTAAAAAGAACCACAGTGATGTTTAAGCAATCATTCCTAAACATTTATGATTAAAAAATGTGGTTGATAAATAAAAGCGAGAAAAGGGAGCAAAGGGATATCTAAGCTGGTTGCTAGATATTTTTGGGTGAAGTGATGGATTTAGGTAAAAGAAGTGGAAAGTGGAACCATATAGATGTCTAGGTAATTGTTTGTAGGCATTTATAAGTGTAATTGAATGATGTAGATAAAAGAGATGGAAAAAGGAACCATATGGATGTCTAGGTGATGGTTTCTAGACATTTATAGGTGGAATTAATGGATTTAGATAAAAGAGATGGAAAAAAAACCACATGGATGTTTAAGTGACCATTTCTAGACATTATAGCTGGAAGAGAATTTTGGACAAGATAATTTAGTAAAAGGAGAGCCTCGACTTATGGCAAGTCAGCTTGAGAGATTCTGATTTTGGTAAAGAAAGAGCCTCGGCCTATGGCGAGTTAGCTCAAGAGATTTCAAAAAGATTTTAGTAGGAGAGCCTCAATCTATAGCAAGTCAGCTTGAGAGATTCTAATAAGATTTTGGTAAAGGGAGAGCCTTGGCCTATAGTGAGTTGGCTCAAGAAATTTTGAAAAGATTTTGATAAGAAAGCCTTTGCTTATAGTGAGTTGACTCAAGAGATTATGACAAGATTTTGATAGAGGAAATGCCTCAACTAATGGCAAGTTGGCTCGAGAGATTTTAAAAAGATTTTGGTAGGAGGAGAACCTCGGCCTATAATGAGTTGGCTCAATAAATTCTAAAAAGATTTTGGTAGGAAGAGAGTTGCAACTTATGACAAGTCAGCTCTATAGATTCTGAAAAGATTTTGGTAGGAGGAGAGCCTAGGCTTATGGCTAGTCAGCTCTAGAGATTCTAATAAGATTTTGGTAAAAGGAGAGCCTCGACCTATTGTGAGTCATCATAAGAGATTATAAAAAGATTTGGTTAGGAGGAGAACCTCGGCCTATGGTGAGCTAGCTCAATAGATTTTGATAGGAGGAGAGCCTTAGCTTATGGCTAGTTAGCTCGATAGGTTCCTAAAAGATTTTGGTAGGAGGAGAGCCTCATCCTATGATGAGTTGACTCAAGAGATTTTGACAAGATTTTAATTGCACTGTGGAAACTTGGGCTTCTAAATGTGAAAGGTTGGGCCTTTTGAAAGGCTTGAAGAAACTTTGCAGGGATTAAAGGAACTCTAGAAGTCACACTTCATCAGTTAGATTTGGAAAGGTATCATGTAACTTTAAAGAGGCACTAATCAGCTTTAGGAGTGTCGTAAGCTTCAAGGAAGTATTGCTCAACTTTAGGAGAGGTTATTAACTTGGTTTGTGTATGGCTGCAGATAGTTGCATATACATATATGTTTGTGCATAGATGATGCATGTTCATGTATGCCTGTTTTAGGATTCATTGAATTTTTGTTTAATTTTTTATGCCATGAATGATTTGTGTTGATGTATGTAATGGATGATTACATGGATGTAAGAGGATGGATTCACACATTTGCTTTATGAATGCAATTTTTTCATGTTACTTTTGCATTCGTGGAGCCATATATGTATAGACAAAGAAACTCAACAAGGTTAAAGAACTCAACAAGGAGTGGATTGAGATTTTTCTAAGGGCTTGTTTTAGTTTTGGGATCCAGTGGCTTATGTTTTATATTTTGGTGTTGCTAAGGAGGTGTTGTGTCTCACCTTTAGGAAATTCAATACTACGGCTTAGCTACGATACAAAGGCAACTTTAGTATTGCCAGAGTTTAAATTTTCGCATTTTTTGTATTTTTTAGGAATTTTTGGACTTGCTTTAGGATGCTGCGGGCTAAAGGGTGGCTGGTGATGGTAAAGTGAATTTGACCGCTGTGATTGAGAAGTTCTATAATCCTGATGACCAAAGAGATATGAGGCAACATAGGCTTAGGATAAGGGCCTTGGTTTTCTATTTGAGAGTTAGATACCTATTTCATGAGTTCATTGATTGGTATGATGCCAGAATGGAAGGATTGGTATTAGGGTTTAAAGAGGTGGATTATCTTGCCAATTATTCTTCAAGTGAGAAAAATTTATCTGTTCTTACTCTTTTTGTTAGGGGTAGTTTGTGGGTGTCTAGTTTTAGGTATTGGGTTATTTTGTTGGTGTGGCTGATGGATCATTTTCTAATGGTAGCCCCTGCTTTTTAGTCCATATATGCCTTATCGAGATTTGGTTAGTGATTAGATAAGATGGTTACTTGTAGCTTACCTTAAAGGATATATTTTGGCATTGCCAACGATAAGGGATTAGATCTTTCATGATCATAACCCATGGTTATCGAGTGGTTTGCTTATTGGGTTTGTTTTGAATGAACTTTCACAGGGGATGAGGGTTTTGAGATAGATGAGGTAGACTCAGGATGTGCCCCCCATTTTCCTTTCTTAGAGTCTGTGCAAATCACAGCTTCCATTATTAGAGTGACTGGCCAAAAGAGTTATCATGTTGTTCATTCTAAGATTTCATTTAAGACCATAAAGAGGTATGATTGGTGTTGATAAAGGTGATTTGGCTAGTTGAGAAAGAGCATCAGTCTGTCCTACTAAGGGTAATAAAGAGTGATGTGGCTAAAGAGAGATAGGCTATAATAGGAGCCATCAGTAGAAAAAGGATGTCAACACAGACAGAGGGGGTTGACTTAATTTTTGAAGGAGACTTAGGGATCTATTAGAGATGCGACACCACAGGCTGCAGTAGCAACTCAAGTTATAGTGGTGATGATAGAGGAGACAATGATTGTAGTGAGGAGACAGGATGACACAATATTGGAGGTTCAAAGAAGGACTACTATAGTTAAGACTGGGAGGAGGACTATATTTTCTAGAGTACATAGGAGGATTTTAGTTGCCGTGACATGGAGCTATTTCCAAGTTATTTTGGGAGCAATTTTAGAACTGTTAGTACTCAAAAAGGGTTTTTAATACTGTTGTGGGAGTAGTTCTTATTCTACTGGTACTTCTACCACTATGGCAATTATAGTTGGTTAGGGAAATCTTGGGTATTACATTCTAAACCCTTAAGAAAATTCATCCTTGAATTTTTCAAAAGAGGTACTCTTAGTACATAAAGCAATTTATAATACTTTGGCTATATGTCAATTGGTTTCTTATACACATCTTATCTTTATGAGTTTTCTATTATTTTCTCGCCACCTTTCTTATTTAAAATTCTTTGATGATTTATCTTTAATAACAATTCTTATACTATAAGATCTGTTATGAAATCGATGTCATCTTGATTTTCTAAGCCATCAAATATGTAATATCTCTTTCCTCATTTTGTGTACTATAAATTTATTTCCTTTTGTCAAACTTATTAATACTCAAGAATTCTTAAAGCACTATATAGATATCTTATCATTTCATTTTATTCCTCCATAAAAGTATCTTAGAATGCTATAATCTTATGTCTAGTGGTCATAGTCACTCTTAATACTTGTCATCAATTACAAGTACCAACTCTTTAGACAAATTACTTCTACTTCTGCTCTTCACTACTATTTAAAAGTTCATTCCATAGTTAATCAATCATTAACTATACATGTCTACAAAGAATCAAACCAAACTTTCAGTCAATGTATCCTTTGTTAAAGCTTTCCCTACCACTTCAATCATTTTAACATCTTTTGAATATGTAATAACCATACGGTATATGCATAGTTATTTACAAATGAAAAACATAACAAAGTTCACCTTAAATCTTTCATTAACTGATATGTCTTATCTCCACATACCAATTACACAATTTTACATTGAATCTTTGTAATTCTATAGAATCTCAAATCAATATATAGATATCCTTAGATTCTTTACCATTACTAATTGTCTCGATTACTCCAAATTTTGATATTCTTGCCACTTTCATACTTGCTATTGTATATGTCCAGATACACACTTATACCATTAGATATATAGTTATTTTCCTTGCATACATAGTTAATATGTGTCATCTTCACATTTATAAGCATGTGAACCCTCAAAAATACACCTCAAGTGGACAGTCTTTCAGTTATGAACCCACAGAATCAAACAGAGCTCGAATCAGAGCTGAAATGGGCCTGAAACGGATTGAAACGGATCGAGCCACGCGAGTGGCGCTAGGAGGCACATTTTCCGTGCCGCCCAGAAGGTGGCATGAATTTTGTGCCTCCGAAGCCATAGCCATGCTACTTGCGCGGCACCAAGAGGGTGCTGGCGATATGGCGGCACGCTACAGCCGGCACGTCGGCCGTGCCACCCCTGTTGCCGACATCGCGCCGACGCCGCCATCTGTACCGTTGGATCCTCCTCTGGCAGCTCTATAAATAGGAGCCTCCTCCAGCCTCATTTGGCATGAATTCCAAAGCATTCTAAAGTAATTCACGAAGTTTTCAAAGCAATTGAGGCATATTTCAAAGCATATTTTCTTTCATATACTCACATAGTTGCTGTTTCTAGATCCAAATTCCAAATTTCCTTTGAATTCACGGTGGAGTTGAGATTTGGAGCCAAATTAGTTCCATTTGTTCGAAATTCAAGAAAAGCAAAGGTATAATCTCTTTTCCATTTTCCAAAATTCTAAATTCAGATCTAGAATTCTCTTTAGGTCTAAAACTGAAAAGATCTAAAACTTATTAATTTAAGAATCAGAATTAAGTTAATAAGCAAATCAACACATTTTTAAAACCCCTCCTTCACAAGAAGGGAGAATTGCGTGGGGTTTGATTTTTATTCAATAGGATACGCAGGCTGCCATTCTGAAAGGCATCAACTCCAAAAATCCTTTTATCAATATTGTTTTCCTTTTTTTTTTTTCTTATTTTGATTAATCTTTTGTCTATGTTTTTGTCTTAGTTTATTTGGGGGAATGTGTGCTTTTCCTAGTACCCATAAGGGCTGGAGGAAAGATCCTCCTTATTTCATTTGTTTTGATATTGTAATAATTAAGTAGGATTTATTTTGCCTATTTATTTATTATTATCATTCCATCACATTATATATATATATATATATATATATATATATATATATATATATATATATATATATATATATATATATATATATATCTGTTCATTCATCATTATATACCTAGTCATGCATACACAAAAATTCAATTTTAAGAGTTATTTTGCATTTTTAGCCAAACTAAAGAAAATAACATTTTCTTAATTGTGTAATTACCAAAACCTGATCCTCGAGCCCTCTTTGGTCACTCGTGGATTGGTGCATTTTCCATTGGGATAAATCAAATTTTGGAGTCAATCGTGTTTGGTTTTTTTTAATTTCCCAATTAAAATAAATAAATTAAAGTGGCAACTCACTTTTCAACTTTCAAAATACAAAAATCAATTTTTCGAACTCACAGCGAGTTCCAATTGTGGAGTTTCTCTCGAAGAGCATTTTGATCCATCGGCGGATCGGACTGGTGCTCGGGTGAGGCCTAATAGTTGGCGACTCCACTGGGGAGCTAAAAATCTTTTTCAAATAAAAGATAAAGTGGGTTACTTTTGGTATAATACCTAGTTTGGCTTTAAAAGCAAAATAACACTTTCATGCATCACTACATCGGACTCCTTATCCACAAAGCCCTAGCTTCCTAGGAAAACAAAGGATAGAAAGTAACATCGAGTGGGCAACCTTCCTTAGGTCTGCTTACCGATAGTGAAATCTTCCAGCCTATGATGTATCGTCTAATCCTTTTAGAGGTGTAACGAGTATGCACGTACCATTAGACCTACGCGAGGCTCCTTGTCTCACATGTGGTTAGGTATATCGCATCTCTAGTGTGATGGGTTCCCTTCAAACCACCCTAAACCTTTCATGTAATGACTCATAGAACCTTTCCTTTAGGATTGTATGAACCGTAATACTGAAACTTGGTATGTCATGATCATGAAACCTTTTTTCCATTCATGCATACACGCATGCATGCATAAACCTTACAAAACTGGAGAGTCTTAATTCCCCCCAAACATTGCTAGTCCCAAATCCATATCAACCCATGGTCCCAGTCAAAATATGATATATTCCATGATCTTTATCCCATACCTAAGCTAGAAATTGATCCAGCTTTATTTCTTCATTCTAAAGGTTGAAAAGATGTCTATTGCCGGAAAAGAGACCTCTACCACCAAAGCTGATGAAATTTTTGATGAGCTCTTTTCCAAACTCTCTGAACATCAAGAGACCATCATGAAAAGGCAGGAGGCCCTTTTCCAAGACATGCTGAAGGCCCAAAGGAGGGCTATCATGGAGGATGTCTGTGCCATGCTGGAACAGACCTGCCTGGCCCAAAACCCCACTGAGCCAAAGTCATTCAAACCTAACCCAAAACCCATCTTTTATCCTATCTATGGATCCACTTCTAGAGTTAAATCCAAAGACAAAGAAACTGCAAACAATGATATCATCCCACCACTACCAATCCCATCACCAGAGTTCCTAAAAAACAAATCACCAATAACAAATATCACTTCTACCTCCACCTCCTAACCCATGGATCCTTTCCAAAGGAAGGAGGTTAACCCTGAGATTAAAGCCTGCATGGAAAAGATGGAACGTATGGAGAAGATGCTATTAGGGATGAAGAAGAAAGAGGATTTGGTTGATACAGAATCCTTAAGCTGGTTCCCTGATGCAAGGGTACCTCCCAAATTCAGGATGCCTGAGTTTGACAAATTTGATGGGACTACCTGCCCCAAGACCCACCTTAAAGTCTATGTGGGAGCTATGCAGCCATTGGGTGTGGATAATCAACTTCTAGCCTAATTATTTCAATAATCACTGACTGGAACAGCTGTGAAGTGGTTTGTGGATTTGGATGTCACCAAGAAACGGACCCGGGAAGACATCTGCAACATTTTTGTTCAACAGTATCACTATAACATCGAGGTCGATGTAACCAGAAGAGACCTCGAGACCACCAAATAGTATGCAAAGGAATCCTTTTCCTCATTCCTTATGAGGTGGAGGAAGAAGGCTTCTCAAATGGTAAACCAACCTCCTGAAAATGAGCAAATTGACATAATTGTCAAGAATCTCTTACCAGTTTATCAAGAAAGGCTATAGACTCAGTACTTGCCTTCCTTCAAAGCCCTAATTGCTACTGCTTCAAAAATTAAACATTTTATTCAGAGTGGTCAGATCAAAGAAGACACTGCATCAGGGTCACGGTATAAGAAGCCCGCTCATCAGGGTAATGTCACTTCCTCAACGAATCAGAAAGGGGGAGAAATTAATATGATGACTATTAAGAAGCCTATCTGGATCGAAAGGAGGCAGTTTTCCGACCTTAGGGGTGTGCCTATGAGTATCATCCTAAAGAAGTTGCTTGAGGGAAATATGGTAAAACTTCTAGATCCAAAACCAGTCCCCAATCCACTTCCTAAAAATTACAACCCACATGAGAGGTGCGATTATCATCAAGGACCTGGGCACAAAATAGATGCGTGTAAGGCCCTTAGACATAGAATTTAGGACCTCATTGACTCCAATGACTTGATTCCCCCAAAAGCCTAGCCCAACATCAACACCAACCCTTTGCCTAACCATACAGTCAATGCCATAAACAATCATGAGGGAGATGACCTCGTCTCCTTGATAGAGTCAAATCCCAGTTATTGCTGTGTCCTGGACCTCACTAACCTAGTTGAGGAGATAGATGCCATCACCAAAAGTGGCAGAGTTATCCAGAACCAACCAACCCTAAACACACAACCTACCCAACCCATTTTTGCACCTGCTGATAAATTGACAGGGATTCTTGAACCAGATGAAGATCCCATTCTTAAACAACTCAAGAAGACACAAGCCAACATCTCAATTTGGAGTTTGATCCAATCCTCATATCCACACCGCCAAGCTCTTTGCAAGGCGCTGAATCAATGCCAACCTCCAATTGACATTACACCAAAAATCTAGTGGCTTCTATTACCTCTGCTGCTAAGGGGGTGTCTATCACTTTTGGAGAAGCTGACGTTCCAGAAGGGGGGTGTCTATCACTTTTGGAGAAGCTAACATTCCAGAAGGAGATCCTAACCATAACAATGCCCTCTACATCACAGTGGTTACACGAGGAAAGACTGTGCCGATGGTTCTTATTGATAATGGTTCAGCTCTGAATGTGTGCCCTCTGAAAGTAGCAAGCTACCTAGGATTGGAGGTTACTGATTTCACCCCTTAAGACTAGATTGTAAGGGCGTATGATAATACTAAGAGGGAGGTCCTTGGAGTAGCCATCATTGATGTAACTATTGGGCCAACATCTTTCACCATACCATTCCAAGTGATTGATGTACCTTCTTGCTTTAACCTATTACTGGGGAGGCCTTGGATCCACCAAGTAAAGGCTATCCCTTCTTCCCTACACCAGAAGGTGAAGTTCCCTTTCAAAAATGGGGTTGTGACTATAAAGGGGACATGCATGGAAGACCAGACATTCCAAGTTCTGTTCCTATTCTCGAGATTCAACCTGAGCTATCCTCCTATCCACTTTTAGGTTTCTCCTTCATACAGTACATTGAAGGTGAAAAGGGTAAAGAATTCCTTTGGGAATATTGCTGTTGCTAACATGCTCCATAAAATGAATTACTTTCTTGGTCTAGGTTTGGGAAGAAGCCAACAGGGCTTGAAATCTTTCCTGGACTATCTAGTGGCAACACCACCATTTGGGCTAGGATATGAGCCCACTAATGAAGATATTGAGGAGATGGAAAATCGGGCCAAAGACCGAATAGCTGCCCTTAAGAGAGGTGAGGTTTATGATTGGCCTATGCGCCCTTACTTCAAAACCCTAAATGGCTATTTTGTAAAGGAAGGTGACACAGTTCCTTACTATAACTTTCCTGAGCCTTAGGTCTGCCCTATTATTGGAAAACTGATTCCCATATTTGAAATTTTTTCTGATGTCAGGCTTGAGATAGAAGATTATGAACCAATCTACATGCTCAGTCAAGATTGGGAAAAGAACATGGAGGCTAGTCTTTTTGATGAAGTATCCATGCTCACTGTTGAGGACAAGAAAACTGACCCTTCCACCTTAATCCAGCCCACCAAGACTGAGCTGCAAAATTGGTCCTTTGATGAGAGCCCTTTCTATCCATCCGAACTAGAGTCTGAACCAGAATCCATACTTGAGTCAGAGTCTCAGTCTGAGATAAACTCGTCTTTTGAATCTGTGTTTATCTCTTCTATTTCTTCTGTTGATGATGTAACTGACCTTGAGGGTCTCACTTTTTAGTTTGATATAAATTAGGACATGTCCCTACTTGAAATCAATAAAAAACAAACTCTTTTCTCTTACGACTCTGTGTCTCAATTTACCCTCACTCCCATATAGAACATCCTCAAGGACTCACAGCGGAGCAGGAGTCGACAAGAGGCCAAGTCCATGCTAGGCCTGATCTGGTCAGGGATCCACTCTGCAAACCTGATAAATGCCAACCATCTCACCTGCAAACAGATTGCAATATGCAGCAGTAGAAGATAAAATAGTAAGATTCGAGTTAAAATCAACAAAGAAATACCTGGTTTGCGGTCATAGTAGCAAAGAACTGTCTTCACTAATCAAATTGCCTCATCATGAAGGCAGGTCTGTTGGACGCCCTCCAAATGCATCCGTAAGGGGGATTAATAGCATTAGCCTCTCTCAGTGATAGAGCTAGCATCGAAAAATGCTCATAAGTCTAGTACTGTAGGAAATAAAATTTTGTCAGTCATTAGGCAGAGATCAGACAACAAAATACCAGAGTATAATGCTCACCTCAAGCACAATGGAGGTACCACCATGACCACAAAGTGTGCCATGGGAAATGCTGCATAGCTCATGATACATAGCACAAAGGCCAGCACCTCCCTAGTCAAACTCCCAAATC
The DNA here is from genome assembly GCA_947687605.1 of Reutealis trisperma. Classification (NCBI taxonomy): domain Eukaryota; kingdom Viridiplantae; phylum Streptophyta; class Magnoliopsida; order Malpighiales; family Euphorbiaceae; genus Reutealis; species Reutealis trisperma. The sequence continues at coordinate 344,219 of CANTUT010000276.1, forward strand.
TCATCCAGGTTCTCCAAGGATCGCAGGATATTCAGATTAATGTAGTCCTTACTGTTATACAGAAAAGTACAGCTCAAGATAATCAAGGCGCAAAGTCTAGCACCCTAATCGACACCATACTAACTAGGAGCCTGACCCATAGTCATCAAAGCCTGATGAAGCCAAGAATGTGGGATATTCAAGCTCCCACGAGGGGGATCAGCCCCAATCAGAGTGGTCATCTCTACAGAAGAACGGTCAATCTATGAAGAATAAAACTCGAGAGGACGAGATCTGAAATGCATACCAGTAAGCATGCTCCACTCGAAGGGAGTGATGTCATCTCACCACAGGCAAAGTGGAATGTGTTTGTAGTATCCCACTAATGCTCTGCTAGTGCCCAAATTATAATGGTATTAACCGGCTGCTTGACATCTAGCTCTAGCCACTCGAGTAATCCAGATGGTTCAAGATGCAGACGGATAGCCTCTTGATTAGTCAAATAAATGCAGACTAGCTCCATAACATTACGGCCACCCCTGGGCCTTAAATTTATTCTCTGTAATTTTTGTAAAAAAAAATTTATTATTAGTAATTATTAGAATTCTTACTGACCGTGCAGGAAAAGGAAAGCATACCTAAAGAGTTCTAGTAAAGCTGACGTGCTGCTCTGGCTCCTTTAGCAAAGACACTAAATTTTCAGTACCCACTGTTGGCTAATTGAAGATATCCATAAGGAGAAAGTAAAAAAGAGAGAGAGGAAAAAAGGAAAATTTGAGAGAAAGAAAGTAAAGCTAGAGAGAGAGAGAGAGAAAAGAAGAGAGAGAGTGAAAATTAAGTTATGAGAAAAAATGAAGGAAGTTAAGCTTTATATAGAAGTAAAGGTGGGCCCCCCTCCTAATATCTTTTTACTTTTTTGATTTGCAAGTCCAGTTCATGTGGTTTTGCCATAACAAGCTCATTTAAATTGGAATTCAGTTCCGTCTGAAGTAGTGAATCCGCGTGATTTTTATCCATCTCTCGAAATAAACGGGGTCTCAATCAGAGTTCAAAATCTCCTGAAATTACAGAAAAGCTAAAAATTCAAAAATAGCTTGAAAATTGGAAAATAGTCCAAACAGAGTCAGAATAGCCAAAAATCATACATGAAGCTCTTGTACAAATCCCAATATTGAAAGGGACGTTTAGAATTCTCAGAATGGCATCCTGAGCCTTTCGATTCACACTTATCATATTTGACCTCTATCTGGCCAAATCAAATAAGGGGGGGCAGCTGTGAACCCTAAAAAATGCACCTCAAGTGGACTGTCTTTCAGTTACAAATCCATAGAATCAAACAGAGCTCAAATCGGAGCTAAAACGGGCTCGAAACGGATAAAAACGGATTGAGCCGCGTGAGTGGCACTGGGAGGCATGTTTTCCATGCTACCCAGAAGGTGGCACAAATTTTGAGCCTTCGGAGCCATAGCCGTGCCGCTTACCGCGGCACCAAGAGGGTGCCGGCGGTATGGCGGCATGCTATATGGCAGACACATCGGCCGTGCCGCCCCTGTCGTTGGCGCCGCCATTCGTAGCGCTAGATCCTCCTCTGGCAGCTCTATAATAGGAGCCTCCTCCAGCCTCATTTGGCATGAATTCCAAAGTATTCTAAAGCAATTCAAGAAGTTTTCAAAGCAATTGAGGCATATTTCAAAGCATATTTTCTTTCGTATACTCACATAGTTGTTGTTTCTAGATCCATATTCCAAATTTCCTTTGAATTCAAGGTGGAGTTAAGATCCGGAGCCAAATTAGTTCCATTTGTTTGAAAGCCAAGAAAAGCAAAGGTATAATCTCTTTTCCATTTTCCAAAATTCTAAATTTAGATCTAGAATTATCTTTAGGTCTAAAACTGAAAAGATCTAAAACTTATTAATTTAAGAATCAGAATTAAGTTAATAAGCAAATCAACACATTTTTAAAACCCCTCCTTCACAAGAAGGGAGAACTGCGTGGGGTTTGACTCCTATTCAATAAGATACGCAGGCTGCCATTCTGAAAGGCATCAACTCCAAAAATCCTTTTATCAATATTGTTTTCCTTTTTTTTTTTTAATTTTGATTAATCTTTTGTCTATGTTTTTATCTTAGTTTATTTGGACGAATGTGTGCTTTTCCTAGTACCCATAAGGGCTAGAGGAAAGATCCTCCTTATTTCATTTGTTTTGATATTGTAATAATTAAGTAGGATTTATTTTGCCTATTTATTTATTATTATCATTCCATCACATCATATATATATATATATATATATATATATATATATATATATATATATATATATATATATCTATTCATTCATCATTATATTCCTGTTCATGCATACACAAAAATTCAATTTTAAGAGTTATTTTGCATTTTTAGCCAAACTAAAGAAAATAACATTTTCTTAATTGTGTAATTACCAAAATCTGATCCCGGAGCCCTCTTTGGTCACTTGTGGATTGGTGCATTTTTCATTAGGATAAATCAAATTTTGGAGTTAATCGTGTTGGGTTTTCTTTAATTTTCCCAATAAAAATAAATAAATTAAAGCGGCGACTCACTTTTCAACTTTCAAAATACAAAAATCAATTTTCTGAACTCACTGCGAGTTCTAATCGTGGAGTTTCTCCCGAAGAGCATTTTGATCCCTCGGCAGATCGGACCGGTGCTCGGGCGAGGCCTCAGAAAGCATTATCCTTTGCTTCAAATTTAGAACTTGATTCATTTTCACTTTTTCCTTAATCTCATCAATTGCAGTTCCTTGTTCCTTAAGTCTTGTATATTGCTTACGACTTTCAACTTTACATAAAATGATTTAACAATATTTGCACTTCATTTTTCCTTAACTATATTTGTTTGTTGGGCAGTTATTTCTAACTTCTTAATAATAGATCTTGTTGCACATTATTTTATGGAGGGTTCATACACTCACACAATGAAGTAGGATAAATTTCTACTAACCATTTCACAAATGGTATTGATGCATCTATATAAAAATTCCAAAACTTCTTTGATTTCAATGATTGCATTATCATTAAAGCACTTTAGCGGCAAGATATCTACTATCAAGTAACCATCTCACCCGTAGTCTTTGTAATTTTATTTTACTTGATAAATTCATCACAACGAATCTCATGTAACTACACTACTATTCCAACTTAACTCCCTTTAAGTTCTTTGTATTCTATAGTTTGATTTTTTTAAAGATTTTTCATTTATTCCTTAATAAAGGTCTTCCTATTGAGTTCAATAAGGCATGTATATTCTTTTATGTCTACAAGTTCTTCTTATTATGCATCCAATCAAACTTATGTACTCTCTTCCTTACTTGTTTTTCTTACTTGATTATCAAAGTACCACTCAACTTTCTTTCTAATTCATGACTTATATTTTGATAAGTACAATGGAGAAATACAATTTCACTTGGTCAACACGATCCCTTCATATATTTTGATTATCTGGATATTTATTCCTATTACTTAAATATATATATATATATATATATAGCCTATTTATGATCAAGGAAAATCTCTAGCACTTAGATTATATCCTTGATCTCCTTTTCATTCTTTGCCTTTCAATAATTTTAAGCATCTCTATTACTAGACCTGTATCAACTTTTCTTTTCTCATATCCATGTTTTTAGTTTTGACTAATTCTTTTTCTTCTTATTATATAGCTTCAAGCCTTTATTTAAACTATGGTTACCTTGAAATACTTTTCATCTTTTGTATTTGAGTACATCATTCTCAGCATTAAACTATTTTCTCCATTTATAGGAATAATTCCTAAGGAATTAATACCATCAACTTTGTCTTGTCACTGATCAAGTGGCATTAAAAGCTATCTCTCAAAGGCATCTGCGACAGAACTATTTCATTGCCTTAGTAAACCTTTGAACAAAAAGCTATATGTCATTAATAATTCCCTCGAATATTTATCTCCTTACCAAGTAGTTCTTATTTGCTTAGTCTATCTCAATATCAATAAGTACATGGGTTGAGTGAGCTTCTTCTCCTTTTTGTGCATTTAAATTGCTATTATATCATTGTAGGAGGGCATTTGTTTCCTTGTCTATCTTGATTCACCATGTTATTTCTTTATCTAGTGGATTTTCCTTCATTTTCTGACTTTCGTGTCTAATGGAAAATCTTATTTACTTTCCTAATAAAAGCCTTGTCCCCCTTGAGTAGATACCATTCATTCATATAGTAGACTTTAACATTCATATTAACATTTCAAGTCATGCTCTCACTATAAGGAGATCTTTCCATTTCTTAGTGTCCCTCACTAGGGTGATAATTATAACTTTAATTATAACATTCATGTTTCTACAAGTCATATTCTTCTTAAGAATTTCGCATGTCATATTACATATCTCTTTATATAATTCACATTGATTCACTCTTTTCTTAACAATTTCATATTCTCTTTTCTTTAGGTCTAACTCATTTGGAACATGTACCGATTTCATTAAAATCCCATAAGCTCTATTCTTCCATACTCCTATAGTCTTTCACCTTTTTAAATTTTGTATTACTCTTAAACATTTATACTTCCTATTCTTACTTAACATTAAAAACATCTTTATAACCAATCAATTATATTACATCAAATAAATAATCCATTAGGACTAGTCCCAATTGCAACATCTTATTAGGTACTTTTTTTCTTTCCATGTTCAAATATTCATCCTATCATTGACTTGTCTATATAACTTTTCCCTACTTAACTTTCTAAAATCTTATCCTCATTAATAAAGTCCTTCATATGAATCATTTCATTCCTTTTTTTTTTTTTACATTTTCTTTAATCTTTATAATCTCCTTGTGTCATAATTTTCGATGTCTTCCACCTTAAAATTTAATCCATCTCACACTTGCTCCATTTGTTGCTTTCAAAGCTTACCATTTCTCATGATATTTATTTTAACTTATTCAATTCTATTCAATTTCACATAACATTTTTCTCTTGGATGAGGTTTGTCTAATCAGTCAGCTTCATAAACTCCTTTTATGTCATAACTTTTGTTCCCTTTCATTCATTTTAATTTTTATACTTCATATATCTTGTATTTCCTTATGCATTCTTTACCTTATCATTTACTATTTTTCACCTTTCCATATCTCCCTTATTTGGCTTTACCACATTCAAGTTGTTTTTCTAATTGACATATAATTCTCCAATTTTATATCTATCTTGTTTTACAGTATTCTTCCTATTGGGAACTCATTCTCATTATAAGGTAGTTTGTCCAAAATCAATCCATATTTTTACACTAGCTTGCTCTTGGCTTACATTAGTTCTTTAAGTCAAACCTTCCTTAGCTCTTTATTTTCTTCGTAAAAACTATTTCTTAGTCATTTATACTTTCTCGTAATTGTCAATTTCATGCACATTTCTTTTGGAATAATCCAACATCAAATCATATTTCACTTTAGTCCTTTACTAAACTCACAACTTTACTCCCTTAGTGGGTTTAAGAACTTTTCCATTACACATACATAATCACTTTTCCTAAGGTCACATCAAACACATAAATGATTAATCGCTTCCTCTTTGATTATAAAGTGATCTTCTCTTAGATCACACTAGATTAATACTATTCCTTTGATTATACTTGGTAATCACATAAGTGACAGGATAATCCTTACCTTTCTTGTTGTTCTAGTCTATAAGGTAGCATCTAAGTCACAAATTCAATAATATCTTCTTTTAGTTCATCTCATATATATCTTGACATATAAAATATTTATAATTCATTTACAGTCACACTGACTAATATTGAGTATTATCTTTTGTTCTCATGACACTAATCATTCATAACATTTAACAATTCCATATAAACATATCATTCAACAATGTCATATATCATTTAACAATTTGATCACTCTTGTTATAAATCAATTCATTGTCTCTTAGATACCTTTCATAAAATAATTAAGAAAACATATAATACTAGGATCAACTTACATGTTCAATGGTCTTAGTATAAGAATACGAATAAGGAAATTTATGAAAGCACTAGGTAGAGCAATTTAGCCACGATTTAAAGAGTACAAGAATGAGTTATTTCTTAAATTAGAGATTTAAGATGTACATCAATGTTTGATAATAATAATTTAAAAGGGGGAAAGGTCAAAACATGGAGAGTCAAACATGATCACAAGAAGAAATTTCACAAAATTTTGAAAGCTGAGTGGAGGCTCCAACACAGCCAGGAACACGCTTGTGTCTTTGAGCGTGTCTACCTATTGCCCAAGTATGCCAATTCCTAATAATTACATGACCACCAACATGCCCATGTCCCAGAGCGTGTTTAGCTATTGCCTAGGTATGCCAATTTCCAATTATTCACACTGCCAGGAACACGTCCGTGTCCCTGAGCATGTCAACTTCTATAGAATTTGTTTTCTCTTTTGATTTCCATTGCTGCCAATGTTTTTAGGCTTTAAACTTATCATATTTGGTATCCTAACTCAATCGTGACTTTATTTTTTTAGGAACTAATTTCTAATTAGAAACTCCAATTTTTTTTTTCCTCTAAGATAATTCCCTTATTCTCTCTAAATTGGTTTTGGCTTCTCCATATAAACTCAACCAATCTTATGTAAAGAAAGTAGTAATGATTTGTTTAGTAAGATCCAATACTTTATATTTCATTTAACATTATCACATCATATGCATACAAAAGGATTTATATACATTCCATTAGTTATCTTTCATATTAAACTATCCGTTCATAATGCAATCTTATAAATTTTAGAGTCTCTCTCACTATCATTATATAACTTGCCTTAGGATATCTCATATCCTAAAATTATACATACTCTAATATATGCAAGGATAAACATATTCACATCACTATTCACATTTCATTAACTTTTCATGAAATCACATTTAGGTTTTCACTTAATAGCATTTAGCTAATAGCTATTGTGCGCATACATCATAAGCGCAAGGGATTTAGTATACCTTTATCATTGTTCACATTACATACATACTTTTTAAAACATCAATTGCACTAAACATGTCATTAATTGATAGTTAATTATACTAGTAAATCTACTCCTAGTAAGACACATACACATGTTCACTTACACACTTTAAACAAGTACTGTCATTTTCTCATATACATAGTTTGTCCTTATCATCCCATTTCCATATAACACACAGCTTAGTCACATATATCAGTTATATCACATTATTATTCCTTTTTTCCATAGTCATGATGCATATATCATGCATCAAACTAAAGAGTTAAGCTTTTATAAGTAGCGTGAATTTAAACTTAATGATAGACTTCAAATGACAAGAAGGAATTCCTATGCTCCATAGTTTAACCTATAACCCATAGTATTTATAAAGTAGATAGTAGACTTAAACCATTGCTTTGATACTAACTTTGTCACAACCCACTTATTAAGCCGTGACGTTCCTAGCACATAAGGAGACATAAAGTCACCTAAACCTATAGAATCCCGTTTAACTTATAATCCTTTACTTTTTATCAAGTAAGACCTTATCCCAAAATTGTAACCTAATCACCTTTCCTTATTGCCCATTACTTGTTTATCATTTCCTTGTTAACTTATAATGCCATTTATAAACACAACTCATAAAATTTGCAAAGCTGTATTTCACATCATAAACCAAATGTTCATAGCTTCATACACTATTGTAATAGTAATTACAATATAATTTACAACACATGAAAACCAAGTAGCATTTTAGTACTAAACCTTCGACAACCATCAAGGATCCTTATAGTCAAGAATCACAACACTTGAAATTAATAAAGCAACTTCCACATGGAAGAATATGGCTTGGAATTTACCTTGCTGACCCGTCGACCTTGCCTAAAGAATTTAAGTGACTAAAGAATGAGAAAAAGCTTAGTGATTACATAATTATACAATATATATATATATATATATATATATATATATATATATATATATATATATATATATATATATATATATATATATATATATATATATATATATAGGGTGAGCACAAGGACCATTTGCAAGAAGGGCTCTTTATGGTGATGGAACAATTTTAATCAATGTTGTCATTGTGATTCATTTTCTCATTTGAAATGGAAACAACATCTTTAGCAAAAACAATATTTTCTCAGAAGTGGAATGCTTCCTACACATATAAATTCAAGAGTGGCAGCATAAACCTTGCTCACTCACATGTATCATATTATGCAAGACTGATCAGGTCTTATGGTTAGGCATTCCCCCTAATAGAGTTTAGGTACTCTTGCCCTACCCGCAGGCTTATACTAAGTGCACATGGTCCAATCTATTACCCCACATTAGAAGGGTATTTCTGCTTATCACTAGGCATTCAATATAAGCTTCACAGGGAATTCATAATAAGGAACTCAATGGAAAATATACCAATTCATGAATAATTCTCATCAATGATCATATCGTGAAATCATCATGAAAGGGCTTGCAATGGCTAAATGCTATAAAGAAACATCATATTAAATGGCTAAATACTCAATAGGCAATTCATGATCAATATGGAATTAGAGTATTCAAAGAAAATAATTTCATCAACAATGGTTCATGGAATATGGCATATGTCATATTATATTATTAAGTACTCACCTTGGACTCCTTTGCTCCTACTTACATTTAACTTTTGATGCTAATGGTGCTTCTCACTCTTAGACAATGTCTTTGTCCTTTCCTTTAGACTCTACACATTCGCATTTCAATTACGCATCAATCACTTCCTTGTTAGGACATTAGTTTAAATTTAGCTTAACTTGTTAACACTTTCACTTTGCTCATTATAGTGCTAACTTATTACTTTTAAGGTCAAGACACACTATACATATACTTGTTACTAATTTTAATACTTTCTTTTAGTTGTTTTTCCAATGACCAAATATATTCGCATAAAGAAAGATAATTCCTTCCCTTCTAATTTTACATTTCAACTTTCATAATAGTCAATTTGAATCAATTTAAACAATTTCTAATATTCAAAGGGACTAATTCCACTTTCACCTTCAAATTCTATAAATGAACCTAGTTCCTTAAATTTGGGAAAGTTATTTCTATCAATTGAATTTTGAAATTGACATTATACAATCCATATTACACCATTCTCAGGCTTAATTCCCCCTTCAATTTTATGAATTCAAGTTCAATTCCCAAAATCCCTTATTTTTCCATAAACCCTAAAATTTGGGGCAAAACCATCAATTTCGCATCCAATCATCAAATAAGTTTTAGAAATGTGAAATTAACATAACATATATCATATATGATCATTCAATAATCCCAATCTAGTATTAGAACACCAAGTTCCTCTTTTAACTAATTTTATGCCACTAGGATTCCAAAATCTTGAATAAAGTTCCTAAAATTCACTTTAATACTTCTAAATCATTATTCTTCAACTAGAGTAACCATAGATGTATTCAATTAGAATTTAGAATACTTCATAAATCATTCACTAAGGTTGGCCAAATTCTTCTTATGGTATGGAAGAGATTTTTATACAACCAAAATACTAAAATCAAATTTAAAACATATAAAAGATAAGATGAACATGATTTCTCACCTTGGTTAGCTTTGATTTGCTAAGGTTCTTATTGTAAGTGTTGTAGAGAGAGTTTCTTTTCTTTATGTGAGACTTTGGTGTAGAGATGGGCTAAATGATGATCATAACATAAATTTTGCATATATATATAATGGGTTGGATGGTAAAGATTTGATCAAGCTCAATCTAATGGCTATGATTTAATCTTGATGGATGGCTATGATTTGATCAAGTTGGATGGCTAGGATTTTCTCTACAATGGTGATTTTCATCAGACAGTTTTGGAAATAGCAAGAATGAATGTAGACTTTGGTGTGGATGAAGTGAGAATTCAAGTTGGAAAAGGAAATGGACTTAGTAAAAAATGGCAGCTTCCAAGTAAAAATAAATGGCTAGCTTTTCCAACATCAGACTTAACCTTGGTTAACATTCTTAACTCTAGTTAAATGTGTGTTCATTCAACTATGGGCCAAATGGGCTAGCCATCTAATGGGCTTGGGCCTTAAGTTCTAAAAGCCCATTAACAAATACATATATGTATGTTTCAAACTCAGTAACTTAATAAATTTTTCATTTCATTTCTTTCACTTTAGTATATATATTTTCACCTTCTAGTATCACTATACACTTTATGTTAGAGGGTATGCCCTAAAGCTATGTATAAGTTATGTAAATGTAAAATATTATCCCTAAATGGCAATAACATATATGTTTATAAATTAAATTGTTCCATTATATTACATATATATTTGAAGTCCATAAGTATTTTTCAAAAGAGGATCTATTCTCAAGTGTTGAGAATATAGATGACAGATAACTCTTAAATAAATACTTTAAAATGTTAATGGCTATAGGATTAATGACTAGGCATCATTAATTTTAGAAGTTCATCACCTTTGTTTATAATCTATAATCAGTGTGTGATACTTATGATTATAGAGACAGTGAGCATCATACTATTTGACATATGTTGTCGACATAAACATGTAGATATTCATATGATGAATGATCGAACTATGACATTAGATGACAATGACATGGATTTTTATTGCCAATCAATAAATCATCATCTAGTTTATAATTGTACATATAGTCCTTTGACTTAAGGGATACTGTATCTTATTCATCGGCAATTGGAATTTGTTACTACTTACATATTAATGCTATTCAAGTATTGGTATATGGTATATGATAGTTCTAACTAGTTATGAATGGAGGTAAGTGATCACCAAGAGATAATTCATTAACTTGAATAAACAAGGTAGAAATCATATGCTATCTGATTATTCTTGATAATCAAATCCTTGGCCAAGGTAGTAAAGATTCAATAGAAAGAGTTTCTAGTAGGAATCAATTTTATCAAGAATTAGAATCGAGATATAGACATATGATCAAATCAACTAAAAAGACCCAAGCCAACATATCTATTTGGAGCCTTATCCAATAATCTTACCCTCATTTCCAAGCTCTTTACAAGGAGTTGAACCAATGCCAAGCTCATACAGATATCACCCCTGAAACTTTAGTGGCCTCTCTTACCAACACCATAAAAGCTACCTCCATCTCTTTTAATGACCATGACCTGCCTAAAGGGGAGTTGAACCACAATCATGCCCTATACATAATAGTCCTTACTTAGGGGAAAATAGTTCCTATGGTATTAGTAGATAATGGGTCTGCTTTGAATGTCTGTCCATTAAAAGTAGCAAGTTGTTTGGGGTTAGAGGCTTTGGACTTTATACCTTATGACCAGATTGTAAGGGTGTATGATAACACAAGCAGGGAGGTCCTGATTGTGGCTACCTTGGACATCATCATTGGACCTGTCACTTATTCTATCACATTCCAAGTTATTGATGTACTAGCATGCTTTAATCTCCTCCTTGGATGACCCTGGATACATTAGGCCAAAGCTATCCCCTCTTCCCTCCATCAAAAGCTGAAATTTCCTTATGGATCTTCTATTGTCACTATTAAGGGGGATACGTATAGGAAAAGAGAGGTCCCAAGTTCTGTGCCAATTCTGGAGATACAACCTGAGCTACCAACTCTGCCATTATCAAGTTTTGCTTTTGAAACAGTACAATTCATAGAGAAAGAAGGAGGTAAAGAGCTCGAGCTTGTGGCTTTTGATTTCAATCCTTATGGAAATATTGTTGTGGCTAATATGTTGAGAAAAATGAATTATTTTCCTGGATTAGGACTAGGCAAGAGACAATAAGGAGTAAGTCAGTTCAAAGAGTAGCCTGTGGCTAACCCATCATTCGGTCTTGGTTACAAACCTACAAAAGAAGATTTGGCTGAGGTAGAGAAAAGAGCTAAAGAGAAAATGGCAACCCTCAAGAAAGGTGAGTCATATGATTAGCCCATGCACTCTTATTTCAAAACACTTAATGGATACTTTATGAAGGAGGGTGAGAATTTCCCATACTGTGGTTTTCCAGATGCTTAGGTATTAGAGTCTATTACTAAGAAGCTAATCCCTAGTTTTGAACTCCTCTTTGATGTTAGGCTTTCCTTAGAAGACTATGAACCAGTTTTCATGTTGGAACAAGATTGGGAGGATAATATGGAGGCTGCTCTCTTTGAGCAAATTTGTATGACAAGAGATGAAGAAGTGACTGATTTAACCAAATTCATCCAAACAACTCAAACCCGACCTAATAACTAGTATTATGAGAAGAAAGGAGAGGGTGGCAAGTCTGAGTCAGAGTCTGAGCTAGAGTCCAAGTCCAAATCCAAACCATAGTCTGAGTCTGAGTCAGAATTTGAGTCCGAGTCCACATTTGAGTCAAAATCTGAGTTAGAGTCTTTTAATTCCAATTCCTCATTTGAGTCAATAGTTAAATGTTTTGGTCTTTCTTTTAATTTCGATGTAATAATGGACAATGGCTCTTTTATTTATAATAAAAAGCTCAAGTTTTCTTCTTATGATCCTGTGCTTCCTATTTCCTTTCGTTTTCTTTGTCTTGAATCCAATTTGAATGAAATATTAAATGAAATGAAAAATGGCAAAGAATCAATAAGTTTTGGCATGAATGAAAAACCAAAAACTACATTCATTGTATCATCATGTTATGACAGGGATGGCTTGAGTAAAATGATCCAAGAATTCTTAGATTGCTTTGCTTGGGAATCCAAGGATATGACTAAGCTAAATCTAGCTATAGCTATTCATAAAATTCCTACTTATGAGCATGTAATACCTGTCAAACAAAAGCTGTGATGACTAAAACCAAAGTTACCCTTAAAGATCAAGGAAGAAGTCACCAAGCAATTAGGCAATAGGTTTATTAAGCTAATCACGTATCCTTCTTGGTTAGCAAACATTGTTCCAATACTGAAGAAAGATGGGAAAGTTAGGATATGCATGGATTATCAGGATTTAAACAAAGCTTGCCCTAAGTATGATTTTCCATTACCTCATATTGACTTGTTAGTTGACCATATGGCTAGATATAAAGTAGTCTCCTTGATTGATTTATATGCGAGGTATAACCAAATTCAGGTCCATCCTCCTAGCAAAGAAAAGACTGCTTATGTGACTGAGTGAGGTATGTACTACTAGCGGGTTATGCCTTTTGGATTGAAGAATGTAGGGGTGACTTACTAAAGAATGGCTACCACAATCTTTCATGACATGATACATAAGGATGTTGAGGTATATGTTGATGACATGGTAATTAAATATGAAATAGCAGAGGATCACCTACATGCCTTAGGGCAATTTTTCTCTAGACTCTGCCAATATAATCTCAAGTTGAATACCACTAAGTACATATTTGAGGCATCATCCATAGTGCTTTTAGGGTACAAGGTTAGTAAGAGAGGACTAGAGGTAGATCCAGCAAAGTTAAAAGCTATTTTGGAGATGCCAGCACCTAAGACAGAAAAAGAAATTAGAGGCTTCCTTGGATGACTACAATACATTAGCCGATTCATAGCTCAGCTAGCCAACGTCTATGGTCTAATCTTCAAGTTTCTAAAAAAGGGAACCTCTAAGCAATGGAATGATGATTGCTAGAAAGCTCTTGAGAAAATCAAAGAGTACTTGCTAAGTCCTCCTGTATTGCAACTACCAAGACTTGGAAAGCCTCTACTACTGTACCTCTTCATCATAGAAGAAGCCATGGGGGCACTGCTTGCCCAAAATGCTACTAAATCACATAAAAAAATGCCATTTATTACTTAAGTAAGCGTATGCTTGCTCATGAACTTAAGTACAATCAAATCGAGAAGTTATGCCTTGCTTTGGTATAGGTATGTCATAAGCTTCAGCATTATTTGAGTTCATATACTACCCATGTCTTAGCTGATAAGAGTCCCTTAAAGTTTCTCATGGAGAGACCAGTTCTTGATAGTAAGATGATAAGATGGATGGCAGTTCTCATAGCTTTTGATTTGAAGTATGTCCAGAGTAAAGCTATAAAAGAGAGTGTGATAGCATATCAATTAGCCGCAGCCCCCATAGACAGTAATTGGTCAGACCCAGAATTTCCTAATGAAGAGATCATGCAAATTGAGCCTAAAGTCTAGAAATTATTCTTCGATGGTGCAGCTAATAGCAAAGGGTATGGTGTTAGAATTGTTATAGTTACCCTTGAGGGAGAAAATTTGCCTATGGCTATCAAGCTAGCTTTTGAAATGACGAACAATGAGGCAAAGTATGAAGCCTGCATAGTGGGCTTAGAGGTTGCTGTGAATTTAAGGATCGATTACCTGGAAGTCTATGGAGATTCAAATCTAATTGTGTCCCAAGCACTTAGGAAATGGAAGATAAGAGAAGAGCATTTGGTTTCTTACCATAAACGCTTGAATGATCTCGTAAAAAATTTTCATGAATTATCTTTCCATTATTTACCTCATGCCAAAAATCAATTTGCAGATGCTCTAGCAACACTTACATTAATGCTAGACATAAGAGATGGGGAAATAATCAGACCTGTAGTGATTGAAGTGAAGTGAGAACTAGGATACTATACTTTGTCTATGAATATTTGACTCGCTGATCAGAAACCTTGGTTTGGGACATCTTCAACTATCTCAAGAATGGAAAGCATCCAAAAAGGGCATCTAAATTAGAATAAAGAACTCTAAGACAATTAGCCGATAATTTCCTGCCAAATGGAGATGTTCTGTATAAGAGGGCCTAGGATAAAATACACTTGAGATGCGTGACTAAAGAGGAAGCACAATAGATCATGGAATGGGTCCATGGAGGGGAAGAATGGCTGCATATGAATGGGATATTGTTAGCTCAAAAAATTACAAATCTAGGATATTTTTGGCTCACTATGAATGAAGTTGTGCGAAGTTTGTATGAAAATGTCATAAATGCTAGATTTATGCCAAGCTACAGAAGCAGCCCCCTATGCCCTTACAGCCCATAACTGCTCCTTGGCCTTTTGCAACTTGGGACATTGATGTCATAAGAAAAATAAATCCCAAATCATCTGCTGGGCATGAATACATCCTTGTAGCAGTTGATTACTTCACAAAATGGGTAGAAGCAGCACCTTACCGGGTACTGGATCCGAAAAGAGTGGCTTGTTCCATCCAAACTAACATCCTTTGTAGGTTTGGGGTACCTTTTGAGATTATTACAGATAATGGGTCTCAGTTTCAGAAATAAGTAGTTCAACTCTTGAAAAAGGAAAAGATCCAGCATCACAAATCATCTCCTTATCAAGTAAGATGTTATAAATAATGAATGGAAGTAGTGAGTAAGGTGTTATTATATATGTTAACATTAGTAGAGATATAAGGAAAAGAAATGCTTGGGATTATATGTGATTAAAGGTGAAATTAAAGATTCTATTACTTTTGTGTAAGGTTAATTGATACAAATTATTAAGGATTAGTTTTTAACATTTATTTGAACAAGAGATTAACATAGGTGTAGCTTAAGCTGAAAGTTTATCAATATGATTCTTTTTGAAAGATTGTCAATATGTGCCTTACTGTATTTGATAAGTTAATTGTAGTTAGATATTGTGTTTGAGTGGCACAGCAGAAGCATAGCGGAGAAGTTAAGTAAAGTGTGTTGTGCTGTTAGATTTGAAAATTCGAGGACAAATTTCTTTTAAGGGGGGGGAATGTAACAACCCACATCTACCCTAGGAGTTTTAATGATAAATTATTTGAATTTAGAATTATTGTGACAAATTGTGTGACTACATGAAAATTCATGTGTGACGTGATTTATGAGTTTGGGGCATGTTAAATTAATTTTAATATGCCTAACATAAATTATTATTGTGAAATAAATGATTTGAATAAAATGCATTAGCATGAAATAATTTATTTTTTGTAAAATGAATTTTCATGCAAAAAGATGATTTTTAAGTATAAAAATAATTTTATAAGTATTTTAAAAGAATTTTTAAATAAATGTTTTGCAAGGAATTTTACAGAAAATTATAAGAAAAATATTTTATTTTTAATTACCTATAATCAGCACTAAATTAATTAAAAAGCCCAAATATCCAGAAGCCCACTACACTAAAACACTCCTAACCTAGCTCATTAAGGGTAATCTTGGAAATTTCAGCCAATACATGTGGATTTTCTAAATTGATATTTATTGTGATTGAATGAAAAATAATGATTTAAACCACCTATTTACATATTACTGTAATGATCGAAAAATACCGAAAACAAGAAAAACTCAAAGTTTTGCATCCTAAAACCCAAAATTTGAATTTTCATGTATGAGATATACCTATTATTGCTGAATCATGTAGATTAATGTTCTAAAATGATTTTTGTTTTCATTACATGAAAAATCTTGGTTCAAACCATATTTTTACAAATTGCTGTAATAGACAAAAAGTGCGAAGAATAAGAAAATTTAGGTTTTTCTTTAATTAAGGCATTCGGCCTACATTGATATTTTTATCCCAAAGTCTATAATTTTTATGTGATTTATTTTGATGATTATTGACATGTATGTATGTATGATAAATGGTTAAATTGCATGTTGGTTGAAGGAATGACTATAGACTAGCTTAGAGGCACTTTGGTATACTTAAGGTATACCTAAGGTATATTAACTTTATGTTGTGACTAGAATGTGAATGTGATTGGGAAATATGAAAAATATATTTAATGATGACTTGATAATGAATTGAGGATCTTGAATTGATGAAGAGATTGATTGAATGAATTAGTCATAAGAGTTAAGCGTGATACTTGAAAGGTTATTGTTAAGTTAACGTATATGGAAGTGTTAAGTGTACTAAGATGATTGTTGAAGTAAATCTATACTAAGATAAAGATATTGTTTTGACCTTTCAAAGGTATTGACATGAATTATAATGTGTTTTCATATGGGCCTACAAAGGCTAAGTGTATAAGATTTTTAAAGTCAACATGTTATATGTAAGTGATGAAGTGTACTTATATGTGCAACTCTAAGTGTCTGTGAATGTTATATGTGCATGGGGTATTAATGGGATAGGATAGCATCATGATTAAATAAATACTAACTATTGAATTAAATATTATGTTAGAGCTTGAGGAGTTTTAGAGGTTCAAAATGGCTACGTGTATTAAGAGTAGAGGAACCATAAGTTGAGTAAACACTGTATTCATGCTACAAGTGTGAGTAAAAATATGTTTTGTTACAAATATGTGATATCATGTTATATGGGCCTTTGACATTCTTGAAACCCAAGTCCTTTCCATTCTAAAATGAAATTCTATGATTTCCATGTTAAGCGGGGGTTGCCAAAGGATAATTGGTCCAAACCATTTTTGTTTATCCAATGATAATTCCTTTGTGATTATTGTCCTAACTTATATTCTTTCTAGAACTATACTATTCTTGTATCTTTTGTTCAAAACATTAAACAACTATTGCTATTGGGATACATGTTATTGTTGGCTTAAATGTTATTGTTATATGTGATTACCATTAGCTCTTGCTATGGTACCTTTAACCTTTTTTATGCAGAAATCCTCATACCGTTGCGAGTAATCATCAAATATGTGATCCTCGTACCGATGCGAGTAATCATCAATTATATGCTCCTCATACTAATGCGAGTAATCATTAGCTATGTGTTTGAGTGATTATGGCAATAGACTTCACTCTATGTGTTCAAGTGATTATGGCAATAGCCATCACTCTATGTGTTCAGGTGATTATGGCAACAATCTTCAATCTATGTGTTTTGTGTTATAAGTGTGATTTCTATGAACTTTTCTAAAATTACAAACTATGAATCATGAACTATAAGTTATAAGCTATAAGCCTTTTTTAAGGGATATGTGTTATTGTATAAGCCCTATTGTTTACTCATTGAGATCATCTATCTCACCCCTTCTTCCTTGTGTGGTTCCAGGTAAGTGAATGTGAGGAGGCAAGGTGATGGCTCAAGCATTCTACTTCACTTGGGGATTCCTTGTCAAAGATAATTAGTTTAATATGCTATGAAGAGTTTTCCTTAGATACTCTGGGAATATTTATTTTTGGATATTTATTTTGAAAAGTTATCTTTCAAGGTTTTAATTGGATTCTAAATATTATTTCCCTATGGATTATGTTTAAAGTATATTTTAACTATGCTTCGGCAACTCAAGGTTCTCCAAAAAAAAATAAATAAAGGGTTTATTTAAGTTAATGTAAGAGGTTTTGATATGATCCTAGGCAATATTTGTATAAGTATAAGTGGGTTCTTCGGGCGTGGGTGACCTTATGTCTTCCCATGTTCTAGGACCGTCATGTCTCTGAAAGTTGGGATGTGACAAATGACATGAGAATGCTTATTGACTTTAAATTAAAATACTCTTAATTGACAATGAGAGTTGCTGTTAAAGATTATTGGTCATATTCTCCAATCATTGCATGTGTTATATGTTGTTAACTTTTATAGTTCAAGATTAATTCTAAGTTGTAATTCTAATACGCATTGTTTATTGTTATTAATTAAAGTAATAATAAATCTTTAGTATTTTAGATTAGTTAGAATAAATCAACATCTTCTTTGATTTTGTTTGGCTATCCATCTTAGTATTTACTTAGTTAATATAAAATTTCTCCAAATTCCCTAGAGTTTGACACCCTACTCGTTCTATGCAATAAAATAAGTAGCATCGAGTGGTTTAAAAAGGAAAAATAACTTTCTTTTAATAAAAAGGAAAAATAAGTAGACTACTAATTGGTTTAAAAAAGTTTGGCCTTTTAATGTGATTGTGACTTTTCATGCATCACTTGCATGGGCTTTTTGCCATTCAACCTAGCTCTAGGAAAATAATGGATAATGAGTAGCATTGAGTGGGTAACCCTCCTTGAGTCTATTCACAAATAGGGAAATCATTGACCCTGTGATGAATCCTTTGATCCTTTCAAAGGTGTAATGAGCATACATGTATTATTGGACCCACGCGAGGCTCTTTGACTCACATGTGGTTAGGTATATCGCTACTCTAGTGTGATGGGTACCCAAACCAAACCACCTTGACCCTTTCATCTAATGAATTTAGAACTTGGACCTTAGGTTGTTTGTACCATAAAAGAAGCCTTATTGTATATTCATGAAATGACTTTTCATTCATGCATACATACATTCATGCATACATTCCTAATTCAAGAACCTTGAAACAAGTGGAGGGCCCACCAAGTCCATGACTCATTAAAATACCCATCCCTAAAATACCAATGCTAGTCCAAAGGTCTGTTAGCCTGCTGTATTAGCTTGGTCTTGTAGTCATTTTGTCTACCTTTTTCCTTATCACAAGGTACCTAAGATGGCTGAGTGAACAAGTAGATTGAAAGAAAGTGATCTGAATGCAACCAATAGGAAGGAAGAAACCGAATTGAATTCCTTCTTAACAAGTCTTCTCTTAAAGCAATAGAGGAATTTTCAAGCTATTTTGAAGGCCTAACAAGCTCGGTTCAAAGAGTAGAGATAGTCCATTTTAGAGGAGGTTCAAGCTATGATGAGTCGAGCTGACCTTAGCTCAAATTCTACACCAATCCAAGCCATTCCTAGCATGACCCAAGCTGTTGCAAATGTCTCTTTCTCCCCCAATGTCCCTATTGACTTGACTAATAAAGGAAAAGCTACGGTTGATGCCCCTTACATTCCAAATATCATTTCACCCTTTGTCCTAATTCTAGATGTTACCCCATCATCTATCACTTCCTAAATACCAAATGTCATCCATTTTGTTACTCCTTCTCCTTTGAATCATTTTAAGGAATGGAATTTTCTTCCTACATGAACACTAAAGCCTTAATGGAAAAATTTGAAGCTATGGAAAAAAACCCTCAAAAACATTAAGAAACATGATGATGTGATTGATGCCAGTTCCTTAGCCTTCTTTTGTAATGCCAAAATTCCACCAAAGTTCAAAATGCCAATGCTGGATAGATTCAATGGAACGATATGCCCTAAAATGCATTTGAAGATGTATGTGGGGGCAATGGCTCTTTTAGAGGTTGATAATGATCTCCTTGCTCAGTTGTTTCAACAATCCCGAATCGAAACTGCTGTAAAATGGTTTTTGGAGCTAGATATAAGTCAAAAGAGTACTTGGGATGATATCTACAATACATTTGTTAAGCAGTATGAGTACAACATTGAAGTGGATATCATAAAGAGAGATTTGGATACTACTAAGCAAAACCCAAAAGAATCTTTCTCCTCATTCCTTATGAGGTGGAGAGTAAAAGCAACCCAAATGGTAAATCGACCAACTAAGCAATAGTAGGTTGATATAATTGTGAAGAACCATTTGCCAGTATACCAAAATTATCTCTGCACTCAATACCTCCTAAGCTTTAAAACCCTTATTGCCACTGCCTCCAAAATAGAAGCTTTGATCCAAAGTGGCCACATTAAGGATGAGACTACTCGTACAGATATAAGAAGAATACCCCCTTACCAAAACAATGTCATTGCCTAAACTAATAAGAAGGAAGGGGGGCTATCTGCCATTTCTCATCATTAGCCATTAAGATTGGAAAGAAGGTCCTTTACTGAGTTGAGGGTTCCTTTGGTTGTGATATACAAGAAAGCCCTAAAAGCTAAGTTGATCAAGCCCCTAAAACTAAGGACTCCTCCTAATCCACTTCCTACAAACTATAATCCTAATCAGTACTGCGAGTATCATCAAGGGGCTAGCCACAAGACAGAGGTGTGTCAAACTTTTAAGTATAAGATACAATATCTTATAGACAGCAATGACATCATACCTCCTAGACCTAGACCCAACATTTCCACCATTCCTCTCCCTAAGCACCAAGTTAACCTCATCACCACCACTAATCTCAAAGTTGATCCTATCTCTTTGATTTGATCAGCTTTTGAATATTATTGTGTTCTAGATTTGAGCAACCTTGTACAGGAGATTGATGCTATAACTAGGAGTCGTAAGATCTACCAAGCACCTACTTAACAAAATGGATAGCCACTTATCCAACTTATCCCATCCCCTACTAAAAAGATAAAAGGAAGCACTGAACTTGATGAAGATCCTATCCTTAAGTAGCTGAAAAAGACCCAAGCCAACATATATATCTGGAGCCTTATCCAATCATCTTACATTCATCACCAAGCTCTTTGCAAGTCATTGAAATAATGCCAAGCTCGTATAAATATCACCCCTAAAACTTTAGTGGTTTCTCTCACCAACACCACCAAAGCTACCTCCATCTCTTTTAATAACCGTGACATGCCTAAAGGGGAGCTAAACCATAATCATGCCCTATACATAATAGTCCTTACTCAGGGGAAGATAGTTCCTATGGTATTGGTAGATAATGGGTCTATGCTAAATGTATATCCATTAAAAGTAGCAAGTTGCTTAGGTTTAGAGGCTTTGGACTTCACACCTTCTAACCAGATTGTAAGGGCATATGACAATACAAAAAGGGAGGTTCTAGGTATAGCTACCTTGGATGTCATCATCGGACCTGCCACTTATCCTATCCCATTTCAGGTAATTAATGTACCAGCATGCTTTAATCACCTCCTTGGAAGGCCCTAGATACATCAAGCCAAAGCTATCCCTCTTTCCTCTGTCAAAAACTAAAATTTCCTTATAGATCCTCCATTGTCACTGTTAATGGGGATATGCATAGGAAAAGTGAGGTTCCAAGTTCTATGCTAATTCTGGAGATTCAGCTTGAGCTGCCCACCTTGCCATTATCAGGTTTTGCCATTGAAATGGTACAATTCATAGAGAAAGAAGAAGATAAAGAGCTCGAGCTTATGCCTTTCAATTTTGATCCTTATGGGAATATTGATGTGGTTAATATGTTGAGAAAAATGAATTATTTTCCTAGATTAGGGCTAGGCAAAATTCAACAAGGAGTAAGCTGGTTCAAAGAGTACACTATGACTAACCCACCTTTTGGTCTTGGTTACAAGCCAACAAAAGAAGATTTGACTGAGGCAGAGAAAAGGGCCAAAGAAAGAATGGCAGCCCTTAAAAAAGGTGAGTCATATAATTGGACCATGCGCCCCTATTTCAAAACACTTAATGGGTACTTTATAAGAAAGGGTGAAAACCTTCCATATTGTGGTTTTCCAGAGCCTTGGGTCTATCCATTACTAAAAAGCTAATTTTAGGTTTTGAACTCTTCTCTGATGCCAGGCTTTCCTTAGAAGACTATAAGCCAATTTTCATATTGGAATAAGATTGGGAGGATAATATGGAGGCTACTCTCTTTGAGCAGGTTTACATGATAGGAGACGAAGAAGTGATTAACTTAACCAAATTCATCCAAACAACTCAAATCTAACCTGACAACTAGTACTATGAGAAGAAAGGAGAGGGTGGCCAGTTAGAGTCCAAGCCATAGTCCGAGTCTAAGCCAGAGTTTGAGTCTAAACCAGAGTCCCAGTCCGAGCCAAAGTCCGAGTCTGAGTCTACATCTAAGTTAGAATGAGAGTCAGAGTCTATTGATTCCTATTCCTCATTTGAGTATGTAGTTGACCATTTTTGTCTTTCTTTTAGTTTCAATGTAATGATGGATAACATCTCTTTTATTCATAATAAAAAACTCGAGTTTTCTTCTTATGATAAGTTTTCTTCTTATGATCCTATGTTTCCCATTTCCTTTCCTTTTCATTGTTTTGAATCCAATTTGAATGAAATAAAAAATGGCAAAGAATCAATAAGTTTTGGCATAAATGAAAAACCAAAAACCACATTCATTGCATCATCATGTCATGACAAGGATGGCTTGAGTAAAATGATCCAAGAATTCTTGGAGTGCTTCACTTGGGAACCTAAGGATATGACTAGTCTAGATTTAGCTATAGCAGTTCATAAAAATCCTACTTACAAGCATGTGAAGCCTGTCCAATAGAAGCTGCTTTGGCTGAGGCCAGAATTATCTTTAAAGATCAAAGAAGAAGTCACCAAGCAATTAGGCAATTGGTTCATTGAGCCAATCACTTATCTTTCTTGGTTAGCAAACATAGTTCCAGTGCTGAAGAAAGATGGGAAAGTTAGGATGTGTGTGGATTATCAGGATCTAAATAAGGCTTTCCCTAAGGATGATTTTCCATTACCTCATATTGACTTGTTGGTTGACTGTATGGCCAGATATGAAGTACTCTGCTTGACTGATTTATATGTAGGGTACAACCAAATTCAAGTCTATCCTCCTAATAAAGAGAAGACTACTTTTTTAATTGAGTGGGGTAGTACTGCTATCGGGTTATGCCTTTTGGGTTGAAGAATATAGGGGTGACTTATCAAAGAATGGCCACTATAATTTTTCATGACATGAAAAAAAAATATGTTGAGGTATATGTCGATGACATGCTAATCAAGTTTGAAATAGCAGAGGATCACCTACATGCTTTAAAGTGATTTTTCTGTAGACTCCACTAATATAATCTCAAGCTAAATCCTACCAAGTGTATATTTAGGGCATCATCCACAGTGTTTTTGGGGTACATGGTTAGTAAAAGGGGAATAGAAGTAGATCTAGTAAAATCGAGAGCTATTTTGGAGATGCCAGCACCCGAGATAGAAAAGGAAATTAGAGGCTTCCTTGGACGACTATAATATATTAGCTGATTCATAGCTTTGCTAGTCGACGTCTGTTATCCAATCTTCAAGTTGCTAAAAAGGGAACCTCTAAGGAATGGAATGATGATTGCCAGAAAGCTTTTGAGAAAATCAAAGAGCACTTGCTAAGTCCTCCTGTGTTACAACCACTAAGACCTGAAAAACCTTTACTATTGTACCTCTCTTTCATAGAAGAAGCTATAGGGGCAATGCTCACCTAAAATGCTATTGAATCACATAAACATAATGCCATTTATTACTTAAGTAAGCATATGCTTGCTCATGAACTCAAGTAAAATGAAATCGAGAAGTTATGCCTTGCTTTAGTATAGGTATGTCATAAGCTTTAACATTATTTGAGTTTATACACTACCTATGTCATGGCTGATAAGAGTCCCTTGAAGTTTCTCATGGAGAGACTAGTTCTTGATAGTAAAATAGTAAGGAAGATGGTAGTTCTCATAGCTTTGATTTGAAGTATGTCCAAAGGAAAGCTATAAAAGGGAGTGTGATAGCAGATCAATTAGCCGCAGCCCTAATAGACAGTAATTGGTCAGAGCTAGAATTTCCTAATGAAGAGATCGTGCAAATTGAGCTTGAAGTCTAGAAATTATTCTTTGATGGTGCAACTAATAGCAAAGGTTATGGTGCTGGAATTGTTATAGTCACCCCTAAAGGAGAAAATTTACCTATGGCTATCAAGCTAGCTTTCAAGGTGATAAATACTGAGGCAAAATATGAAGCCTGCATAGCTGGCTTGGAGGTTGCTATGAATTTAAGGATTGATCACCTGGAGGTTTATGAGGATTCAAATCTAATTGTGTCCCAAGCACTAGGAAAATGGAAAATAATAGAAGGGTGATGGGTTCCTTACCATAAGCGCTTGGATGATCTAGCAGAAAATTTTCATGAATTATCATTCCATTATTTACCTCATGCCAAGAATCAATTTGTAGATGCTTTAGCAACACTTACATCAATGCTAGACATGAGAGATGGGGAGATAATCAAACCTATAGTGATTGAGGTGAAGCGAGAACTAGGGTAACATACTTTGTGCATGAATATTCAACTGGCTAATAAAAAACCTTAGTTTTAGGACATCTTCAACTATCTCAAGAATGGAAAGTATCTGGAAGGGGCCTCTAAATCAAAATAAAGAACTCTAAGACAATTAGCCAGTAATTTCCTGCCAAATGGAGATATTTTGTATAAAAGGGTCTAGGATAACATACACTTGAGATGCGTGACTGAAGAAGAAGCATAACAGATCATGGAATTTGTCCATATAGGGGAAGAAGAGCTGCACATGAATGGGATTACATTAGCTCAAAAAATTGAAAATTTGGGATATTTTTGGCTCACTATGAATGAAAATTGTGCAAAGTTTGTATGAAAATGTCATAAATGCCAGATTTATGCCAAGCTATTAAAGCAGCCTCCTATGTCTTTACAGCCCATAACTATGCCTTGGCCTTTTGCAAGTTAAGGCATTGATGTCATAGAAAAAATAAATCCCAAATCATCCGCTGGTCATGAATACATCTTTGTAGTAGTTGATTACTTCACAAAGTGGGTAGAAATGGCACTCTACCCGGTACTAGATTCAAAAAGAGTGGCTCATTTCATCCAAACTAACATCCTTTGTAGGTTTGGAGTACCTTTTGAGATTATCAAAGATAATAGGTCTCATTTTCAAAAGGAAGTAATTCAACTCTTCAAAAAGGAAAAGATCCAGCATCACAGATCATCTTCTTATTAACCACAAACTAATGGGGTGGTTGAAGTAGCAAATAAGACTATCAAATCCCTCTTGTAAAAAATGATTGATAATCATAAGCATTGGCATCAACAGTTACCATTTGCTCTATGCGGATATAGGACTTCCATCCATACACCAACTGGGGCAACTCCTTACTCATTGGTATATGGAATGGAAGCCATGCTGCTAATTGAGGTGGAAATCAAATCAGCCAGGATCATGAGAGAAGGTCAATCAGATGAGACAAAATGGATTAAAAGTTATCAAGATTAGTTGAATGTTATCGCAAAAAAGAGAATGGATGCATTGTATATATTACAAGGTTATCAATAAAAATTATCTCAGCATTTTAACAAAAAAGTGAGAGATAGGGGCCTACAAGAAGGAAACTTGGTCTTAAAGGAAGTTTGAGCCCCAGTGCATGACTCTCGAGGCAAATTCAGGCCAAACTGCACTGGACCTTATGTGCTAAAATGCATCTTGTCAGGCGGAGGTGCCATTCTCATAGATTTAGACGGAATTGAATTTTCCAACCCTTGTAACTTGGATCAATTACTTTGTATAATGATGCATTATAACTAGAACTATGTGGACCTAATTCTCTAAAATGATAAAAAAAACAAAAGAAAACATGTAATAGAAATAAGTTATATAAGGAGATACACAGGTAGCCCTCATTGGGTGCGGTCCAAATTATTAATAAAATTTCTTTTTATGCCAAATTCTGTTGTTTCAATGCAAAAAAAAATATTAATTAATTAATTATTAATGTTTTATTCAAAATTGGACTTAAGACGAATCTAAGAATCTTGCTCATTAAGACACTAAAGAGTCAAAATTTTTTTTTGCCTAATGTCCTAAATAATAGGTTTCTAAATTGTTAGTAGTTCCCCTTATAGAAGTGTCATCCTCTATCTCTTTAAGTAAAGTCACCCTCCTTATTTTCTCAGATGGCTAGGAAGTAGCAATCCACCATATAGTGTAAGCCTGTATCTTATCACAGCAATGAGATGGAAGAACAACATGAAAATTACGGGCCCATCCATTAGTAAGTGCCCTAGCCATTGTGGGTGTAATGAAAGCAGATTTGAAGATTGCTCTGTCTAGGGCCACCCCTTGCGCATAGCACATTTGGTGCATCAACCTTATTCTTTGGTAGAATATTACCATATTTTAACCTAGTAAATAAACCATCCTATAGCTATAACTCATTGTCATAAACTTCTTAATCTTATACCAAGGACAAAGCCACAGCAATTCCTAGGGGTCGAGCTCAAACAGGCCACTCAGTCCACTCCTTTTTAGAATTGAATTTCCTCACTATTATGCGAGACCGGTACCATGAGGTAGAATAGTCCATGTTAGTAGAAGGAGAAACTACTCTTAGATGATCCCTTAGCTAAATCCATGCAGAAGCATAGCTGAGTAAGAAAGGAAAGAGAAAGAGAAAGGAAAAGAGGAAGAAAAGCATACCTACAGAATAATTGGACTCACAGACTAAGGCCCATCACTCCTGTAAGCTCGATCCAAACTTAGGATTGTTTCTGCTAAGATGATCCTAGCAATAGAGTGACCTTCAACCATCTAAAAAATCATTTTTGTTATCCTAACATCCCCCAAACCAGTTGGACCTATGAAGAGATACCCGGCAGTAAGACAAAAAGCTAAAGCATTCATTCAACAATCCTGCCATTCCTTGTCTTTAAAGCCTCAAGGATCATAGAACTCAGTAATTACAGTAGTTAGGTCCACCCAATCATCCATGAACATAGAGTTAGCAGTTGTAGTGTCCAATCCCAAGAGCCTTAGAAATGAATTGAAGTACCCTACTCTCAGTGTGGGCATAGCCAAGTTAGCTTCAGGATCAGATCCTAGTAGCACACTAAATTCTCCAAAAGTAGGGCACATTTCATCTATGCCAGCTTCGAATATGAAAATATGCACCTCAAGATCCTAGAATTTTAGACAAGCTCTCAAAAAGTCCTAATATAATTGAACCTCTCTCAAGGTTGGCATGGCACTAATCCCAAAAGTCCCTAAATTAATGCGCTATACTTGTTCAAGGTTTTTGGTCCAAAAATACATTAAATGACTAAAATAAGGCTCCATGAGGGAAAAGGAAAGGGAAACTAAAGAGAAAGATGAGAAAAAAGTAAAAGGAAGAAAGCAGGAGAAGTGTGTTGAAAGTTGAAAATTTAGTTGTGAAGATTTCTAAGCTATAAGAGGGGTATATATAAGGGAAAATTGAAGATTTTCACTAGAGTTGACGCAGAAGACTATGCGGTTCCTAAAGTGTCTTTATATTAGTGCCGCAAATAGCTTTACAGTGTCGTAAACTACTCTACGGCAACCTCAAAGGGCTATGCAGCACCGCATAGGATGGTTGACTGCCATACCCCTACTGTAACTACCACAACCCTTCCTTTTTGCATATCATATAGTACTTAAGAAAATTTAATGAAAAAGAAGAGGGAGAGAGCAAAAGAGAAAGTTGGCAGAACCCTACCATGCATTCATTCATAGAAATGGTGCATTCATAACATACATAAGTCAAATCCTTGTATGATTGAGTCATGACATCCATGCATCATACAAACCAAATAGTACATAAGTCAAGTGTCATACATGCATATGTAACCATACGTAGAGTTAGAATAACATCTGTATGATAGGAGGTAAGCCAACTTTGGCCTCGCCTATGTCTCCTCCTCCGATCTGCATCATCTCCCTTATCATTACCATGCAAAGTAAGAGTCATAGACAATGCTGTCCTTAAGTGATGAACCATCTCATAGTTATGGCGAGCCAAATCCTTAGGGATATGCATAAGGAAAAGATGAGTAAGAAACTACATTAAGTGATAAAAATTAAGCTCGGAAAGGGGGCAGAAGTATATACCTCACCTACATGATTTGAGAATGGTATAAAATCAATGGGAAGGTCATAAGGGATCTCATATTAAGCCAAGCAATGATCGAGAAGAACATATTCAAGTCCTCTCTTACCCATATATAGGCTGGAAAAGTTGCTTGCTCACTCAATCTAGCCTTATCAAAAGGGGCATTTGTGGCAGATCTTGGACCACCACTCCTTTTAGCAACAGAAGTATGAATTGATCCAGTGGCAAAAGATCTATAATTAGAATGGGCCAGTCTTGGAAGAAATGGGACACAAGGTAGCAAGTGATGCATGCAAAAGCTCCTATAATCACTCTCAAGGTCTAAGCTCAACTGTAAGGCTTGCTACTAATGAATCCTGATCAAGGATACGCGATCCATACCGCATCTCAGCAAGGGGGTCAACTGGGACAATCCTCTCTCTTATAATCTAACTGCAAACTCTCTCACCTAGGTAAAACATGGAATCAGTGCGAAAACATAGAAGGAGGCGGCATGAACATAGAGCCACACCAGACTCATGGTATGGAGTGATGAATTAAAGTCTATTAATAAAAGGTAACCACCGAACCTATTAAAAAAAGAACAGAGGGAAAAATAAAATATCAGAATTTGTGATAAAGACAATATGTCAAGCATGTGTGTATACTTGTGATGATACTAAATGACAAAAGAAATCTTGAATATGGCAAAAATCGTATCTCTCTTGATGACGGTGATTTTGTGTCTGCCAAAGATAGCCATTCGAGATATGATTTATCATATGATCCCTCAAAGCAGGAGCAAGAAAAGGAAAGTGCTCATAGACCTAATACTGCACAAAGGAAAATAATCTAAAGACACAGGAATGGTGGGTACAAGACAAAAATAGAAAGAGAATAGCATACCTTCCAAATGATATAGGTCCCTCTTAAAGCAGCAAACACACCTCAAGACAGGTCAGACATCTCTTCGTACATCATGCATAAAGTTGTACCTCCCCAGTCAAAGTCCCTAATAATGGATAAGTCCTATAATAAGCATAGAATATTCAGATCAATGGTATCCCTTCATGTATGATAGAATGAGCACCTTAATATCATCAAAATCAACAAGCGGGCAGCCTACTCATTTGAAAGGACTCCCACATCATAAGTATAAATGTTAATTTGCCCTAGGAGCCAAGAACGGGGAAGATATGGATCGCCTTGTGGTAGGTCCACGGCCAATAAGTTAACCATAGTCGCTAACGGGATAGAGGTCCAAGCAGGATAAAGCTCTAAGGCTCAAGGTCGAAATGGTAGACCAACTAGCATCATCAAGTCCAATGGGGTCACAGTCATCTCCCTGCATGGAAAGTGAAAAGTATCTGTGGTGTCCTACCACCTCTCTTCCAATGCCCGCAACAAAGGAATATTACTCTCTCGGGTATAATCTAGAGATAAAAACTCCAACAAGCTAGATGGCTTAATCAACTCTCGAACCCTAGGATGAGTCTCCAGATAAGTGGAGACAACAGACATATTTGATCTACCGCCTCTCAATCTAATAGTTATAGTCTTTGTAAAAAAAAACCTTTTTATTTTACATGCACATATTTTCTATAAACTAACACTAAAATAGGAAAGGAAGGGCAAAATGATAAATACCTCCATGATGCTAGTACTAGACATATGGTGCTCCGGCTACTGTAGTAATCCCACTAGGTTGCGATCATGCCTTGGGACTTGGTAGCTCCTAGTATGGTGACTACTAGAGGGGAAAGCCATTTTAGAGAGAAGTCAAAGAGAATGGTTTATAGAGAGATGATGAAAATTTAACAAATGAAAGACTTGTGCAGCAACTCGAGCATGTTTTTCTTTTTTTTACAATCCCATATTGAATATGAATAGCCCCTATGCTTCAACCCTCCCTCTATATATAGATGGCCTTTCTATACTTTAAAACACATAGACTTAGAGGCTTAAAAAGCACTAACTTTAAGTAAATTGCTTTGCCTTTACACCTTGCTTCGCAAAGCAAGTTAGGAGGTTTCTCCTTTATTCCTACTTAACTAGGTTGAGGCTTTTCACCCATCTGTTCGAGGCAAGCTTATTGCCCAAGGCTCATGTTGAGGGGTTTCCCTTTGATTCCTATAAGACTAGTTCAAGGCTTTTTGCACGCCTGCTCGAGGCAAGTTTATTGCCCAAGGCTCATGTTTGTCTTGTGGAAAAGGTGGAACTACATTCCGGTGGCCCAAGGCTCGTGTCTCTTGTGGGGAGAAGGTGGAATTATGATCCGATCATCCGCTTCATCTGCCCTACATCCCTAAGCCACGAAAGTGCAAGGTAATCTTCTTTTTCTTTCTGTTCGGTTTAAAAGCTTATTGTCTCTTTTAGTTAGTTAATTAAATTGATTTACTTAGGTTGTTAGTTAATCAACTCAATAGTCAATTAAGTTAATTAATCAAAACATGATAAAGTGGCTAGGCTAAATTAACCCCCTTCATGAGAAGGGAGAACTGTGTGGGTTTTGATTCCCATTCAAATGGATATGTAGACATGCTTGGTTTAGGCATCAAATCCAATTAAAATTAATCAACTATCCCCCTATCACCTTCTTCACTTACTATCATTTTTGTTTCCTTTACTTTATTATTAAGATTAGTTTAGGGAATGTGTGACTTCCCTAGAACCCATAAGGGCTAGAGGAGGTATCCCTTATGTTTGAGATTTTATTTGTAATGTTAACTTTCTTTTGGACTATTACTTGTCTTTATTAATGGATATATGGAATCAATGATCATGCATATTATAAATTGTCCATGCATTTTTTAACTATTCATGAAATGTATTTTTAAGTTACTTTTATATTATTTGGCCAAACATGTTTTGTTAAACTGAAAACCTAGTCCCGAATCCTCTTCAGTTTTGAGGCTAGTAATTTTTTTCCTTTCAGTAATAATGTAAGTTAAATGGGTTTTTTCCTTATATTTTCCCAAATAAAAATAAATTAAGGTGGTGACTCTAAAACAATTTTAAAAAATAAGCCTAAGGGCTTCCCCATGAGTTCTTTCCCAAAAGAGCATTTTGATTCCCCTTTAGAGGATCAGACCAGTGCTCGGGCAAGGCCTTACAGAGTGGGTATGGGTTGTTACAGGCCTCAAATTTCTCCATCAGTTTTTTAGCTTTGGGGAAGCTAAAGAAATCTCCACTTTGAAATGGATTTATAGTAGGAGTATGGGCAATGGCATTCAGATCAAAAGTCGCAGAGATTGGAGTTTCTGGTGCCTTCCCTTTATTGGTGAGATCGATAATGTGAGGAGAGAAAGTGAGGACTTGGCTAGTTCCAGCTTGAGTGGAAGTGAGCTTAATACAAGCAGGAGAATGAATGATGGTGGCATTGGTCATTTCCTTGACCTCATTGATGGTGGATTAGAGTTAAGAGTTAAAGGCATTGGTAAAGGTGGTAGAATAAGCATTGAGAGGATTAGTGAATAAGTCGGCTTGAGTCTTAAGGATGGTGGTGAGTGCAGTTTGGAAGGTTTTCCCTTACTTCTTGAGGAGGCTAGTGAAGAAAACATTTATGGCATCTTAGTCAAAGTTAGAGGTGTTGGACATCGGTACCTTAAAAATAGAAAATAAACAAAAAAAAAAGGGTAAGAATACATAATTGTAAAGAAAAAGGGATGAATATAATGGTATATCGGGAAAATGATTCCCTCCATATTGTTAGTCACTAGGTTTAACAAGTTACAATGGTAAGTGTGTGAGGTTTCATATTTGGGGGTGACGAACCACTAGCTTTGGTGTTTGAGGTGTTTGGGTTTTACATTATTGAGTTTCTCATGTTATGTATGTATGATTAAGACATGATGCATACCAAAAAATCTTTAATGAATATGCATGTGACCATTATGGTTTATAAAGCCTAAGGTCAAAGGCTATGACAACTATATGCACAAGGGTAAAGGGTGGTTTAGTTCAGGGTCCCCATCCTACTAGAGCATCGATATACCTAATCACATATGGGCAAGGAGCCTTGTATAGGTCCAATAGTACTGATTGCCCATTATACCACTGAAATGACTGAGGATTCATCGCAGGATGGAATGTTTTTGCTATCTCCCAACATACTCAAAGAGAGTTGTCGAGCCCATGCTACTCACCATCTAAAAGTTTTTCCTAAAGCTAAGTTTTAGGCTAGGAGCCTTTATTATGCAAAGTGATGCATGAAAGTCAAATTATACTTAATAAGCCAAATAGAGATTATTTTAGAAAAATTTTCCTTAACCAAATAGTAACCCTCTTAATTGCTTTCCTTTTATTTTAAAAGGTAGCAATAGTACCTATTAGAGTCACCAACTGTGAGACCTTGCCCGAATGGCCCTCCCTCACTCAAGAAATTTTTGCCTTAAGGAAAGGTTGAGTGATTTTTAAAGAGGTCATTGAACGAGTTTTGGTGCTCACAATTGGAACCCTCAAGTTTGGATTGATTGATTTTAAAAATAATTTTGGGAGTCATCACCCTAATTTATTTTTAAATAGAAAAATTAAGGAAAAACCCAATTGACTCCAATTTATTAATTTTCAATTAATCATTAGCCTAGAACTAGGTTAAGCTCGAAGACTACGTTTTTTTGTTTTATATATATATAAAAGCAAATTTATGTTATAGACATCATTTTACCTATCTCTACACCAAAGTTTGACAATAACAAAAGAAACTCTCTCTACACTAATAGCAAAAGAACTTTAACAAACCAAAGTTATCCAAGGTAAGAAATCTCGTACATATTTCCTTTATATGTTCTAAATATAATTTTAGCACTCTAGTTGTACAAAATTTATTCTACATCATATATGTAAGTTTGGCTATAATATATATATATATATATATATATATATATATATATATATATATATATAATGGGTTGGATAGTGAGGATATGATCAAGCTCCATTTAATGGTCAAGATTTAATCACAATGGATGGCTATGATTTGATCAAGTTGGATGGCTAGGATTTTCTCTACAATTGTGATGTTCATCATGATGATATGGAAATGCAAAAGATGCACCTAAACTCTTGTGTAGAGAAGATGAAAGTTCAATTTGGTTTAAGGTTTTGACTTGGTCAATTTTTATGGCTAACTTGATCAAATTTTGTGACTCTCTGTACAACATCATTTTCTATTATCTTAGGCCAACTATTCTATCTCATAATCTTTGGTGTTCACTCACTCTTGGGCCCACCACCTCCTATTGGGCTCGAGCCTTTGATGTTCTAAGGCCTATTAACAAGCCTATAAGCCAATTAACATATATAGAAATTTTCCTTTTAACTTCCTTTCATTCCTTTCACCATAACTTTCAAATTTATGTTCTTTAACTTCTTTATATACATTACTAGTTATCATATGAACTCTATTTAATTCATTAGAGCACAATTAGTCATGATAAAATCATAAACTAGGCAAACATTGCATATTAAGTCACAAGATTCCTACCTGATTCCTTATCATTTCTATACTATACTAACATTCAAAAGTCCAATTCTTTAATATTATTAGTAATTATAATGGGCTATAAAATCCTTGGGTATTACAATGACCTACCTGCTCAAATTGTGACACTATAATGTTCATGTACTATACTATCCAAGGTTTTTCTAGCATATTAAGAACCACAAGAATATTATAAGAAGTGATTTTAATAAAAAAAATATGACAATGAATGAAAAATGAGAACAATTTTGATAATCATCTTAATGGTAAAATGAAATTCAAACTGAGTTTGACTTAACGTAATTAAGTTAATTGTTTTCTTCTGAGATAACTCTAAAGTTCTAGTGAATGGGCATGAACATAATACCTAAACATCTCCTAAGTCATTGGAGATAATAATAGTAATATAAGAATTTGATTTTAATCAAAGTTACAATAATAAAATAAAAGTCAAACTTAGTTTGGCTTAGTGAGCCTACATGATTTACTTACTTGAATAGTACTACTAAAGGGCTAGTCAATGTGCATTATAAAGTGAATAAAATTTGTCTAACAATGCCTAGAGTGTGTAGTGATATTAGAAGGTAAAAATATGTATACTAAAGTGAAAATAAAGAAATGAAAATTTTATTAAGTTACTAAGTATGAAAAGTGCACATATATGGATTTGTTAATGGGCTTTTGGACTCCAAGGCCCGGGCCCACTTAGATGCTTGGCCCATGAGTGAGTGCAAATAACTTCTTTAATGTTAGAAATGGTTATTCAAGAAAAAATTTGATGTTCAAAGAGCTAGCCACAAAAATTGACTTAGTAGCCATCAAAATTGACTAAGTCAAATCCTTAAGCAAATCAAATTTCCATCCATCCAACATAAAAATCTAGGTACATTTTTAGCATCTCAACACCATATAATGAACATCACCCACTTAAATAAAATCCTAGCCATCTCATTTAATTAAATCATAACCATCTATTTTGATTAAATCCTAGCCATTAGATTAAAGATGATTAAATTCTTACCAATTGACATCTCATATATAAATGAAAATTTTGTTTATGAATATCATTTGGTAAACTCTACACCAAAAATTTCCACCAATAAAAGGAAAAGCCTCTACACCCTAACATCAACATAGAATCTCAAAATCACTCTCTAAGAATTTAAAGATAAGGACAATGACATTGTCTAAGAGTGTGAAGAGCACTATTAGCATCAAGGTTAAACGTAAATAGAAGCAAAGGAGTCCAAAGTGAGTACTTAATAGTATAATATGACATGTGCCATATTCTTTGAACCATTATTGTTCAAACCATTTTCATTGAAATATGCTAATTCATATTGAGCATGAATTGCCCATTGAATATTGAGCCATTTGATATGATACTTCTTTATGGCATTTGACCATTATGAACCTATCATGTTGACTTCATAATGTGATAATTGAATTCCTTATTGTGAATCTTATATGAACCTTTCTATTAATGCCTATTGATAAGCAAAAATACCTTTCTGATGTGGAGTAATACATCAGACCTTGTGCACTTAGTATAAGCCTGCGAGTAGGGTGAGAATGCCCAAACTCTGTTAAGGGGGACACTTAACTATAAGACCTGATCAATCTTATGCAAAATGATGTATGTGAGTGAGCAAGGCTTAGGTTACCACTCTTAAATTTATATGTGTGGGAAGCATTATGCTTCCAAGAAATTACTATTTATGCTAAAGATATTGTTTTTATCTAAGATATTGTTTCTATCTTAAATGAGAAATTGATTCATAATGAAAATTTTGATTAACATCACTCCATCGTCACAATAAGCCCATCTTAATAATGGTCCACATACTCACCCAATATTGTATTATTATATACTCATTGAGCCTTGTCTCATTCTTTAGTTGTTTAAATTTTTAAGTCAGGTTGATGAGTTAGCAAGGTAAATTCCAACCCTATTCTTCTGCTTGAAAGTTGCTCTGCTAATTTTGAGTGTATGAAGTTAAGTTATTTGATTACATAGAATGTTGTTTTAGAGTTCCATGGTTACCAAAGGTTTAATACTTATGTGTTATAGGATTTATATGTACTATGAACCGTACTACAAATTGTATTTATGTTAGTGTAGTAAATAATGAATATATGTAAAATGAGGTGAATATTAAAGTGATATCAATGAGCATTTAGTTATATGTAAAATGACAAAATAGTAGTTGGCAATAAGAAAAGGCAATTAGATTCTGGTCATAGGATAAGGGTCAACACAGTAAATGTTAAAGAGTAATAAATAAATAGGGTTTTACAGGTTTAGGTGACTTTATGTCTCCTTATGCCTAAGGGCCATCACAGCTTAATAAGTGGGTCATAACAGAGTTGGTATCAAAGCAATGGTTTAATTCTAATCTAGACTTTATAAATATTATGGGTTATAAGTTAAACCATGGAGCATGGAATTTCTTCTTATCATTTGAAGTCTATAATTAAGTCTAGATCTGCAGTACTCATAAAAGTTTAACTCTTTTAGTTTTATGTATGATATGTTTGAAATGACTGTGGGAAAAGAAATAATAATGTGATATGACTGACATATGTGACCAAGCTATGTGTTATGGAAATGGGATGATAAGGATAAAATGTGTATACGAGAAAATGACTACATATGTGTAAAAATGTATAAATGAATATGTATATTTGTTTTATTAGGAATAATTTCTTATTATAGTTAATTGCCAATTATTGATATGGTTTAGTATAATTGATGTTCTGGAAAATATTTATATAATGTGAATAATGATGAATAATGATGAAGGTATACTAAATTTTTGCACCCATGAAGTATGTGCAAGACGATTGTTAAATAAATGCTATTAAGAGAAAACCTAAATGTGATTTCATGAAAACTTCATATAATATGAGTAGTGATGCAAATATGCATACCCTTATATATGCTAAAGTATGTGCAATGTTTAGGATATGAGATATCCTAAGGCAAGTGTCACATCCCAATTTCAGAGCCATGACAGTCCTAGAAAATAGGGAGACATAAGGTCACCCATGCCCGTAGAACCCACGTATACTTATACCAAACATGCCTAGGATCATACCAAACCTATTGCATTAACTTAAATATCCAATAATATAGGAAAACTCAATAAGCGAAAGAATAGTTTAGCAAAATACTTTGAAAACATCTCATAGGAAAATAACAAAGTCTTAAAATAAATCCTCAATGATTAATATCCCAAAATAAACCCCCGGAGCTTCAATGAGTAAGTCTTCATAACATAGTATAATTAAGGAATTGGACAAGGAATCCCCTAAGCGAAGTAGAATGCTTGAGCCATCACCTTGCCTCCTCATATTGCCCACCTGGAACCACACAAGAAAATGGGGTGAGACAGATGATCTCAATGAGTAAACAACATAGCATAAATGATATCATATATCCCATTTTTAAGGAAAGCCCATTGCATATAACACATAGTTCATGATTTACAAATCATAGTTTCACAATTTTTAATTTAGCAAGATTTTCACTTTAGCAGGTTTGCAAAAATCACACTTATAACACTTATTACCTAATAAGAGTAAATGATTATACTAGCTCATTCACTCAAGGGAGAGGTGGCCTCATACCAAATTCCAATTCCCAACCCATTACTTATAAAGTTATGAAACTGATTAGGCTCTATAGTTAGAACTGCCCTTTCTAGCTGAGATGGATATACAACCCCTATCCATCAGGTTAAGACCATGTGTATAGGTTTCGATGATTACCTGCATGGGCATGAGGATTTCTGCATAAAAGGTTAGAGGTACCATAGCTAGAGCTAATGGAATTCATATATAACAATAGTAATTAAGGCAACAATAACATATATTACAATAGTAAGAGCAATTTAACTTTTTGAACAAAAGATACAATAATAATGTAGTTCCATAAAGAAAATAGGTAAGGTACAATTATAAAAGGTTTTTCATATCATTGAAGAAACATTATTAGTTTTGGACAAATTGTCCTTTGGCAACCCAAGTTTAATAAAGAAATCACATAATCAAATTTAAAATAAAAGTGAACTTTGGTTTCAAGAATCTCAAAGGTTTCCATTAACTTAATCATGATAGCTTACACTTGTAACAATAACATAATGTTTACTCACATTATGGTTTCTTTACTCCTAGTACTTATAGTACTTGACTTCTAATAGTCCTTTAGCTCTAACATAATATTTAATTCAATACTTAGTATTTATTTAATCATCATGCTATCCTATCCCATAACTATCTCATGCACATATAATATTCATATACACTTAGAGTTGCACTTGGAAGTGCACTTATCAATTGTACATAGCATGTTGACTTTAAAAGGCTTGCCCATTTAGTCTTCATATGCTCATATGAAAACACATTATAATCCATACCAAAAATTTTCTCAAGTCAAACACAATGTCATAATCTAAATATCAATTCACTTTAACAATCATCTTAGTACACTTAACACTTTCATACATGTCAACTTATCAATAGCCTTTTAAGTGTCATGCCTATCTCTTATGCCCAATTCATTTAATCAATCTCTTCATCAATTCAAGATCATTAATTCATTATTGATTCATCATAAACCTTATTTCCATATTACCCAATCACATTCACATTTTAATTACAACATAAGGTTATGATACCTTAAGTATATCAAATTGCCTCTACCCTTGTCTAAAGTCATTCCTTCAACCAACATGCAATTTAATCATTTATCATTCATTCATACATGTCAATAATTATTAAAATACACTACATAAAAATTATAGACATTTGGGATAAGAATCCCAACAATGGCTGAATACCCCAATAAATAGAAAATTTGAATTTTTTTACTTTTCGTACTTTATGTCTATTACAGAAATATGTAGCAATTTGGTTTGAACCAATATTTTTCATATAATCAAAACAAAAATCATTTTAGAAGATAAATATGTGAGAATCGGCACATATATAAATCAAAATGCATGAAAATGTTCTAACTTTAAGTGTTAGGGTGAAAACCGTAAACCTTTCTTATTTTTGGTACTTTATGGTTATTACAGTAATATGTAAACATGTGCTTTAAACCATTATTTTTTATTCAATCACAACAAATATTAGTTTAGAACATCAATGTTCACAAATTGGCAGCCATAGATATTTCTTATGCATAAAAATTCTAAGTTTCAGGGTTTAGAGTGAAAATCATGAGGTTTCTAACTTTCCGCGCTTTCCATTCATTACAGTAGTATGTGAACACATGATTTAAATCATTATTTCCCATCCAAACATAACAAATATCAATTTATAATTCATAATCACACAATTCAACAGCTCTTAGGGTTCATACACATGAAAATTTATGACTTTAAGTTCTTGTGTAAAAATCGTGAATTTTCTTATTTTTTTAAACCTTTTGGTCATTATAGTAATATACAAAATACATTTTAAAACAATATTTTTCATCTAAACACAACAAAAATCCATTTAGAATGTAACCATATACAAAACACCCCCTCCTCTATAAAGTTTATGCACGAAAATTTCAATTTTGAGCTATAGGATTCACCTTTAGAGAAATCACATAAAGAGATTGGTGTTTTCGGTAGAAAGATTGATTTCTCTCTCAAGAAATCACGTAGGCTGAATTTAATAAATAAAAATTAGTAAATACTTAGTTTCAAATAATTTTCCAGTTTCAAATAATTTTTCCATGGTTAGTTTCATAGAAATCAAATAACAAACTGAAAAAAGTGATAAAGTTACGAATATGATTAAGAAATCATAAAGTTTGAAGGTATTTTGTGATTTTTGGTAGAGAAATTATTTTTGAGAGAATTTTCTTCCAAAATAATAAAATAATAGAATGGTGGCTATTGGAATGAAGGGATGGCCAAATTTTACATTATATTTCTATGGTTTTGGGTAATTTCCAATATTACCCTTAATGAACTAAGTTAGGAGTATTTTAGTGTAGTGGGCTTTTAGGTATTTGGGGTTTTTAATTAATTTTGGGGCTGATTATAGGAAATTAAATTAAAATATTTTTCTTATTATTTTCATTAAAATTTCCCCCAAAACATTTATTTAAAAATTATTTTAAAAATATGCATAAAATTATTTTATGCTTAAAAATTGTCCTTTTATATGAAAATTCATTTTATGCACAATAAATTATTTTATGCTAATGTACTTCATAGAAATCATTTATTTCACCATAATAATTCATATTAGACACACTAAAATTAATTTAACATGCCACATACTCATAAATCACCTCACACATGAATTTTCATAAAAACACATATTTGTCACAATAACTCTAAATTCAAGCAATTTATCACGAAAACTCCTAGGGTAGATGTGGGTTGTTACATTTCTCCCTTAAAAGAAATTCATCTTCAAATTTCCAAGTCTAACAACATAACACACTCTACTTAACTTCTCCACCACGCTTCTGCTGTGCCACTCAAACACAATATCTAACTACAATTAACATATCAAATACAGTAAGGCACATACTTACAATCTATCAAAAATTACCCTGATAAGCCTTCAGCTT
The DNA here is from genome assembly GCA_947687605.1 of Reutealis trisperma. Taxonomy (NCBI): domain Eukaryota; kingdom Viridiplantae; phylum Streptophyta; class Magnoliopsida; order Malpighiales; family Euphorbiaceae; genus Reutealis; species Reutealis trisperma. The sequence continues at coordinate 384,527 of CANTUT010000276.1, forward strand.
AAGCTACACCTATATTAATCTCTTGTTCAAACAAATCTTAACTAATCCTTAATAATTTTGTATTCCTTAACCTTAAGCAAAAGTAATAAACCCTTTAATTTCACCTTCAATCAAATATAATCCCAAGCATTTCTTTTCCTTATATCTCTATTATATTAACATCTATACTAATACTTTAATCACCACTTCCATTCATTATTTATCACATTAGTCATATAAGAATCCAACAGATAAATTCCAAATTAATAACTCTAATTGACATTCAATAATTCTCTTTCCATACTAATAATTATTACTTAATCTATTATAACCTCAATAAATATTTTCGTATTTAATACCTTGCTAACATCACAATTTCTACATGCCCATCATTTATCAATTAAAACATATTTAAACATAACAAACATTCCTATATATCATATCCCAAATGAACTTGCATTCTATTGATTTATGATCCCAAATAAGCTTCTTATAACTATCTAAGACTTACTCTCTTTCTGCCTAATATATACATCATTACCATGACTTAATTACCTAATACCTCGAAAAAAATTTTATACCTTTAGCTTGTAATATCATCTCACTATAGGTTTTCCACTTACATCCCACTATACTTCACATACCTAATCATTTAACTTACCCATATTAAAATAATAATCCTTCTAATACCATTTCTAAATATCATTTCTCTTCTTATGGCATCAATTACAATTATCATTTAATAACTCCACAAAATTCATATATCATACCATTGTAACATGCAAGCATTTCATACCTCATAACATTATACCCTCAATCATAAATCTTGATTGGATCAAAACTTAGTCAACATCTCTTTCTAAAATCATAAATCTTGATTGGATCAAAACTTAGTCAACATCTCTTTCTAAGCCACTTAACCTCACTATCACAATATCATACTAGCATAAACATTATGCATTTATCATATCACATCACTAAGCACATGTCATATATATATATATATATATATATATATATATATATATATATATATATATATATATATATATATATCACAAATCACATAGTTTAGCATATATCACATATCACAATCAGATAGCATATATCTCATAGTATGAAAATAACCTCTTATCATTTTATGTTAATCATATCATAGCAATAAAGAAATCATCTTATACTAAGTGACTAGGCAGTAAAAGGGAAATATCATTCATATCATATAAAGTACTATGTCATTACATCGATCATCACCAACTACTCATCCTAGCCCTCGTGTGTCGTCCACTAGGGCAATCGTTAGGTAGCCTCCTAGATCGGGTAGGTGAACGATCAATTGAAGAGCACTTAAGAGAGACATGTCCACTACTGCCACATTGATAATAGAGGAGATCTCTATCCTACCGGTGACTAGTCAAAGATAAAGACCTCAATGGTGAGTAGTCTCCCCTATATTCAACAATCCCTATCTTAAGCTATTCCACATCCTCCCTCAAGGCATGAACCAAAAGCCTAAGATATTAGTTTTCCTCCTTCAAATATGAGTAGTTGTCCTCTAGTTTATGAATCTTATCATAAACCCAATCACAATCCAGGCACTCCTTAGGATCCTCCTCCTTGTCAGGTTTTCCTCCCTCTTGGGGTAAATCATAGGCACAACTCTCTCAAACATTTTGACCAATTCCTCTTGCAGGTCATATGGGGCGCTCTAGGTCTAGGTCCTCTTGCAAGAGTGATCTTCGTGGTCATCTAATAAGAGAATCATGAGGCACACAATAGTAATAACAAAGGAGTACTATAATTTATTAGGATTTCATGAAACTATACTAACGATAGACTGCAAATGACATGATAAGAAAATTCCTATGCTCCAGGAATATACTTATTTAACCCAATAAATAGACAAGTCTAACTGGACTTTAAAAACTATAGCTCTGATACCAACTTGACACTGGTCAAGTGGCAACAAAGGAAAACCTATAGCTCTGATACCAACTTTTTCACATTCCAATTTCAGAGACATGATGGTCCTAGAACATGGGGAGATATAAGGTCATCCACACTCGTAGAACTTACATATACTTATACCAAACATGCCTAGGATCATACTAAACCCGTTGCATTAACTTAAATATCCAATAATATAGAAAAACTCAATAAGCGAAAGAATAGTTTAGCAAAATACTTTGAAAACATCTCATAGGAAAATAACATTTAAAGTCTTAAAATAAATCCTCAATGAGTAATATCCCAAAACTAACTCCCAAAGCATCGGCGAGTAACTCTTCATAACATAGTATAATTAAGGACTTGGACAAGGAATCCCCCAAGGGAAGTATAATGTTTGAGCCATTAGCTTGCCTTCTCATATTGTTCACTTGGAACCACACAAGAAAACAGGGTGAGGTAGATGATCTCATAGATGATCTCAATGAGTAAACAATATAGCATAAGCGATATCATATATCCCATTTTAAAGGAAAGCACATTACATATAACATATAGTTTATGATTTACAAATCATGGTTTTGCAATTTTTAATTTAACAAGATTTTCACTTTAGTAGGTTTGCAAAAATCACACTTATAACACTTATTACCCAATAAGAGTAAATGACTATACTAGCTCATTCACTCAATGGAAAGCTAGCCCCATACCAAATTCTAACTCTCAACCCATTACTTATAAAGTCATGAAATCGATTAGGCTCCAGGACCAAAATCACCCTTTGTAGCTGAGGTGGATACACAGCCCCTATCCATAGGGTTATGACTATGTGCATAGGTTTCAATGATTACCCGCACTGGTAAAAGGATTTTTGTATAAAGGGTTTAAGGTACCATAGCTAGAGATAATAGTATTCACATATAACAATAGCACTTAAGGCAATAATAATATGTATTACAAAAGTAATAGCAATTTAACTTTTTGAAAAAAGGATACAATAATAGTGTAGTTCCAGAAAGAAAGTATGGTACAATTACAAAAGGTTTTTCATATCATTGAATAAACATTATTGGTTTTGGACCAATTTTCCTTTGGCAACCCAAGCCTAACAAAGAAATCACATAATCAATTTTAAAATGGAAGTGAACTTGGATTTCAAGAATCTCAAAGGTTCCCATTAACTTACTCATGATAGCATGCACTTGTGACAATGGTATAATGTTTACTCACCTTATGGTTCCTTTGCTCCTAGTACTACCTCATGCAAACATAACATTCATATACACTTAAAGTTGCACTTGGAAGTGCACTGTGTAACAACTCACACCCACCCTAGGAATTTTCGTGATAAATTGCTTGATTTAGAATTATTAAGGTTAAGTGTGTGCTTTTGCGAAAATTAGTAACCTAAGTGATTGATGAGTATGTGGCATATTAAATTAATTTTAATATGCATAATATGAGTTGCTATTGTGAAATAAATGATTTACATGAAGTGCATTTGCATAAAAGAATTTATTTTAGAATAAAATGAATTTTCATGCATAAGACAATTTCTAAGCATAAAACAATTTTATGAGTATTTTTAAAATATTTTAAAATAAATATTTTTGGGGAAAATATTACAGAAATAATAAGAAAAATATTCTTTTTATTTTTAATTTTACTCAGCCCAAAATTTAAATAAAAAGCCCAAATACCCAAAAGCTCACTACACTAAAATCTTCCTAACCTAGTTCATTACGAGTATTAGTGGAAATTATACCCAAACCCTAATATATATTCTAAAATCCAGCTAGACCAAAGTTGTAGCAGCCATCACTTTATTCTCTCTGTATCTTGGCGGAAAAATCCTCTCAAAATATTCCTCTCTACCGAAATTAAGAAAACACCTTTCCATTTCACGATTTCTTGACCGTAATTGTAAGTTTTTCCTCTCTTTCAATTTCTAAACTGATTTCTACAAAATAAACTATGGGAAAATTATTTTGAACTATTTGACCATTGATTTTTATAGATTTAATTTTTTTTGGGTGAGTTTTTGGGAGAGAAAATCTATTTTCTACCGAAAACACAATTATTTCCGCGAGATTTCTCCAAATGTGAATTCTATAACTTAAAATCACAATTTTTATGCATAAACATCACAGGGGGGAAATTTGTGTATTTTTGTTTTTTAAACTGATTTTTGATTTGTTTTGATGGAAAATATTGGATTAAATAATATTTCTGCATATTTTTGCGATGATCGGAAAGTTTTGAAAAACAAAGGAGTTCAAGATTTTTGTGTTAGAACTTGAAAGTTGGACAATTCCATTATTGAATTGATATATGGGTGCCAATTTTCATGAGGAAGTACTATAATATGATATTTGTTTTGTTTAGATGAAAAATAATGATTTGAATAATGTGTTTGTTTATTGCTGTAATGAACGAAAAGCGCTGAAAGGGCGAAAACTCATGATTTTTCACCTAAGCCTTTAAACTTGGAATTTTTTTTGTATAAATCCTATCTATGGCTGCTGAATCATGTATGGATGTATTCCAAACTGATATTTGCTATGATTGAATGAAAAATAATGGTTTAAACAATGTATTTACATATTTCTGAAATGACTGAAAAATATCAAAAATAAGAAAACTCATGGTTTTGTGCTCTATAATTCAAAAGTTGAATTTTTATGTATAAACAACACCAAGTGTGGCCAATTCATATAGATTGAAATTCTAAAATGATTTTTGTTGTGTTTACATGAAAAATCTTGATTCAAACCATATTTTTACATTTTTTTTAAATAGATGAAATTTGCGAAAACAAGAAGAATTTAGTTTTTTACTTTAGTGATGCATTCGGCCTATATAAATATTTTTGTCCCAATGTTTATAATTTTTATGTGATGTGTTTTGATGATTATTGACATGTATATATGTATAATAAATGATAAAATTACATGTTAGTTGAAGGTATGATCCTAGATAAGCATAGATGCATTTTGGTATACTTAAGGTATACTTAAGATATCTTAACCTTATATTATAATTAGAATATAAATATGATTGAGAAATATGGAACTGGATGTTATATGACTTGATAATAAATACATGGTTTTGAGTTGATGAAGTGACAATTGAATAAAAAGGATCATAAGAGTTAAGCATGACACTTGAAAGGTTATGGGTTAAGTTGACATGTATGGAACTGTAAAGTATATTAAGATGATTGTTAAAGTAAATTGATATTGAGGTAATAATATTGTGATGACCTTAAAGGGGTATTAACATGATTGTAATGTGTTCTCATGTGAGCCTATTAGGCCTAAGTGTGCAAGACTTTTAAAGTTAATGTATTATGTGCAAGTGACGAGTACACCTTTATGTGAACTCTAAGTGTATGTGTATGCTATATGTGCATGGGTAATTATGAGTTAGGAGCATCATGAGTAAATAAATACTAAGTATTAAATTAAATATTATGTTAGAATTTGAGGAGCTTTAGAAGTACAAAGGGACTATGTAAATTAGAAGCAAAGGAACCCCAAGGTGAGTAAACATCGTATTCATTCCACAAGTGCAAGTAGCATTTTGTTATGTTACAAATATGTGATACCATATTATGTTAGCCTTTGTGATCTTTGAAACCCAAGTTCTTTCTATTCTAAATATCATTATATGATTTCTTTAACAAGTTTGGGTTGCCAAAGGACATTTGGTCTAAAACTAGTTTATCCAATGAGAACTTCTTGTGATTAACACCCTAACTTATATTCTTTCTAGAACTACACTATCATTGTATCTTTTGTTCGAAAGCTAAACCACTATTGTTATTGGAATACACATTATTGTTGCCTTATGTGATATTGTTAATTGTGATTACCATTAGCTCTAACTATGATACCTTTAACCCTTTATGCAGAATCCTCGTGCCGACGTGGGTAATCATTGGAACCTGTGCACACAATCTTAACCTAATGGATAGGGGTTGTGTATCCACCTCAGCTAGAAGGGGCGGTTCTAGTCGTGGAGCCTGATCAGCTTCATGCTTTTATTAGTGATAGGCGTTGGAATTTGGTATACACCTCTCCTTAATGTGTTCGAGTGATAGAGCAATAGCCTTCACTCACTGTGTGTTATAAGTGTGATTTCTGCAAACTTGCCAAATTGAACCCTTGCTAAATTGTAACCTGATTCATGAATTATAAATCATGAACTATGTGTATAAGTTATGTGTTTCCTTTTTAAAGGAATATGTGATATGTATGTGCCTTATCGTTTATTCATTGAGATCATCTATCTCACCTCCTTTTTCCTTGTGTGGTTCCAGGTGAGCAAATGTGAGGAGGCAAGGTGATGGCTCAAGCATTCTACTTTGCTTGGGGAATTCCTTGTCCAAGTTATCAATAATACTATTTTATGAAGTCTTGTCATTAGATGCTCTTGGAATGTTGATTGATACTTATTGTTATATATTATTTTCCACATAGATTTTATATGTAATGATTTATTTTAGACTTCTGCAATTTAATGCATTCATCTAAATTTATTAAACAAGTTATTATAAGAGGTCTAGTAAGATCATAGGCATGATTTGTTTATATGTAAGTGGATTCTACGGGGGTGGGTGACCTTATATCTCCCCATGTTCTAGGACCATCATATCTCTAATGTTGGGATGTGACAAAGGTGGTATCAGAGTCGTAGTTTTTAAAAGTCTAGTTTAGGCTTGTTTGATATGAGTTGCTTTAGCAAAATCCTAGAGCATAGGAATTTTCCTATCTTCTCACTTGCAGTCTATCGGTAGCATAGTTCCATGAAATCCTAGTAGATCTTAGTAATCCTTATTATTATTTGCTTGCCTTATGATTCTTCTAATCGATGACCAAGAAGATTACACCTGCTCGAGCACCGTGACCCAAAGCACCCTGTGTGACCTGTAAGAGGACTTGGCCGGTGATGTTCGAGAAAGTCATAACTGTGATTCACCCCATAAAGGAGGAGACACCTGGCGAAGAGGAAGACCCTGAGGAGTTCTTAGATCTTGATTGGGTTTATAGTAAGATCCAAAAATTGAAGGATAATTATTCATACATGAAAGAGGAAAACTGACGTCTTAAGGTTATGATTCATGCACTAAGAGAGGATATGGAGCAACTCAAGTCAGGGATTGTTGAGGATAGAGGAGATTACTCGCCAGTGAGGTCTACATCATCAGCTAATCACCATCAAGTTAGAATCTTCTTTGCTACCGATGTGGCAACAATGGCCATGTCACTCTTGATTGCTCTGGAGGTGGACACGATAACTAAGTTGAGTAGACATGATGATCGACGTAATGGCATAGCACTTTATATGATATGAATGATTTTCCTTGATTGCCTAGTTACCTAGTATGAAATGATTTCTTTCATTATTATGATATGGTGTGATATTATAAGATATATGCTACTTGATTATGATATGTGATATGTGCAAAACTATGTGATATGCGATTCATACATGATATGTGCTTAGTGATGTGATATGGTAAATGCATGATAATGCATGCTATGATAAGGAGGGATTAAATGGGTTAGGACAGGGTATTAGTACTAAATTCCCTTATTATGATAGACTGAATGCCTCCCAAGAAGAAGGTTCACACAATTGCCTAATCCGTTAGGGCTAATGATGATGTTACATTGGACACCGCATCGAATGCTACCTCTGCACCTATGTAGTCAAGAGAATGATCCAACTTGAGGTCACTGACTATAGGCTCTAGTGAGCAAGCATCTTCGCAAGAAGTGCATGCCGTGCGCAAAGAAATGAGAGACTTGCACAAGGAACTGGATGAGCTACAAGCTCAAAGATGAGAAGCATTGCCAACTCAAGAAAGGAATAGAGTTATGCCACCTGCGGTAGTGACATCTACTCGGAGAGAGAGGAAACGGCTACTTGACTAGGGGATAACTGTAGCAGAGTTTAAAAAGCTGCAAGTGCCTACCTTTTATGGTGAGGAAAGAGATGACCCTCATGAATTTTTGAATGAGATGGATAAGCTAGTCTGTCATTTATCTTGCTCAGATGCTCGAGTGATCAATTTGGTAGGACTCCAACTCAAGAAAGAAGCTTGGTATTGGTATGAGAGAAGTATTGAAGAACGACTTTACAAGGCAGACCCACCTACATGGGTAGAGTTTAAGCAAGAAGTAATGGATCAGTTCTTGCCAGAAGGAGAAAGGTAAGATAGAGCATTGTAGTTCGAGCAACTGAAGCAAAGGCCAGGAATGTCCATGTCAGATTATGCTAAGGAGTTTAATCGACTTAGTCGATTGGCTGTCAACATCATTCCTACTGAAGCAAGTCACATCAATCATTTCCTTAGAGGACTAATCACACCTCTGTTTAATTCATTGGCAGCAATAGAGTTTCCAACCTTAGCTAAGCTCATAGACAACACCAAGATCATGGAGAAAATGTACAAGGTGGAGAGAGCCAAACGAGACCAAAAGGGAAGGCATAAGAACAAAAGTCATAAGGGACAACATGGAAACAGAGGAGACCCAAAGAAGGAATTTTCATCATTTGGATCATGGAATAATCAAACTAAGCAAGAAATTCCCACTTGCGGCAAATGTGGAAAGAAGCATCCTGGAATTTACCGAAGACATACTGGTGCTTGCCTTAAGTATGGGCAAATGGGGCACTTCATAAAGGATTGCCCTCAGATGAAGAGTCAAGGGAATAGGACCACAGGACAACCATAATCTAGACCATTCCAAATGCAAGGACAATGAGTCAAGGGCAAAGGACCAGCGATTGGGAATGATCGATGACAAAGAATAAGGGCAAGGTTTGAGTCTTCACTTTAAACCCGCAAGAGGCTCGCAATTCTCACACAGCCATCACAGGTATCATCCTCATCCAAAGTTCTAGCGGAAAATGTTTAATTGATTCTGGTGCTACCCATTCTTTTGTGTCACCTTATTTTGCTAAGTACTTGGGTATAGATAAGGAATTAATGAGTGAACTGTTAGTAATATCAACTCCTTTAGGGGAAGTGATGGAAGAAAAGTATGAGCATAAGGGCTATGATGTATACATTAATGGACAAACACTTCCGGTAGTATTGCTAGAATTGGATGTACTAGAATTTGATGTGATATTAGGGATGGACTAGTTTTATGAGTATGGAGCTCGTATCGACTGTAGAAAGAAACTTGTCAAACTAGAGATGGGAAGGAGTTTGTGTACCAAGGAGATAGGAATGAGAATCCTCTGAACTTGATATCAGCCCTAGGAGCAAGACGGATGTTAAGGAAAGGATGCCAAGCATAGCTAGCCCATGTAATTAACACTGACAAGGAAGATACATTCGAGATGAGAATATTCCAATGGTGGACGAGTTCATGGATGTCTTTCTAGAAGATTTACCCGGATTACTCCCCGATTATGAGATCGAGTTCAACATTAAACTGCTACCTGGTACACAACCAATATCGATACCGCTATATCGTATGGCACCAATGGAGCTGAAGGAGTTAAAGGCGCAATTGCATGATCTACTTAATAAGGGCTTCATTCGACCAAGTAGTTCGCCATGGGGTGCTCCAGTGTTGTTCGTGAAGAAGAAAGATGGCTCGTTCCGAATGTGCATTGACTATCACTAGTTTAACAAAGTCACTATGAAGAATAGATACCCATTGCCGAGGATCAATGATCTTTTTGATCAATTGCAAGGAGCTGGACACTTCTCCAAGATTGACTTAAGGTCTGGTTATCATCAACTAAAGATCCGAGGAGAAGATATTTGCAAGACTGCCTTCCGCACTAGATATAGACACTACGAGTTCACGGTTTTATCATTTGGTTTGACAAATGCTCCTACTGCTTTCATGGACTTAATGAATCAAGTATTCAAGCCATTCCTTGACAAATTCATGATTGTATTCACTGACGACATCCTGATTTACTCAAAGAATAAAGAAGAACATGAAGAACATCTGAGGATTGTGCTTCAAATGTTACATGATCACCAACTCTACGCTAAGTTATCCAAGTGCGAATTTTGGATGGAATCTATCAACTTTCTTAGACATGTAGTAAGTAAGTAAGGGATTCAAGTTGATCCTAAAAAAGTTGAAGCAGTAGCAAACCACAACAGTTTTAGAAGTACGAAGTTTCTTGGGCATGGCGGGATATTACTATAGATTTGTACAGGACTTTTCTAAGATGGTAGCCCCGTTGACCAAGTTGATGAGAAAGCAAGTTAAGTTCAATTGGGAAGAGTCCTGTGAGAAGAGTTTTCATTTACTCTAGAAGTGTTTGGTATTGGATCCAGTTTTGACATTACCTGAAGGAGAAAAAGGGTTCACTGTCTATTGCGACGCTTTAAAAGTAGGACTTGGGTGTGTCTTGTTGCAAAATGGAAAAGTCATCACCTATGCATCACAACAACTAAAGAGACATGAAGTGAATTACCCTACTCACGATTTAGAATTAGCTGCAGTAGTGTTCGCTCTAAAGATCTGGAGACATTACATGTATGGGATGAAGTGTGAGATCTACACGGATCATAAGAGTCTTCAGTACATCTTGAGCCAAAGAGACCTCAACCTGAGACAAAGGAGATGGATTGAACTATTGAAGGATTATGACTATCAGATTCTATACCATCCTAGGAAGGCGAATGTAGTGGCAGATGCCTTAAGTTGAAAATCGATGGGAAGCCTAGCCCATGTGGATATGAGAAAAAGGCCGATCATGAAGGAACTAAAGGAGTTATTTAATCAAGGATTGAAACTGAAGATTGGAGGATCAAGAGTTTTATTGGCTCATTTTCAAGTAAGGTCTAAGTTAATGGAAAAGATAAAGGATTCACAAGATAGCGACCCACACGTGATGAAGTTGAAGAATGAGACGAGAGAAGGAAAGAACTCTGAGTTTGAAGTGGTCAATGGAATTTTAAAGTGCAAGAATAGAGTATGCATGCATAATGTGGATGGATTAAAGAAAAGGATATTAAAGGAGGCACATCAGACACCTTATTGTGCTCATCCTGGTACTACCCAAATGTACCATGATGAGAAAGCTAACTATTAGTGGCCTAGATTGAAGAAAGATGTGGCTAAGTTTGTAGCATCCTGCCTAACTTGCCAGCAAGTCAAGTATGAACATTAGCAACCCTCAAGATTGCTATAAAAGATTTGACTACCTGAATGGAAGTGGGAACGCATCACTATGGACTTCATTGTTGGTTTGCCTAGAACCTTCAAAGGACATGACTCTACATGGGTCATAGTGGATAGATTGACAAAGTCTGCTCATTTTCTAGGAGTTAAGACCACATATTCTATAGCTCAATATGCGTAGTTGTATATAGATGAGATCGTGAAACTACATGGAGTGCCAATTTCTTTCATCTCAAATTAAGGAGCTCAATTCACCTCAAGATTCTGGCAAAAGTTGCAAGAAGCATTAGAAACACAACTAGATTTTAGTACAACGTTTCACCCTCAAACAGATGGCCAGTCTAAAAGAACAATTCAGACACTTGAGGATATGCTAAGGATGTGTGTCTTAGACTTTGACGGTAGCTGGGATAAGTATTTACCCTTGATTGAATTTGCCTACAACAATAGCTATCATTTGTCTATTGGCATGGCGCCATACGAAGCATTGTATGAGAGAAGTTGTTACTGTCTGATTTGTTGGATTGAACCTGAAGATAAACATGTAGAAATGCCCGAATTACTTAAAGAGACTACCAAAAAAGTACCATTAATTCAAGACCAGCTGAAGACGGCGTTCAGTCGGCAAAAGAGTTATGCAGACCCTAAGCGAAAGGAAATCCAATTTGCCGTGGGAGATCACGTGTTCTTAAAGGTCTCTCTAATGAAAGGAGTTATAAGATTTGGCAAGAAAGGGAAACTATCACCTCATTTCATTGGTCCTTTCGAAATCTTAGATAAGGTTGGAAAGGTGTCTTATAGACTTGCCCTGCCTCCAACTTTGGCGTACGTGCACCTAGTGTTCCACATCTCAATGCTAAAGAAATATGTGTTAGTTCCATCTCACATTCTTTTACCTCTAGACAGTATGTTAGATGAACAACTATCCTATGAGGAGTCACTGATAGCTATAGTGGATCAATAAGTAAAGAAGCTAAGATATAAGGAGATACCTATGATTAAGGTTCAGTGGCGAAATCATGGGATAGATGAGTGCACTTGGGAAGCAGAGGAAGAGATGAGATAGAAACATCTTTAGCTTTTCAAGAGAAACTAGGTAAGGATTTAAATTCGAGGATGAATTTCTTTTAAAGGGGGGAGAATGTAACAACCCACACCCACCCTAGGAATTTTCGTGATAAATTGTTTAATTTAGAACTATTAAGGTTAAGTGTGTGCTTTTGCGAAAATTAGTGATCTAAGTGATTGATGAGTATGTGGCATTTTAAATTAATTTTAATATGCATAAATGAGTTGCTATTGTGAAATAAATGATTTACATAAAGTGCATTTGCATAAAAGAATTTATTTTAGAATAAAATGAATTTTCATGCATAAGACAATTTCTAAGCATAAAATAATTTTATGAGCATTTTTAAAAATATTTTAAAATAAATAATTTTGGGGGAAATGTTACATAAATAATAAGAAAAATATTCTTTTTACTTTTAATTTTACTCAGCCTGAAATGTAAATAAAAAGCCCAAATACCCAAAAGCCCACTACACTAAAATCCTCCTAACCTAGTTCATTAAGGGTATTAGTGGAAATTGTACCCAAACCCTAATATATATTCTAAAATTCGACTAGACCAAAGTTGCAGCAGCCATCACTTTATTCTTTCTGTATATTGGCAGAAAAATCCTCTCAAAATATTCCTCTCTATCAAAATTAAGAAAACACCTTTCCGTTTCGCGATTTCTTGACCATAATCGTAACTTTTTCTTCTCTTTCAATTTCTAAACTAATTTCTACAAAATAAACTATGGAAAAATTATTTTGAACTAGTTCACTACTAATTTTTATAGATTTAATTCTGTTTGGGTGAGTTTTTGGGAGAGAAAATCTATTTTCTACTGGAAACACGATTCTTTCTGCGAGATTTCTCCAAAGGTGAATTCTATAACTTAAAATCATAATTTTTACGCATAAACATCACAAGGGGGGGGGGGGGGGGGGAGGTGATTGGTGTATTGTTGTTTTCTAAACTAATTTTTGATTTTTTTTGATGGAAAATATTGGATTAAATAATATTTTTGCATATTTTTGTGATAACCGGAAAGTTTTAAAAAACAAAGGAGTTTAAGGTTTTTGTGTTAGAACTTGGAAGTTAGAAAATTCTATTATTGATTTGATATATAGCTGCCGATTTGTATGAGGAAGTACTCTAAGATGATATCTATTTTGTTTAGATGAAAAATAATGATTTTAATCATGTGTCTGTTTATTGCTGTAATGAACAAAAAGCGCAGAAAGCGCAAAAACTCATGATTTTTCACCTAAGCCTTTAAACTTGGAATTTTTTTGTATAAATCCTATCTATGGCTGCTAAATCATGTATGGATGTGTTCTAAACTGATATTTGCTATGATTGAATGAAAAATAATGGTTCAATCAACCTGTTTACATATTTTTGAAATGACCGAAAAATACCAAAAACAAGAAAACTCATGGTTTTGTGCTTTATAATTCAAAAGTTGAATTTTTATGTATAAATAACACCAAGTGTGGTCGATTCATATGGATTAAAATTCTAAAATGATTTTTATTGTGTTTACATGAAAAATCTTGGTTCAAACCATGTTTTTACATATTTCTAAAATAGACAAAAAGTGCAAAAAGAAGAAGAATTTAGTTTTTTACTTTGGTGATGCATTCGGCCTATATAAATATTTTTGTCCCAATGATTATAATTTTTATGTGATGTGTTTTGATGATTATTGACATGTATCTATGTATAATAAATGATAAAATTACATGTTAGTTGAAGGTATGATCCTAGATAAGCTTAGATGCATTTTGGTATACTTAAGGTATACTTAAGATATCTTAACCTTATATTGTGATTAGAATACAAATATGATTGAGAAATATGAAACTAGATGTTATGATAACTTGATAATAAATACATGGTTTTGAGTTGATGAAGTGACAATTGAATAAAAAGGATCATAAGAGTTAAGCATGACACTTGAAAGGTTAATGGCTAAGTTGACATGTATGGAAGTGTAAAGTGTATTAAGATGATTGTTAAAGTAAATTGATATTGAGGTAATAATATTGTGATGACCTTAGAAGGGTATTCACATGATTATAATGTGTTCTCATGTAAGCCTATAAGGCCTAAGTGTGCACAACTTTTAAAGTTAACGTATTATGTGCAAGTGACGAATACACCTTTATGTGAACTCTAAGTGTATGTGTATGCTATATGTGCATGGGTAGTTATGGGATAGAAGCATCACGAGTAAATAAATACTAAGTATTAAATTAAATATTATGTTAGAGTTTGAGGAGCTTTAGAAGTGCAAAGGGACTTCGTATACTAGGAGCAAAGGAACCCCAAGATGAGTAAACATCGTATTTATTCTACAAGTGCAAGTAGCATTTTGTTATGTTACAAATATGTGATATCATATTATGTGAGCCTTTGTGATCTTTGAAACCCAAGTTCTTTCTATTCTAAATATCATTATATGATTTCTAGAACTACACTATCATTGTATCTTTTGTTTGAAAGCTAAACCTGTCACATACCAACCTTATGAGATACGACGGTCCTAGAACATGGGGAGACATAAGGTCACCCACGCCCGTAGAACCCATTAACATATAACAGTCATGCCTAGGATCTTACCGAACCTTCTTCATTAACTCATTTAAAACATTTAGATAATACCATAATTTGCGAAAGACTTAAAGTAAATCGTTACATATAAATTCCATAAGGAAAATAATATAAATCTCTATAAGTAACAATTAACATTCCCAGAGCATGTAAAGACAAGACTTCATAAACATAGTATTATTGATAACTCAGATAAGGAATTCCCCAAGCGAAGTAGGATGCTTAAGCCATCACCTTGCCTCCTCACATTTGCTCACCTAGAACCACACAAGGAAAAGGAGTGAGATAGATGATCTCAATGAGTAAACAAAAAGGGTCATACATTATCACATATTCCTTTGAAAGGAAACACATAGCTTATACACATAGTTCATGGTTTATAACTCATGAATCAGGTTACAATTTAAGCAAGGTTCAATTTAGCAAGTTTGTAGAAATCACACTTGTAACACTTATAGAGTGGATACACTACTCAATCCACTCTAAACACATCGAGGAGAGGTGGCTTTTGTCAAATTCCAACTCCCATCACTTATAAAGCGTGAAGCTGATCAGGCTCCACGGCTAGAACCGCCCCTTCTAGCTGAGGTAGATACACTACCCCTATCCACTGGGTTAAGACCATGTGCATAGGTTTGATGATTACCCGCATCGGCACGAGGATTCTGCATAAAAGGTAAATGTACCATAGCTAGAGCTATTGGTAAACACAATTAACAATATCACATATGGCATCAATAACATGTATTTCAATAACAATAGTAGTTTGGCTTTCAACAATGGCACAATGAAAGTGCAGTTCCAGAAAGAATACAAGTTAGGGTGTTTATCACAAAAAAATGTTCTCATCGAATAAGCAAAATAGTTTTGGACCAAATGTCCTTTGGCAACCCAAGCGTAACAAAGAAATCATGTTATAAAATGAAAATGGAAAGAACTTGGGTTTAAAAGCTCACAAAGGTTCACATATCAATATATCACATTCTTAAAGCACAACATGATGTTGTTCACATTTGTAACAAGAACATTGCGTTTATTCGCACTTGTATCAAAAGCATTGGGTTTACTCACCTTTAGGTTCCTTTGCTCCTAGTACTCGTAGTCCTCTTTACATTTCTAAGGCTCCTCAAACTCTAACATAATATTTGATTTAATACATAGTATTTATTTACTTATGATGTTCCTATCCCATAACTACCCATACACATATAGCATACACATTAGAGTTCACTTATAGGTGTACTCATCACTTGCACATATCACGTTGACTTAAAAGTCTTGCATACTTAGGCGTTATAGGCTCACATGAAAACACATTGCAATCATATAAATATCTTTTTAAGGTCATCACATTATCATTACCTCAATATCAATTCACTTATCAATTATCTTAGTTCACTTTACAGTTCTATACATGTCAATTTGACAATTAATCCTTCAAACATCATGCTTAACTCTTATGATCCCCTTCACTTCATTAACTCATAACCATATATTCATCATCAAGTCATCATGACATCTAGTTCCAAATTCCTTAATCACATTTGCATTCTAACCACAATATGATATCAAGATACCTTAAGTATACCAAAACACATTTAAGCTTATCTAGGATCATACCTTCAATTAACATGCAATTTTCATCATCTACTTTACATACATACATGTAAACAATCATCAAAAAACATCACATTAAATTTATAAACATTTGGACACAATGGTTCATGTAGGCCGAATGCATTTTTAAGGTGAAAACCAAATTCTTCTTCTTTTCGTGTTTTCCGTCTATTTCAGAAATATGCAAAAACATGGTTTAAACCAAGATTTTTCATGTAAACATAACAAAAATCATTTTTGAACTTAAATCCATAAGAATCAGCCACTATTGGTGCCATTGATATATAAAAATTCAATCTTTTGCATTATAGTGCACAAAACATGAGTTTTCTTGTTTTCGGTATTTTCCGGTCATTTCAAAAATATGCAAACAGGTTGTTTAAACCATTATTTTCCATTCAATCATTGAAAATATTAGTTTAGAACACATTATCTCACAAATTGGCAGCAATAAGTAAGGTTTATACAAAAAATTCCAAGTTCAAAGGCTTAGGTGAAAAATCATGAGTTTCCGTGCTTTTCGCGCATTTCGTTTATTTCAGCGATAAACAGACACATGATTCAAGTCATTATTTTTTTCATCTAGTCAAAAAAAATATCACATTAGAATACCAATTCACACAAATTGGCAGCCATGTATTCATGAAAGATTAGAATTTTTAAATTTCCAAATCCTAACACGAAAATCTTGAATTCCTTTGTTTTTCGAAACTTTTCGGTCATCACAGAAATATACAGAATTATTATTTCATGCAATATTTTTCATCTAAATAAATCAAAAATCAGTTTAGAATGAAAATAAACACAAATCACCCCCCCCCCCCCCCTATGATGTCTATGCAATAAAATTGTGACTTTAAGTTATAGAATTCACCTTTGGAGAAATCTTGTGGAAAGAATCGTGTTTTCAGTAGAAAATAAATTTTCTCTCCCAAAAATTCACTCAAACAGAATTGAATCTATAGAAATCAGTAATCAAAAAGTTCAAAATAATTTTTCCATAATTTATTTCATAGAAAACATTTTAGAAATCGAAAGAGATTAAAAACTTACGATTATGGTCACGAAATCGCAAAACGGTAAGGTGTTTTCGATATTTCGGTAGAGAGAATTATTTTGAGAGGTTTTTCTGCCAGAATACAAAAAGAATGAGGGAGTGGCTGCTGGAAAACCCTTTCTGGCCAAAAATTTGAATATATATTAGGGTTGGAGTGGAATTTCCACTATTACCCTTAATGAAATAAGTTTGGAGCATTTTTGTGTAATGGACTTTTGGGTATTGGGCCTTTTTCTTTAAAAATTTCAGCTGAAGTGTTTATAAATAAAAATAATATTTTTCTTTTTAAATTCTGGAATATTTCCCTCAAAAATATTTATTTAAAAATATTTTAAAAATACCCATAAAATTATTTTATGCTTAAAAATTATTTTATGCATGAAAATTCATTTTATTTAAAATAAATTCTTTTATGCAAATGTACTTCATGTAAGTCATTTATTTCATAATAGCAACACATATTATGCATATTAAAATTAATTTAATAGGCCACATACTCATCAATCACTTAGATCACAAATATTCACACAAGCACACACTTAACCTTATAGATTCTAATTCAAGCAATTTATCACGAAAATTCCTAGGGTGGGTGTGGGTTGTTACAAAACCACTATTTTTATTGGAATTCATGTTGTTGTTGCCTTATGTGATATTGTTAATTGTGATTACCATTAGCTTTAGCTATGGTACCTTTAACCCTTTATGCAGAATCCTCGTGCCGATGCGGGTAATCATCAGAACCTGTGCACAGGTCTTAACCCAATGGATAGGGGCTATGTATCCACCTTAGCTAGAAGGGGCGATTCTAGCCGTGGAGCCTAACTAGCTTCATGCTTTTATAAGTGATAGGAGTTGGAATTTGGTATAAGGCCACCTCTCCTTAATGTGTTCGAGTGATAGAGCAATAGCCTTCACTCACTATGTGTTATAAGTGTGATTTATGCAAACTTGCCAAATTGAACTCTTGCTAAATTGTAACCTGATTCATGAATTATAAATCATGAACTATGTGTATAAGTTATCTGTTTCCTTTTCAAAGGAATATGTGTATGTATGTGCCTTATCATTTACTCATTGAGATCATCTATCTCACCCCATTTTTCCTTATGTGGTTCCAGGTGAGCAAATTTGAGGAGGCATGGTGATGGCTCAAGCATCTTACTTCACTTGGGGAATTCCTTGTCCAAGTTATCAATAATACTATTTTATGAAGTCTTGTCATTAGATGCTCTGAGAATGTTGATTGATATTTATTGTTATATATTATTTTCCTTATGGATTTTATATGTAATGATTTATTTTAGACTTTTGCAATTTAAGGCATTCATCTAAATGTTTTAAATGAGTTATTATAAGAGGTCTGGTAAGATCCTAGGCATGATTTGTTTATATGTAAGTGGGTTCTACGGGCATTGGTGACCTTATGTCTCCCCATGTTCTAGGACTATCATATCTCTAAGGTTGGGATGTGACACACTATCACATTCCAATTTCAGAGACACGACAATCCTAGAAGATAGGGAGATAGAAGGTCACCCACGCCCATAACCCACTTATACAAATACTACCTAGGATCATACCGAACCTCATACATTAACTTAATAAAACCTTTTATAAAGGAAAAACCTAAAGTTGTGGAAGCATAGTTAAAATATACTTTAAACATAATCCAATAGGAAATAATATTTAGAATCCAATTAAAACCTTGAAAGATAACATTCCAAAATAAACATCCAAAAATAAATATTCACAGAGTGTCTAAGGATAACTCTTCATAACATATTAAACTAATTATCTTGGATAAGGAATTTCCCAAGTGAAGTAGGATGCTTAAGCCATCGCAATGCCTCTTCATATTACTCACTTGGAATCACACAAAGAAAAGGGGGTGAGATAGAAGATCTTAATGAGTAAACAATAGGGCTTATACAATAACACATATCCCTTAGAAAGGGCTCATAGCTCATAACTTATAGTTCATGATTCATAGTTTGCAATTTAGAAAGGTTTATAGTAATCACACTTATAACACATAACATAAAGAGTGAAGGCTGCTGCCATAATCACTCGAACACATAGAGTGAAGGCTATTGTCATAATCACTCAAACACATAGCCGATGATTACTCACATCGACATAAGGATCACATAGCCAATGATTACTCACATTGGTACAAGGATCATATAGCCAATGATTACTCACATCGATATAAGGATTTCTACATATAAAGGGTTATAGGTACCATAGCTAGAGCTAATGGTAGTCACTTATAAAAAATAACATTGAAGAAATGCAATCACATATGCCACAATAACAATAGATGTTTAACTTATCAAACAAATGATAAATAACAGTGTAGTTCCAGAAAGAAAATAAGTTAGGGCAATAATCACAAAGGATCTTTATTATCATTGGATATTTGAAATGGTTTTGGACTAATTGTCCTTTGGCAACCCAAGTTTAACAAAAAAAAAATCATTTAGTTGCATTTGAAAATAGAAAAGAACTTGGGTTTCAAGAATGTCAAAGGTTCACATATCATGTTAGCTTGTACTTGTAGCAATAACATAATGTTTACTCACATTTATAGCATGAACAAAGTGTTTACTCACCTTTTGGTTCCTTTGCTCCGATTACTTTTAACCCTTAAACCTCTAAAACTCCTCAAGCTCTAACATAATATTTAATTCAATGCTTAGTATTTATTTAATCATTAGACTATCCTATCCCATAACTACCCTATGCACATATAACATTCACGAACACTTAGCATTGCACTTAGAAGTGCACTCATCATTTGCACATAATATGCTAATTTTAAAAGTCTTGCCCATTTAGCCTTTATAGGTCCAGATGAAAATATATTATAATTCATGACAATATTTTTCTCAAGTGAAACACAATGGCATGATCTTAATATCAATTCACTTTAATAATCATCTTAGTACACTTAACACTTCCATACATGTCAACTTATCAAATAACCTTTCAAGTGCTATGCTTAACTCTTATGACCAATTCATTCAATTAATCTCTGCATCAATTCAAGATCATTAATTCATTGTCAAGTCATCATACAACCTACTTCCATATTATTCAATCACATTCATATTTTAATCACAACATAAGGTTAAGATACCTTAAGTATACCAAATTGCCTCTAGCCTTGTCTAGCATCATTCCTTCAACCAACGTGCAATTTAACCATTTATCATTCATTCATACATGTCAATAATTATTAAAATAAACTACATAAAAATTATAGACATTGGGATAAAATTCCAATAATGGTCAAATACTCCATTAAAGAGAAAATCTGAATTTTCTTACTTTTCTTACTTTCCGTCAATTATAGTAATACATAGAAACATGGTTTGAGCTAAGATTTTTCATGTAATAAAAAAAATCATTTTAGAACATAAACATGTAGGAATTGGCACATATATAAATCCATATGCATGAAAATTTTCCAACTTTAGGTGTTAGGGTGAAAACCATAAACCTTTCTTGTTTTTGGTACTTTCCAGTCATTATAGTAATATATAAACAAGTGTTTTAAATCATTATTTTTCATTCAATCACAACAAATATTAGTTATAAATATCAATATGTACAAATTAGTAGCCATTGACATGTCTTATGCATGAAAATTCCAAGTTTAGGGTTTTAGAGTGAAAATCATGAGTTTTCTAGCTTTCAACGCTTTTCCATTCATTACAGAAATATGTAAACACTTGATATAAATCATTATTTTTCATCCAAACAAAACAAATATCGGTTTAGAATTCCATCATACACAAATTGGCAACCACATACATATATAATCATAGAATTTTCTAACTTTCAATTTCTAGGATGAACACCTTGAATTTCCTTGTTTTCTGAAAATTTTCGATCATTACAGTAATATGAAGAAATATGATTTAATCCAATATTTTTTTTCTAAACACATCAAAAATAATATTAGAATTCAATGATGTAGAAATTGGCTCCCCTTTATTGAGTTTATGCATGAAAATTTCAATTTTTAGTAAAAAGATTCACCTTTGGAGAAATCACGTAGGAAGGTTGGCATTTTCAGTAGAGAAATTAATTTCTCTATAAAAAATTCACCCAAACTGATTTAAATCAGTAAATACCCAGTTCAAAATGATTTTCTGATAATTTATTTCATAGAAATCAAATAAGAAATTGAAAAGAAAGAAAAACTTACGAATATGGTCAAGAAATCACAAAGATTGACGGTGTTTTGTGAATTTCGGTAGAGAGAATAAATCTAAGAGAATTTTTCTGCCAAAATAATGAAATAATAGAGGGTGGCTACTGGAATTCAAGAGATAGCCAAATTTGTTGAATTTATATGTAGGGTTTTAGGTAATTTCCAAGATTACCCATAACGAGATAGGTTAGGAGTGTTTTAGAGTGGGCTTTTGGGTATTTGGGCTTTTTATTTAATTTTGGGGCTCATTATAGGTAGTAAAAAATAAATATTTTTCTTATTATCTCCATTAAAATTTTCCCCAAAATATTTATTTAAAAAAATATTTTAAAAATACTCATAAAATTATTTTATGCTAATGTACTTCATATAAATTATTCATTTCTCAATAATAATATATATTATGCATATTAAAATTAATTTAACATGCCACATACTGATCAATTACATAGCACATAAATTTTCTTAAAATCACATATTTTGTCACAACAATTCTAAATTCAAGCAATTTGGTCATGAAGACTCCTAGGGTAGATGTGGGTTGTTACATGCACTTATCACTTGTACATAGCATGTTGACTTTAAAAGTCTTGGCCATTTAGCCTTCATAGGCTCACATGAAAATACATTATAATTCATACCAAAACTTTTCTCAAGTCAAACACAATGTCATAATCTTAATTTCAATTCACTTTAACAATCATCTTAGTACACTATACACTTTCATACATGTCAACTTATCAATAGCCTTTCAAGTGTCATGCCTATCTCTTATGCCCAATTCATTCAATCAATCTCTTCATCAATTCAAGATCATTAATTCATTATTGATTCATCATAAACCCTATTTCCATATTACCCAATCACATTTACATTTTAATCACAACATAAGGTTAAGATACCTTAAGTATACCAAATTGCCTCTAGCCTTGTCTAAAGTCATTTCTTTAACCAACATGCAATTTAATCATTTATCATTCATTCATACATGTCAATAATCATTAAAATACACTACATAAAAATTATAGACATTGGGATAAGAATCCAAACAATGGCTAAATACCCCATTAAAGAGAAAATCTAAATTTTCTTACTTTTCTTACTTTTCATCTATTATAGTAATATGTATAAACATAGTTCGAACCAAGATTTTTCGTGTAATCAAAATAAAAATCATTTTAGAACATAAATACATAGGAATCAGCACACATATAAATTCATATGCATAAAAATTTTCCAACTTTAAGTGTTAGGGTGAAAATCATAAACCTTTCTTATTTTCGGTACTTTCCAGTCATCACAGTAATATGTAAACATATGTTTTAAACCATTATTTTTTGTTCAATCACAACAAATATTAGCTTAGAACATAAATGCACACAAATCGGCGACCATAGATATTTCTTATGCATGAAAATTCCAAGTTTAAGGTTTAAAGTGAAAATCATGAGGTTTCTAGCTTTCTGCACTTTCCATTCATTATAGTAGTATGTGAACATATTATTTAAATCATTATTTCCCATCCAAACATAACAAATATCAATTTATAATTCATAAACACACAATTTGGCAGCCCCTAGGGTTCATACACATGAAAATTTTCAACTTTAAGTTCTAGTGCGAAAACCATGAATTTTCATGTCTTCTGAAACTTTTTGATCATTATAGTAACATACAAAAATACATTTTAAAACAATATTTTTCATCTAAACCCAACATAATCCATTTAGAATGCAACCATATACAAATCACGCCCCCCCCCCCCTCCCCAACTAGTAATGTTTATGCATGAAATTTTCAATTTTTAGTTGTAAGATTCACCTTTGAAGAAATTGCGTAGAGAAGTTGGTGTTTTCTATAGAAAAATTGATTCTCTCTCAAGAAATCACCTAGGCTGAATTTAATAAATAAAAATCAGTAAATATTCAATTTCAAATAATTTTCCCATGGTTAGTTTCATAGAAATCAAATAATAAATTGAAAACAGTGATAAACTTACGGATACAGTCAAGAAATCACAAAGTTTGAAGGTATTTTGTGATTTTTGGTAGAAAGATTATTTTTTAGAGGATTTTTCTGCCAAAATAATGAAATAACAGAATGGTGGCAGCTAGAATGAAGGGCTGGCCAAATTTTACATTATATTTCTAGGATTTTGGGTAATTTCCAAGATTACCCTTAATGAGCTAGGTTAGGAGTGTTTTAGTGTAGTGGACTTTGGGTATTTGGGCTTTTTAATTAATTTTGGGGCTGCTTATATGTAATTAAAAATAAAATATTTTTATTATTATTTTTATTAAAATTTTCCCCAAAACATTTATTTAAAAACTATTTTAAAAATATGCATAAAATTATTTTATGCTTAAAAATTGTCCTTTTGCATGAAAATTCATTTTATGCACAATAAATTATTTAATACTAATGCACTTCATATAAATCATTTATTTCACCATAATAATTCATAATAGGCACACTAAAATTAATTTAATATGCCACATACTCATAAATCAGCTCACACATGAATTTTCATAAAATCACATATTTGTCACAATAACTCTAAATTCAAACAATTTATCACAAAAACTCTTAGGGTAGATGTGGGTTGTTATAGCAAGTTGTGTAATAATAGTGAGAGGGGCTCTAGGTATTAATGAGATTGGATTGTGAATAGATAGATTTTGATTAGATTTTGGATATAGAAAATGTTACGTATGTATATATAGTAAACAATCTAAATTGGGAAATAACAGATATAATACTATAGTTCATTTGTATCTATACAATAGGTGACTATTGTATGAAAATTTGGAATGATTGATATTTGTCCTGATACACCAAGAAGGGGATGTTCACTGTCATTAGATCTAGAATTTGCTTTGTCTGAGTCATGGTCGAGACTCCTTAATCGCAGTCACGATTCCTTATCCCACCTTAGGTCATAGTCGCAACTGAGGTCGCAAAATAGACTATTTCTCGAGGTCCAATTTGGTGTTTTGTCCTTTAAATTGATTTGAGTCACAATCACGGGATATGTTGTGGTTATGAATCTTATAAAGCATAGGATTTTAGGAATGCTTTTCATGACTTAAGGAACTTTTGAATCTTTTGAATTTATGATCTTTTAATGAATTATATCTGTTAAATAAACAATTAGTAAACATACTAAATAACTCTAACTTGATTTACCAAGATTAGAAAGAGAAGTTGATTAAGTCTTGATCTAACTTAGATTAATGATTGATATGTATAATATTATGCTATATGAAATACTTAGATGTGACAATGGTTTGATATGTGAATTATATAGAATTGTTAAATGATATTTATGATTGATACCATAAAAAGAGAAATGATGTTTAGTAATGATCAGTATGACAATGAAATAAATCAATTACACTATCTATATAAAAGTATATAGTATGAATTAACTGAATGATATTAAGAAATTTATGTCTTAGATGCTACCTTATAGACTAGAACAATTAGAAAGGCAAGGATTTCTTTGTCATTTATGCAAATATCAAGTAAAGTCAAAGGAAGAATATTGATCTACATGTGATCTAAATAGGATCACTTCATACCTAAAGAAAGAAGCGATCAGTCGTACATGTGTTAATGTGGCCTTTTAGAAAGGTAATTATGTATATGTAACTAGGAAGTTCTTAAACCAACTAAGGAGATAAAGCCATAAGGTTAGTGAAGGATCAAAATGGAATGTGATTTGATTCTAGGTCATTCCAAAATATAGGTGTGCATAATTTTAATTACATGAAAGTATATATGATTAAGGAATAGTCTTTAAAAAGAAAGTAAGGAGTTAAGGAAGGTTTGACTTAGAATAAGGAGTTAAGGAAGGTTTGACTTAGAAAGGATAAGTGCAAGCTAAGAATGAATTAGTGTAAATAAATGGATTGGTTTTGGATGAATAACTCACATTAATGTGAACCCTTAATTTTGCACCTTCCAGTAAGTGTTTGAACCTTAAAAGCACTTAGGCTAGGTAAATAAACATTCAGAAGTCGAAAACTCTCAAAATGAGAAAATCAAAAAATTTATTTTTGACATTTGAACCCTTTTAAATTATTTGGGATTGAGTAATAAGTACAACGCAACTATAATCATGAAAAATGGATGAGAAACGAGTAAAAATAGGCAAAAATGGTAAAACTGGCCAAAACAGGTCAGTTGCCGCAAAAGCCTGTGGCATTACCGTAAAGGAAGAGGCTTGTTGGGAAATTTGAGTTTCTAAAATTCTATTGTGAGTAGCAAGTTGATCAATTTTGGAATTAAGTTGTTTAAATTGCTCCTCGCTTTGTTTATTAATGGATATTTGTGTTCCTACAAACTGCTCTAGAAGGGTCTCTAAATTAGATTTAGGTGGTGTAGGAGTATAGGGTTGCTTCATGGGAAAACCTGGTGGGTTATTTAGTTTGAGATTTTGGTTAATAGGTGGGTTTAATTAGGAGGATGGGTTAGACCTACAAAAACCAGGATGGTTCTTCCATTGAGGGTTGTATATGTTTGAGTTCATACCCATTCTTTGGTTATACCCCCCTTGGACATAATTTACCTCCTCATTTGAACTACATTGGGAATAAGGATGAGGACCTCCACATAGTTCACAAACAACATCAGTATTTTCAATAGAATTAATTTGAGTTCTACTTACCATTTTGGTGAGTGTATCTACCTTTGCTGTTAGTAGGTTAATAGTGTCAAGTTCCAAGATCCTTTTTGCTTTTGCCACAGTTGTCTCATCTCCCATGTATCCTTAGGATGCATGTTCTTCCAGTAAAGTGAAAGCCTCTCTTGTTGTCTTATCCATCCATTTACCTCTAGATGAGGCATTGACTATGTTGCAATTCTCATTTGTCAATCCATTATAAAAAATTTGAGGAATCATCCAATCAGGCAATTATGATGTGGGCATTGCCTTTGAAGTTCCTTAAATTTTTCCCAAGAAGTATAAATTGTTTCATTTGGATTTTGCTTGAAGGTGGTGATCTCATTACGGAATTTTGCAATCTTGTATGGAGGGAAGTACTTTTGAATGAATGCTTGCTTCAATTGATCCCAAATGGTGATTGATTCACTTGATAAACTTGCCAACCATATTTAAGCTTTCTCTTTGACTAAAAATGGGAAGAGCCTCAATCGAATTGCATCATCTGATACTCCATTTATTTTAAATGTTGCACATACATTTAAGAATGTCAAGAAGTGTGCATATGGATCCTCCCCTTGCAAACCACCAAACTGATTATTTTGCACCATTTGAATGATGCTAGGTTTGATTTCAAAGTTGTTGTTTGCAATTAAAAGAGCCATTATTCCCCCCATACAATTTGTGATGTCGGGAATGGCAAAGTCACCTAACGTTCGTCTTTCTCCGGCAATTAAATTGTGTTGATCTTCTTCTCTTTGTCTTTAATTCCTACGCAAAGCATGAAAAGTTCGATCAATTTCAGAATCAAATAGAAGATCGTTACAGCTTCTACTTCATCGCATGTTCAACTAAAATTAAAACAAAAAATAAAAATTATAAAACAAAAACAAAACCTAAAATAACTTTTTACTATCCTAAATTAATAAAAATTACAACAAATTCCCCAGCAATGGCGCCATAAATTTGTTAGGCCTACTATGGGTGACCCAAATCCAAAGGGATTACTATAGGATGAATAGGGTGTCGAACTCTAGGGAACTTAGAAATTTCATATTAATTGGATAGTTACTAGGATGGATAGGCAAGGATATTAAATAAGAAATTTAAAACTAACTATATGCTACTATACTAATATTACAATTAAGGATGTTGATTAGATTGAATTACAAATTAGAATTGATTTTAATAAGATGTGTTACATGCATGAAATGATTGAGAGTATGGTCTATAATTCCTAAAAGCAACTCTCGCTGTCAATTAGAAGTGTTTGATCTAGAGTCTATGAGCATTCTCATGTCATCATAGAGATAGAACAGAACCATAAATATTTATGCCAATACCTTAATTCCCCTTAGAGTGGATTTGCTTGTCTCCAAGTGCTTATCCTATTCTCTAAGTGATTTTAATTGTTTTTCCATCAATTTATCCCAACTCTCACTGTGAATAATTTGACTATCATGTTATACATGGTGATCAAGCACATACAACATTAATTAAGCACACAATTAGAACTAAATCATGCAAAGCATATAAGAAATAGAATGATTAAAACCAATACTTTATTGCAATTCAAAGAAACCAAACTAGTGTATATTCATAGTGTAAATGATAAAGTTTAGACAAGAAGACAAGATGAACATCAAGGAACAAAGATAAAAAAGACAAGGGAAAGGAAACTTTGATGATATTTCCTTTAATCCTTGCTCCAGAAATTTACTTTGAAGAAGTGTCCTTGAATGCTTGCTTGAATGCCTTGGTGACTCTTCAATCTTGTTCTAACTTTTGAACACTTGAATTACACTCTTAATTACTAACTTAATATATGAATAATACTAATATCACCTCTGTAAAATTCTATAAAACAATCTTATTTATACTTTTCTAGGTGTCCCAAATCATGTCTTTTGCAAAAAGGAGCCTTTTGTGAAGAGTTTTGATGAAAAGGCACCATAACTACTCAAGACAAGCTAGGATGAGTCGACACCATATGGTTCTGGCATGACTCAGCACTAAAGGGCATGAGTCGGTGCCACAACCTTCTGTCATGACTCGGCACCTATGGGACATGAGTCGGCATGGGCTTGTCTTGGCTAGTCCTTGCAAAACTTCTTCCCTTTCAACCATAGAACCATTGATCCTTTGAGAGTTACCTAGATTACTTAACGAACACTTAAAAACAAGATTAAAAGCACCACTTTAAAGATAAAATTCATGCATTCAAACACAAAATTAACTATTAATTGATTAGTTTAGGTATAGATATTTGCATCATATCACTGGACAGGGTCACTTTCATTTCTAGCAGATAGGATCTTCGCTTTATTAATTCCTACTAGACAAGGTCACATTCTTTCCTAACATGATCATCATTTCTACTAGACAGGATCACCATTTTATCAGTTCCAGCCAATAGGGTTGCCTTCTTTCCTACTAGACAAGATTATCATTCCTATCATATAGGAACATCGCTTTTAGCTCCTACCAAAAAGGACAATTATGAAATGCTACCAGCTGATAGATCTCCCAAATATGCTGGGAGTATCTTCCTTAAAATTCAACCACACCTTTCACCCAAATGTCTAAACTCTGACCCAGACATTAATTTAGTTCCTTTTACCATCACTCATCCTCAGATTCACTGTTATCAGAATCGCCTTTTAGACAAAGATAATTCTAATAAGGAGGTAGCTGTGAACCCTTAATTTTACACCTTCTAGTATGTGTTTGAACCTTACAAGCACTTAAGCCTTGTAAACAAACCTTCGCAAGTCAAAAACTCTCAAAATGGGAAAATCAAAACATTTCTTTTTGACATTTGAACCTTTTCAAATCATCTAGGATTGAGTAATGAGTACAACACAACTAGAATCTTGAAAAACATATGAGAAATAAGTAAGAATGACTGTAAAGGCCTCTACAAAACTGTAGAGGCCTGTGTAGCTCTCTATGGTATCTCAAAGCTCTCTACAACAAGTCTAACAAAACCCTTATTTTTTACAATCCTACATTGGAATTTGATGCCTTCTATGCTCCAATCCTCTTCCTATATATAAAGAGCCTCTCCACACTTCTAAACACCAGCCTTGAGAGCTTGAAAAGTATTAACTTCAAGAAAACCACTTTGTATTTGCTCCTTGCTTTGCAAAGCAAGATGGGGGATTTCATCTTGATTCCTACTCAACTAGTTAAAAGCTTTCTGCTTGTTTGTTTGAGGCAAGGCCATTGCCTAAGGCTCATGTTGGGAG
Source organism: Reutealis trisperma (assembly GCA_947687605.1). Lineage (NCBI taxonomy): Eukaryota > Viridiplantae > Streptophyta > Magnoliopsida > Malpighiales > Euphorbiaceae > Reutealis > Reutealis trisperma. Next base: position 414,094 of record CANTUT010000276.1, read on the forward strand.
GTTTCTCCTCGATTCCTACCCAACTAGTTAAAGGTTTTTCACTTGCCTATTTGAGGCAAGTCTATTGCCTAAGGCTCTTGTTTGCCATCCAAGGCTAGCTACAGCCATTCGCTATCCATAGCCAGCCACTGCCCGCCATCCAAGGCCAATCCTCGCCAACCATATGAGGTAAGATTCTTTTCCTTTAATTTTCTTTTGTCTAAATTTCCTTGCCTCTTTTAGTTAGTTAATCAAATTGATTCATCTAGGTTACTAGCTAATCGACTTGGTAGTTAATTAAGTTAATTAATTAACTTAACACTCTCATAATCAATCAATCTAAACATGATAAAGTGGCTAGGCTAAAATAACCCCTTCACAAGAAGGGAGAACTGCATGGGTTCTAATTCTCATTCAAAGGGATACGTAGGCATGCTTGGTTTAACCATCGAATCTAATTAAAATTAGCCAACTCTCCCCCCTATCACCTTCTTCACTTACTTTTATATTGCTTTCCTTTACATAGTTATTAGGTTTAGTTTGGGTAATGTGTGACTCCGCTAGAACCCATAAGAGCTAGAGGAGGTATCCCCTAAGTTTGGGATTTCGTTGTAATTTTAACTCTCTTTTATTTCGAATTCTAATTGTGTATAAACTTTGTGGATTGAATGATCATACATATTATAAACTGTTCATGCATTTTAAATTGTTCATGAAATATATTTTAAGTTACTTTTATATTACTTGGCCAAACTTATTTTGTTAACTTAAACCAAAAACCTCATCCCTGAATCCTTTTTGGTTTCAAGGCTAGTGATCTTTTTTCCTTTGGGTAACAATTGGAGTCAAATGGGTTTTTCCTTATATTTTTCCAAATAAAAATAAATTAAAGTGGCAACTCTGAGAAATAATTTTCAAATCTATTAAAGATAAGCCCGAGGGTTTCCTCATGAGTTCTTTTCCAAATGAACATTTTGATTCCCTTTGACGTATCGGACCAGTGCTTGGGTAAGGCCTCACAATTGAGAACGAGTTCATAATGGGAAAAATACCTATAAAATAAAATGGATGTGAAATTGGAGAACTATATATTTGTCACATCCTAACTTTAAAGATATGACGATTCTAGAACATAGGGAGACATAAGGTCACCCACACCCATAGAACCCACTTATACACATACAAATTATGCATAGAATCATACTTAACTTCATGCAAATAACTCATTTAAATCATTAAATGAATACCTTCAATTGTGGAAGACTGTAACTAGACATTTTCATATAAAATCCATAATGAAAATAATATTCATATCCCATTTGGAAACTGAAGAAAATAATACATCTCAAAATAATCATCAATCAATATTCCCGGAGCATTTAATGACAACACTTCATAACATGGTATTATTAATGACTTTTACAAGGAATCTATAAGTGGAGTAGAATGCTTGAGCCATCACCTTGCCTCCTCACATTTGCTCACCTAGAACCACATAAGGAAAAAGGAGTGAGATAGATGATCTCAATGGGTAAATGATAAAGCACATACATTATCACATATTCCTTTGAAAAGAAAACACATAGCTTATACACATAGTTCATGATTTATAATTCATTAATCAAGTTGCAATTTAGCAAGGGTTCAATTTAGCAAGTTTGTAGAAATCACAGTTATAACACATAATGAGTAAAGGCTATTGCTTTATCACTCGAACACATTAAGGAGAGGTGGCCTTATACTAAATTCCAACTCCTATCACTTATAAGGCATAAAGCTAATCAGGCCCCACGTCTAGAACTGCCCCTTTCTAGCTGAGGTGGATACACTACCCCTATCCATCGGTTAAGACTGTATGCACAGGTTTCAATGATTACTTGCATTGGCATGAGGATTCTGTATAAAGGGTTAATGGTACCATAGCTAGAGCTAATGGTAATCACATATGTCAATAACATTTAAGGCAACAATCACATATTTCATAATGGCAATATCAGTTTAACTTATTGAACAAAAGATACAAGAATAGTGTAGTTCCAAAAAAAATTATAAGTTAGGGTAATAATCACAAGAATTTATCATTGGATAACAAAAGTGGTTTTTGGACCAATTGTCCTTTGGCAACCTAAGCTTTACAAAGAAATCACTTAATCAAATTTTAAGATAGAAAGAACTTGGGATTCAAAGATCACAAGGTCTCACATAACAAGATATCACATATTTGTAACATATCATGATGTTACTCACACTTGTAGAACGAATATAATATTTACTCACACTTATAGCATGAACATAGCGTTTACTCACCTTGTGGTTCCTTTGCTTCCAGTATATGTAGCCCTTTTAAACTTCTAAAGCTCCTCAAACTCTAATATAATGTTTAATTTAATACTTAGTATTTATTTAATCATGATGCTCCTATCCCATAACTACCCCATGCAATATAGCATTATATACACTTAAAGTTACATGTATAAGTGTACTTATCATTTGCACATAACATATTGACTTTAAAAGTCTTACACACTTAGCCCTGATAGGCTCACATGAGAGCACAATACAATTATATCAATACCTTTCTAAGGTCGTCATAATATCATAATATTAATTCACTTTAACAATCAACTTACTTAACACTTCCATATAAGTCAACTAATCACTTAACCTTTCAAGTGTTATGCTTAACTTTTATGATCCATTCATTCAATCAATCACCTCTTCAACTCAAGACCATTTATTCATCATCAAGTCATCATGACATCTAGTTCCATATTTCCCAATCACATTCACATTCTAATCATAATATAAGATAAAGATACATTAAGTATACCAAAGTGCCTTTACACTTGTCTAGGGTCATTCCTTCAACTAACATGCAATTTTATCATTTATTATACATACATACATGTCACTAATCATCAAAATACATTGCATAAAAATTATAGACATTGGGATAAAAATTCCATAGTAGGCTGAATGCATCATTAAAGGAAAAACTGATTTTTTTTTTTTACTTTTCCCACTTTTCGTCTATTACAATAATATGTAAAAACATGGTTTGAACCATCATTTTTCATCTAAACACAACAAAAATCACTTTAGAATATTAATTTACATGAATCAGCCACACATGGTATTTCTCATACATGAAAATTCAACTTTTGGGTTATAGGGTACAAAACCATGAGTTTTTCTTATTTTCGGTATTTTTCGGTCATTATAGTAATATGTAAACAGGTGGTTTAAACTATTATTTTTCATTCAATCATAGAAAATATCAGTTTAGAACATCTTCATGCATGATTCAGCAGCCATAGGTAAGATTTATACAAAAAAATTCCAAGTTTTAAGACTTAGGGGAAAATCATAAGTTTTTGCGCTTTCCGTGCTTTCCATTCATTACAGCAATAAGCAAACACATGATTTAAATCATTATTTTTCAACTAAAAAAAATATCGTATAAGTATTCATTCACACACAAATCAGCAGCCACATGTTAAATTAATAATAGAATTTTCCAACTTCTAAGTTCTAGCACAAAAACCTTGAATTCCTTTGTTGTCTGAAACTTTCCGGTCATTATAGAAATATGCAGAAATATCATTGAATCCAATATTTTTCATCAAAACAAATCAAAAATTAGTTTAGAAACCAATAATGTACTAATCAATCCCCATTAGTAATGTTTATGCATAAAAATTATGATTTTAAGTTATAGGATTCACCTTTGGAGAAATCTCACGGAAAGATTTGTGTTTTCAGTAGAAAATAAGTTTTCTCTCCCAAAAACTCACCCAAACATAATTAAATTTGTAAATATCAATAAAAAACCAGTTCAAATTAATTTTTCCATAATTTATTTCATAGAAATCAGTTTAGAAATTGAAAGAGAAGAAAAACTTACAATTATGGTCAAGAAATCGCGAAATTGAAAAGTGTTTTCTTAATTTCAGTAGAGAGAAATATTTTGAGAGAATTTTTCTGCTAAGATACAGAAAATTGGAGTAATAGCTGCTAGAACATTAGGGCTCACCAAATTTTACATTACATATGTAGGGTTTTGACAAATTTCCTCTCCTTAGTGAACTATGTTAGGAGGGTATTAGTGTAGTAGGCTTTTGGGTATTTGGGCTTTTTATTTAAATTTTGGGCAGATTATAATTAATAAAAAATATAATATTTTTCTTATTATTTTCATTAAAATTTCTCCCAAAATATTTATTTAAAAATTATTTTAAAATACTCATAAAATTATTTTATGCTTAAAAATTACCTTTATGGATGAAAATTCATTTTATTTAAAATAATTTATTTTATGCAAATGCACTTCATGCAAATCATTTATTTCACAATAACAACTCATATTATGCATATTAAAATTAATTTAATATGCCACATGCTCATCAACACATAGATTACTAATTCTCACCAAAGCACACAATTAACCTTAATAGTTCTAAATCAAGCAAATTTTCACGAAAATTTCTAGGGTAGGTGTGGGTTGTTACAATATTAGTTAGAAAAACAATTTGAATGGGGTCAAGTAAGGTAAGTGTGATGTGGAAAGATGAAATAGTAAATGCTAAGCCAAAGAATGTGTAAAGAAATAGGGAAATAATGAAGTATAAAATTAAAAGAATCAAATGAGCAAAAGTTATGACGTAAAAGGAGTTTATAAAGCTGACTGATTAGACAAACCCTATTCAAGAGAAGTATTTTATGATGAAATTGAATTGATGATGAGATAGAATTAAATAAGTTAAAATAGCCATAAGAAATTGTAAAATTTGAAAGTAAATAAATGAAGTAAGTGTAAAAGGGATTGAGTTTTAAGGTGAAGAACACAAAAAATCATAGGGTAAAGAAGATCATAAATGTTAGAGAGAATGTAATGTAAGGAATAAAATAATTTGGATAAAGGACTTATTTGATAAGGATATGATTATAAAAAGGTAAGTAGGGGAAATTTATAGAGACAAATGAATGATAGGAAAAGTTTAGCTCAAATAGGATGAATGTTTGAATAAGGTGCTGCAATTGGTACTAGTCCTCATGGATTATTTATTTGATGTAATATAATCAATTGGTTAAAATGATGGCTTTAATATTAAGTATAAGAAGTGTAAATGTTTAAGAGTGATCCATAATTTAATGAGTGTGAAAGACCACATGAGTATGGGAGAATAAAGTTCATGGTATTTTAACATGGTTGGTGTATGTTCCAAATGAATTAAACCCAGAGAAAAGAGAATGTGAAATTGTTAAAGAATGAGTGAATCAATGTGATGTGCATAAATATGAAATATGTAATTCTTGAAAAGAATATGACTTATAGAAATATGAATGTTACATCTAAAATTATAATTATCACTTTAATGGGGAACACTATAAAGTGGAAACATCTCACTATAGTGAGAGCATGACTTGAAATATTAATTCAAATGTTAAACACTAATATGACAATTAAATGGTGTTTACTTTATTGAGACAATGCCTCATAATGGGAAAGTAAATAAGAGTCGCCATTAGACATGAAGTTAGGAATTTAGAACATACACTTGTTAAAGAGATAATGTGATGAAAGAAGATGGTTAAGGAGATATATGCCTTCTCCTATAATGCTACAATGGCAATTTTAATGCCAGTGACTGAAGGAACTCACTGAACTTTTATGCTCACCGGCTTATTAAAGAAAATCAAACAATAAGAATTGCTTAATAAGGAACTTAATTTCTAAGGAAATTATTGATGAAACATGGCTCTTCATATAGAGGCTTACAAGGGCAATGGCATAATTCCAATCATAGGTGCTCTGATAGGTACCCTTTAATGCCACTCGACCAGTGACAAAGTTGATAGTATTAGTTCCCTAGGAATCATTCCTAGAAATAAAGTTCATATAGAGAATGACATACTCAAATGCAAAAGAAGAAAAGTATTTCAAGGCAACCATAGATCCAAATAAAGGCTTGAAGTAATAGAGTAGGAAGAAAAAGAATTAGTCGAAATAAGAACATAGATATGGGAAAAGAAAAGTTGACATAAGTATAATAATGGGATGCCCTAAGTTATCGAAAGGTGAAGAACAAAAGGGAGATAAGGAATATATCTAAGTTTTATAAATTTTCATAGATCATAAATTGACCATATATTTGAGTAGTAGACATAAAGATTCGGATAACCATGTTAGAATGTACCAGGGTATGACATTGACCAAGTGAAATTGTATTTCTCCATTATACTTATGGAGACATAAGTTAAATTAGAAAGAAAGGTAAGTAATAAATTGATAATCACATAGGGGGAAGCAAGTAAAACAGAAGGAAATGCATAAATATTAATGTCAATAAGAATTAAAATTAAAATACATGACATATTTAGTAATTAAGTTTGATTGGATGTATTACAAAGAGAGCTTGAAAATTTAAAAGAATATACTTGCTTTTTGATCTTAATAAGAAGACCTTCATTAAAGAATAAATGAATCTCCTTTAGGAAGAAAAAAGGGGAAATTAAACTATAGGATACAAGGAATCAAAAGGGAGTTGGATTAGAGTATTACTACATATGCATGAGACTTATTATGATAAATCTTCAAAGTAAAGTAAAATGAAAAGGAATACAGTATAAGATAGAATAGAATTACTCAAAGTCTTGTAATAAATATATTATCACTTTAATAGAATTGATGTGATGAATAATACTTTAAGTAAGAAGTCAATAAGTAGTCCCATCCATATGATAACATATAATGAGATCTATTATTAAGAAATTAGAAAAAATTGCTCGATAAAGGAATTTGATTAAAGGAAGATGAAGCATGAATATTGTTAGATTACTTTAAGTGCAAATAAAAGCCATAAGTAAAATACAAGACTTAAAGAACAAGTGCAATTGATGAAAATTAAGGAAAAGGTGAAAAAGAATCAAGTTTATAAATTTAAATTAAAGAACAATACTCATAAGTGTGGGAATGACAAAGATGAACTCTAAATACAAGAAAATAACTATATATTCAACTGTATAAATGTGTATGTCGACATATCTAAGAGCAAGTATGAAAATAATAAGAATATTAAACTTTGGAGTAGTTGATAAGTAACTGATGGTAGGATCCAATTTATCGCCTTTATAACTAAACTCATTCTCGTTCTTGTCCTTGAACAGGACTCGTTTCCTTTTGCAGTCTATCTATATATTATGGGCAGATAACCAATCCATCCCCAAGATAACATCAAATTCCAATATCTCTAATTCTATGAAGTGTACAAGCATATATCTACCCTCAATCTCAACTGTACACCCTTTAAAAACCTCATTTACCTCTACTATCTCACTTAAAGGTGTGGTTATCACTAAGGTTCATGCAATAACTCTTTAGTTCTACATAATTCATTAGTATAAGAAGGTGACACAAAAGAATGGGTTGCCCCAAATCAAACAAACTCTTAGCCAAAATAGCTTATAAGGTCACCATACCCATCACCACATTATTGGTAGCTTTAGCATCTTGCTGGTTTAAGTCATAAAATCATCCCTTTCTCTTTCCTTCCACAACTTGAATAGCTCTAAATTTTTGACCTTGAAACTTGTTTCTATTATTATTTCCATTTGCAAGAGCTCGGCTCTCAGCTTTACTCATCTACACTGTGGGGTGAGACATAGTTAGTGCAGCTCTCAACTTGTTTCAGTTGGGGTAGTCTCAGATGAAATGACCCATCTCACCACAACCAGCACATGCTCCACTTACTTTCTAGCACACTTCTCCATACTTTCTCCTATAAGTGGCACAGTTTGGCAAGTTAGACCCTTGCGGTCCGTTGTGCCAGTTGTTCATATTTCCAGAAGCAAATGCTATAGATGCACTTACTACAGTGCACTATTTCCTTCGATCATCTTGTGATTTGTATATTGTCTGAGCAGTGATGTGCTCTAAGCCAATAGCTAGAGTAGCATTTCCTTTAGGCAGATTACCTTGAGTCTTACTTTTGTATTTATTCTTATTCTTCTGCTTAGTTTGCTTAACTCTTTCTATCTTGTGTCTCATTTCTAGCATCTTAGCTTTGTCTACCATTTAGCCATGGTAGGAAAATCAATAGCCACTAGAGCATTGAGAAATGGCATAATTAGTCCATGTCTAAACCTGTCGACTCTACTCACCTCAGTAAGAATAACATGGGCAGCATATTTGCTTAAACACTTGAATTCTCGAGCATAATCAGAAATAGACATCTATGGCTTATGCTTTATCTATTTAAACTGAAGTGCATGATTTTGATGCTCCCTTTTAGTCAAGTATTTGTCTAGGAGTTCTTACTTAAACTAATCCCAGGTAAGCAGGTCATCACTATACAAGCGCTCTTCGATGTTCCTCTAGAACCAGTCCTAAGTGTCCTCCTTTAGTTGCATACTGACTAGTTCTATCACTTTCTCATCTGAGCACACCAATCATTGTGTAATCTTGTCCAGCTCCTCAAGGAATTCTTATAGGTCCTTACCCTCCTTGCTTTAACTTAGGTGATTTCATCTTTTTAAACTTGTTAACAAAAATACCCTCGTTAGGCAGTATGCATTTCCTAAAATGCCGAAGTGGTCTTAGTGGTAATGGTGCTTCATCCTCCTTACAGGCTAAGTCAGGAGCATGTTTAGTCGTATTTTATTATTTTTAATTTAAGATCTTGTTGATTTTTTTAGTGCTTTATTATTTATTTTATAAGTTTTGGTGTGTTTTGATGTGTTTGTTAGGTTGATAAAATCAGGTGCAAATTTGGTAAGAAGCTAAAATCAGGCTATAAGACATAACCATAAACATGCCTGTGTTTTTAGGCATGTCATTTGAAGTTAATCTAGTAGGTATGACATGGCCAGCACCACGTATTAAAGTCTATGGGCCCGTATGTATGTAGGCTGATAAGTGGGCAACTATTAGAACTGATTTGTACAAAACTAATTGGCTTATACTAGGTCTAACACCCACTCACTTATAAATCCTTTATACATTTTGTTATTACTTGATCTGGGATTCATTTCCCAACACACCCCCTTAAGTGCAAACGGGCTTAGCCCATTGCCAACATTAACAAATCAATTGACATTTGCTTACAGATGGACTGGCTGGCATATCTTCTTTAGCTTTAATCTGGACTGGTATTATCATTAGTTCAACAACGGGGAGCTTAAACATGGATCCTAGGATCCAACTTCGTTTGGGCATAAACCTCTAATACTATAAAGAAAGTAAGTCTTTAAACATAAGAAGGACTCACACAACTATATTTATATTAACTGAATGTATTATAATTTATAGCATGGTCCATATGTATTCTCACATTTACAATAAGTACAATCAGATTGCAACATATACATTATATACATTATTACATTGGAAATTAATCCAGTAACTCTACACGGCCAGTGACACGCCCATGTTGCTAAGCATGTCCAACCTAAAAAATTGCTATATAAACTAGGCAGCTAAGGTTTTAAAATGGGAGGAGAATCACATAATGAGAGGAGAGAGTAGTTTTTAGGGGAATATCTAAGGATGGATGCACAAGAAGAAAGGAATAGATTGGCAATCTTCTTCAATGCCAAGCCTTGTAATCGATTATAGATGATCACTTTTCATCTTTGTGATTTGAAAAAACACTTAGATTAGGATTGGGATTAAATTATGGAAAGTTAACATTGAGGTTTATTTCTTGATCTTTATATTCATTATTATTAATTAAATTGATGAATTCCTTCAATTTCAATAATATTAATATGAATTATTTAATTTCCATGAGCTAATTTCATCCTGGTCTATGGTTTGTATCTATTTATTACAAATATCAATTGATTGAATTATTTCCCAATTGTTTATATGAATCTTTCTTAATTGAATTGAATGATTGATTATGAACAAGTACTTAGCTTCCATTTGTTTAACCTAGAAATTGAATGATAGATCAAGAGAGGAAGTTTGATTTTTGAATCCATTCAAATAGGGTCTTAGGTTGAATTAGAAATATATGCTTAAGATAGAAGTTTGAGTTTTCAAAGAAAAGATTAATAGATTTAGATTTATCAATGTGAAAGCTAGTAAGTTTATTTTTATTAATTTGATTGATAAAAACAAGAACTATAACATAATCAATTGGAATAATTCTTGAACAAATCATAATGATAAATGGATTGCAAACCCTAGACATTTTCATATCATTGCATCAAAACCCTAAATTCTAAATAAATGTAACAACCCACACTTACCCTAGGAATTTTTATGACAATTTATTTGACTTAGAACTATTAAGGCTAAGTGTGTGCTTTTATGGAAATTTATGTGTGTGAGGCCATACCCGACCACCTGTCTAATCCGCTAAAGGGAATTGAAATGCTCATTTGGGAAAAAACTCATGAGGAAGCCCTCGGGCTTATCTTTGCTAGATTTGAAAATTGTTTTTAGGAGTTGCCACCTTAATTTATTTTTATTTGGGAAAATATAAGGAAAAAAACCCATTTGACTCCAATTATTACCCAAAAGAAAAAGATCACTAGTCTCGAAACCAAAGAGGATTCGGCGACTAGGTTTTCGATTTAATTTAACAAAATAAGTTTGTTCAATTAATATAAGAGTGACTTAAAATATATTTCATGAACAATGCATGATCAATTTATGATATGCACGATCATTCAATCCACAAAGTTTATACACAATTAGAATTCACAATAAAAGCGAGTTAATATTACAATGAAATCCAAACTTAGGAAATACCTCCTCTAGCCCTTATGGGTTTTAGGGAAGTCACACATTCCACAAACTAAACCTAATAACAAAGTAACAGAAAACAAACACAAAAGTAAGTGAAGAAGGTGATAGGGGGATAGTTGATTAATTTTAATTGGATTTGACGCTTGAACTAAGCATGCCTACAATCTCTTTGAATGGGAATCAGAATCTACGCAGTTCTCCTTTCTTATGAAGGGGTTAGTGTAGCCTAGCCACTTTATCATGTTTTGATTGATTGATTAAAAGAGGGTTGAGTTAATTAATTAATTCGATTGATTACCGAGTTGACTACCTAGCAACCTAGATAAATTAATTTAATTAACTAACTAAAAGATGTAAGGAAATTAAGAGAAAAGAAGCTTACCTTAGATGGTGGGCGGCAGTTGGCTTTGGGCAACAGGTGGCAACTAGCTTTGGATGGCAGGCGGCGGCAAGCCTTGGATGGCGAACAACAGGCGGCGGCTAGCGTTGGATGGCAGGCGATGACTAACCTTGGATGGCAAGAAGTGGCTAGCCTCGAATGGTGGGTGGCAGCTAGCCTTGAGCAACGGACATGAGCCTTGGGCAAGAGACTTACCTCAAACAGGTGGGCAGCGGAAAGCTTTAAACTAGTCGGGTAGGAATCAAGGAGAAACCCCCCAACTCGCTTTGTGAAGCAAGGAGCAAATGCAAAGCATTTTGCTTAAAGTAATGCTTTTCAAGCTCTAAAAGTTCATGTTTTGAAGTGTGGGGAGGTCCTCTATATATAGGAGGAGGTTTAAAGCATAGAAAACATAAATTTCCATTGTGGGATTGCAAAAAATCATATTTTTGCTAGAGTTACCACAAAGGGCTTTGCGGTGCTGCAAAGCTCTTTACAGTAGTGCCACATAGCCCTTTGCAGTTTCACAGAGGGCTTTGCAGTAGTGCTACAGAGCTTTGCAGCAACAGGCCCTGCTTTCTCCCATTTTGCCCGTTTTCCCCCATTCTTGCTCGTTTCTCGTCCGTTTTACACAATTCCAATTGCGTTATACTCGTTACTCAGTCTCTGATGATTTGAAAGAGTTCAAATGTCAAAAAGAAATATTTTGATTTTTCCATTTTGAGTGTTTTTGACTTTTGAAGATTTGTTTACCGAGCCTAAGTGCCTCTAAGGTTTAAACACATACTGGAAGGTGCAAAATTAAGGGTTCACAATGTGCTATGTGATTGATGAGTATGTGACATGTTAAATTAATTTTAATGTACATAAAATGAGTTATTATTGTCAAATAAATGATTTACATGAAGTGCATTAGCATGAAATAATTTATTTTACATAAAATGAATTTTCATTGAAAAAGACAATTTTTAAGCATAAAATAATTTTATGAGCATTTTAAAATAATTTTTAAATAAATGTTTTGGGGGAAATTTTAAAAAAAAATAATAAGAAAAAATATTTTATTTTAATTACCTATATTCAGCCCCTAAATTAAATAAAAAGCCCAAATACCTAAAACCCTATTACACTAAAATACTCCTAACCTAGCTCATTAAGGGTAATCCTGGAAATTGTCCAAAACAATACATTTAAATACTAAATTTCAGCCAGCCATAGAATTCTAGCAGCCATACTCTATCATTTCAGTATTTTGGCAGAAAAATTCTCCCAAAATTATTCTCTCTACCGAAATTCTCAAAACACCTTCAACTTTGCGATTTCTTGACCGTATTCGTAAGTTTTTCCTTCCTTTCAATTTCTTATCTGATTTCTATGAAATAAATTATGAGAAAATTATTTTGAATTGAGTATTTACTGATTTCTATAGATTTAATTCAGTTTGGTTGAGTTTTAAAAGATAAATTAATTTCTCTACCGAAAACACCAACTTCTCTACGCGATTTCTCCAAAGGTGAATCCTACAACTCAAAATTGAAAATTTTCAAACATAAACTCAATAGGGGGCACAATTTCTACATTATTATATTATAAAATGATTTTTGATGTGTTTAGATGAAAAATATTGAATTAAATCATATTTTTGCATATTACTGTAGTGATTGGAAAGTTTTAGAAAATAAAAAAATTCAGGGTTTTTATTTTACAACTTAAAAGTTAGAAAATTCTATGATTACATATGTATGTGGATGCTGATTTATGTATGATTGTGTTCTAAATTGATTTTTTTATGATTGAATGAAAAATAATGGTTTAAAACACCTATTCACATATTACTGTAATGATAGGAAAGTACCGAAAACAAGAAAACGCATGGTTTTGCATCCTAAAACCAAAAATTTGAAATTTTCATATATATATTGTACCTATTGCTGCCAATTCCTATGGATTAATGTTCTCAAATGTTTTTTGTTATGTTTAAATGAAAAATCTTAGTTTAAACCATATTTTTGCATGTTACTATAATAGACAAAAAGTAAGAAAAGTAAGAAAATTCAGGTTTTCTCCTTGATGATGTGTTCGGCCTACATTGGGATTTTTATCCTAATGTCTATAATTTTTATGTGATGTATTTTATTGATTATTGACATGTATGTATGAATGATAAACGGTTAAATTGCATGTTGGTTGAAGGAATGACTCTAGATGAGGCTAGAAGCAATTTAGTATGCTTAAGGTATCTTAACCTTATTTGTGATTAATATATGAATGTGATTGGATAATATGGAAGTAGGTTATATGATGAATTGATATTGAATTAATGATCTTGAATTGATGAAGAGATTGATTGAATGAATTGGTCATAAGAGATAAGCATGACACTTGAAAGGTTATTTGTTAAGTTGACATATATGAAAGTGTTAAGTGTATTAAGATGATTGTTAAAGTGAATTAATATTAAGATAATGATATTGTGTTGACCTTAGAAAGGTATTGATATGAATTATAATGTGTTTTCATATGGATCTATAAAGGCTAAGTGTACAAGACTTTTAAAGTCAACATGTTATGTGCAAGTGATAAAGTGCACTTATATGTGCAACTAGTGTATGTGAATATTATATGTGCATAGGGTAGTTATCGGATAGGATAGCATCATGATTAAATAAATACTAAGTATTGAATAAATATTATGTTAGAGCTTAAGGAGTTTTAGAGGTTCAAAAGAGCTAGGTGTACAAGGAGCGAAGGAACCACAAGATGAGTAAACATTATATTATTGTTACAAGTACAAGCTATCATACTACATGAACCCTTGATATTCTTGAAACCCAAGTCTTGTTCCTACTTTCAATTATAATTATGTGATTCCTTTATTAAGCTTATGTTGCCAATGGACAATTGGTCCAAAGCCATTAATGTTTATTCAAAGATATAGAAGACCCTTTGTAATTATTTCCTTACCTATTTTCTTTCTGGAACTACACTATCATTCTATCTTTTATGCAAAAGATTAAACTGCTATTGCTATTATGATACATGTTATTATTGCCTTAAATTTTATTGTTATATGTGATTACCATCAGCTCTAGCTATGGTACCCTTAACCCTTTATGCAGAAGTCCTCATGCCCATACGGGTAATCATCAGAACCTGTGCACATAGTCTTAACTCGATGGATAGGGCTAGTGTGTCCACCTCAGCTATAAGGGGCAACTCTAGCTATGGGGCTTGATCAGCTTCACACCTTTCTATGTGATAGGAGTTGGAATTTGGCTTAGTGCCACCTCTCCTCTATGTGCTTGAGTGATGAGGGCAATAGCCTTCACTCTCTATGTGTTATAAGTTTGATTTTTGCAAACTTGCTAAATTAAAAACTTTGCTAAATTGCAACTTGATTCATGAATTGTAAATCATGAACTATGTAAATAAGCTATTAAGTTTCCTTTTTAAAGGAATATATGTTAATGTATGTGCTATATTGTTTACTCATTGGGATCATCTATCTCACCCCTTCTTCATTGTATGGCTCCAAATGAGTAATATGAGGAGGCAAAGTGATAGCTTAAACATTCTACTTCGCTTGGGGAATTCCTAATCCAAGTCTTTAATAATACTATGCTATGAAGTGTTGTCGTTAAATGCTCTGAAAATATTTATTTTTGATGTTTATTTTGAGATGTCATTTATTAAGGTTTCAACTAGATTATGAATATTATTTTCTCATAGATTGTATGTGAAGTATCTAATTATTGTCTTCCACAACTAAAGGTTTTCATATAAATGTTTTAAATGAGTTATTGTATAAGGTTTGGTGCGATCCTAAGCATGATTCGTATAACTATAGGTTGGTTCTATTGGCATAGGTGACCTTATATCTCCCCAAGGACCGTCATGTCTCTAAAGTTAGGATGTGACAATAAACAACTTGTTTAGTTTTTTTTTCCTTTTAGATTAATTCTTTTACAATTCATAAATCATTAACTTTCTTTGCTTTTGTTTAGTTTCGCAAAATTTATAATTAATTAACCAACTAGACACATTCTTGAGAGATACAACCTTGGGTGCTTCCTATAAACTACGATTGCCTCATATACTTGCGAGTAGCTTTTAGACAATATATCTATAAGGGAACAAGTTTTTGAGGCCATTACCAGGGAAGTGTCAGCGTAAATAAAAAAAATTATTTTATTTTATTTTGTTATTTTTGCTATTTGTTTTTATTTTGCTACTAATATTTTCCTTGTTAGGTAAGACTCTTTTTATGTAAGGGCAATGATCTCTAGAAGGAGAACTTATCATCCACATGATAGAGAGGATTGCGAGTGGAGCTGAGGAGTTCGAAGATATAAACTTGGAAGAAGAAGAAGTCAAGCAAGGAGAACAAATGAACATCATGGCACAAGCTGGGAGAGTAATGAAGAAGTATGCTAAACTGATCTTAGGCATTGCTATGTTATGCACCAAACTTGGTGTGACTACCCGAAACTATGAATTAAAGAATATTCACTACAGCATGATAATAAATTCATAATTCACTACCTATAAACAATTAGGAGTTGAGATTTATACTATATGACTCAGTTTAATTAGTTGAAGCTGCTGTCTGAATCATTAGTTTCAGGATTGTCGAAATCTAGTCGCCGAAAAATTCCAACAATAGCCAAATACAATTCGAGGATACCAACAATTAGCATATTATGCAAGAAGTTCAAATATACTCTTCACTTTCTATAGTTCGCCGAAAAATGGCCCAAAATGGCATCGACAATAGTGGGGTCATCAGATTCTAATCAAAATAAAAGTTATCTAAAATTAGCAAATAATATAATATATTAAAGCTAAAATCATGAGGAGATCATTCATACCAATATCATAGGGAAAAGGAGATCATAAACGACTGGAAATTGGCTCAAAATTTTACTGCTGGAGGTACTTTGGACGGCGCATACACCATCGTTCGGTGGCTGCTGGTGACGTGCAAGGTGGCATTTGAAAGCTCGGAGGATAAGCTTCCTCCCTGGCTAGCACGTGTCGGTTGGCAGCCAATGGATGGCGGCAAACAGAGCTATAGTCAGTTTCTTTCTCTCTCTCCCTCTCTCTTCATTCAGCTGTTGCTTTGGCTTCTATTTCTTTCTTTCTTTGCTTTTGCCTTGCATAGGCTGTACAGGTTTTTATCTTTTTTTTTTCCATTATATATATACACATATATATACACTAATAATAATAATAATAATAATAATAATAATATTTAGTTACATAATTTTTCAAATATTAATTAACCAAATTTCTATATTATATGATAAATTTTCAATTTCCTAATTTTAAAATTCCTCATTTAAATAAATAATAAATTTAAAATTTAATAATTCATTTAATAAAACATTCTTTTAAAAATATTAGTATAATAATATAATAAATTAATATCATTTTAAATATCAATATAAAATATAATAAATAAATTATTCCAAATATCAGTATTAAATAATAATAGTTCACTATTATAAATACTCATATAACAATATTAATAAATCATATATATAATATCAAATATCAATATAAATTTAGTTTATCAATATCAATGTAATAAAATAAATAAATATCAATATCAATATCAATATTCAAAATAAATTTATAAATATCTATAACTTTCAATGTTAATATAAATATAACAATAAGGAAAATATTTCCATATAAAATTATTATTTTAAAATATTTGTATTCGAATTATGTGAATATTTGAAAATATTCATTTAATAATATACGAGATCATCCTCCTCTATAATAAATTCAGTTTTCATAAATTCATTTAATAATCTTTATAAATCAAAATTTATTTATCAATTACTTAATAATTTATCTTATAAAAGTGTGAAAAATTCACACATAAACACAAAACATTTGAACTTAATTCACATATTCATCGTTAACTTGGGAACGTATTATAATACTAATCGAATATCTTCATATATATTTTTATACATACGACTTGTATTGAGTGGGGATATTACAATATCAAATGTCATTTCAAGTACATGTCAAGGGATGGTAATTCAAACAATGGTTGCAAGCAACAAGGTATAATTACATCATATTATTAAGTACTCACCTTGAACTCCTTTGCTCCTATTAATGTTCACTCTTGGTTAACTTAGTGTCCTTTATGATCTTGAGCAATTTCCTTGCCCTTGCCTTGATGTTCTACACCCATATCATTTTAATTACATATCAATTAGTAACTAATGATATCACTAATTATAACTTATCTATCTTACGTTTATTTTATTATTTCAACTTACAATAGGGGTATATCAATAGTGTCACATTCATACTTATACTTTTTCGTATTTCTAATTATTTCCAAACTAAATTTCTTATTCAATTTCATGAATTCAAGTTTAAATCTCAAAATTTCCAAATTGTTCCATAAATCCTAGAATTTGGGGAAAATTATCAATTTCCCTTTCAAACCTCAAATTAATCAAATTAATAACTAGGAAATCAATTCCCATCAATTATTTTGAATCAATTCACTCTTATTCATAAGAACCCTAATTTGTCCCATTTAGGTCAAATTTGGGGAAAACCTATAATTCCTCATCAAATCTTCAAATTAGTTGTAGAAATGAGAAATCAACATATCATAAAACCTATATGATCATTCAATTATCAATATCTAGCATTTGAACACCAAGTTCTTTTTTTTTTTTTTTCTAAGTTTATGCCTCTAAGATTTTCAAGTCTCAAATCAAGTTCTTAAAATTCTTTTTAACACTTCTAATTCACTTTTCTTCATCTAAAATAACCGTAGATGTATTCAATTAGAATTTAGAACACTTCCTTGATCATTTCCTAATGTTGGTCGAATTCCCCTTTAGTGATACTTAGGTATTTTTCATGCATCCTTTATCTATCTTCACATAAATCCTTTAATTTTCTAATCAAATCTCCTTATTTCAACTAGGAACATCAAAACTACATCTTGTATAAATACTCCTATATGACTAAATTTCATATATATGGTGTAAGAGAAACCTATGCAATTTAAATACTAAAATTATGCTTAGAACATATAAAAGAAAAGATGAATATAATTTCTCACCTTGGGAGATTTTAGTTTGATAAGTTCTAGTTGCAATTAGTGTAGAGAGAATTTCTTTTCTTTTTATGAGGTGTAGAGATAGGCAAAATGATGTTCATAACATAAATTTGCTTATATATATATAATGGGTTGGATGGTGAGGATTTGATCAAGCTTAATTCAATGATCAAGATTTAATCACAATGGATGGCTATGATTTGATCAAGTTGGATGGCTAGGATTTTCTTTATAATTGTGATGTTCATCATGATGGTATGGGAATACTAAAAATGCAGTTAGACTCATGTATAGAGAAGATGAGAGTTCAACTTTTTTAAGATTTTGACTTGGTCAATTTTATGGCTAGCTTGGTCAAATTTTGTGGCTCTCTCTATAACATCATTTTCTATTGCTTTGGGCTAACTATTTTAGCTCACAAATTTGATGTTAACTCACTCTTGGGCCCATGGCCAATCACCTCCTATTGGGCTTAGGCCTTTGATGTTCTAAGGCCCATTAACAAGCCCATAAGCCCATTAACATACTTAGAAATTTTCCTTTTAACTTTTTTTCATTCCTTTCACTATATTTCCTTTTAACGTCCTTTCATTCCTTTCACTATAACTTTCAAGTTTATGTTCTCTAACTCCTTTGTATACATCACTAGTTATCATATGAACTCTATGCAATTGATTAGAGTATAATAAGTTATGATAAAATTATAAACTAGGCAAACATTGCATATTAAGTCACAAGATTCCTACCCATTTCCTTACCATTTCTATAGAATACTAACATTCAAAAATATAATCCTCTAGTATTATTAGTAATTATAATGAGCTATAAAATTCTTAGGTATTATATTGACATTTATACTTATGATGTGGAAGTCCTTTTAGACAAGCAAGCTGCCTGTTTGTTGATTTAGATGATATTAGGCTACTCATTTTGCCACATGCGGAGGGACACCATTGATCTAAATATTTTGCACTCATTAGAAGACTTATCCATTATTGGGGACCTTGACTAGGAAGGTGCAGCTTTATGCATCATGTATCGAGAGATGTCTGACTTATCTCGAGGTGTTGTAACTGCTTTAGGTGGGACCCATATTATTTGGGAGGTATGTTCTTCTCCTTCTACCTCTATCTTATACTCACCATTCCTGTGTCTTCTTATTATTTCTCTTTATATAGTATTAGGCCTGTGAGCACTTTCCCTTTTTTACTCTTACTTTGAGGGATCATATAACAGATCATATCTTAAGCGGTTAACTTTGGCAGTTATAGAATCGTTGCTATTAGGAGAGATACAACTTTTGCTAGATTCGAGATTTCTTGATTTCTTCTCGCATTTAGAGGCATTATAGGTATGTACATATGCTTAACATGTTGACTTTATCATAACCTCTGATGTCTTATCTCTCTCCCTCTTTTTTTTTTTTTCACAGGTTTGATGGTTACCTTTCGCCGATATACTTTCACTCATCAGTCCATACCATGAGTTTGGTATGGCTTTGTCTTCTCACTGCCTGCTTCTATGTTTATGCACTAACTTCATGTTTTACCTCAATAAGAGAGTTCACAATGAGATAATAAGGGAGAGGATTGTCCCAGTTGACCCTTTTGCTAAGATGCAATATGGATCGCGTATCCTTAATCAAGGTGTACTAGTAGTAAGACTTCTAGTTGAGCCTCTCTTAGATCTTAAGAATGATTATATGAGCTTTTGCATTCATCATTTGCTATCCAGTGTCCCATTTGTATCAGGATGGGTGCATTCTAGCTATATATCTTTTGCCACTGGGTCAGTTCATACCTTTGCTGTTAGGAGAGATGGTGGTTTAAGTTCTATAGTAGGTGGCCCTTCTGATAAGGCTAGATCGAATGAGCAGGCGACTTTACTGGCATACTTATAGGCAAAGGAGGACCTGAATTACATTTCTCCATATCATGACTTTACTCAATATGAGATTTCACATGTGCTCCCCATTGATTTTATACCATTCCCAAATCATATAAGTGAGGTATGTTTTTTACCCTTTTCTATGTTTGCTTTTATCTCTTCATGCATATTTCTTATCATATTTTCTTATATAGATCCCTGAGGATTGGGCTTGCCACACCTTTGAGATGGTTCATTATTTGAGTATGGCATTGTCTATATCTCTTACTTTGGGTGGATCGGAGGAGGAGGCCTAAGTGAGGCCGGCATTAGCTTATTTCCTATTATGCAAATGTTATGCTTACTTCATTTATCATTATGTATACATATCAACTTTGGTTATGCAAAGGCTTGATCCATGCATGCTATGGATGCCTTTCTTTTATGAATGAATGCATAATAGGGCCCCTGTTGTCTTTGTTTTTTTTTTCTCTATGTTTTTCTCTCACATCAACTTTTTCTCATATACAGTGTTATGATTAATAAAAAAGGAGGTCGCAACAGTTTATGGTGGCTTGCAGCAGAGGTGCAACAACCAGCTATGCTGTGTGGCATCGCATAGACTTTTGAGGCTGTTGCAGAGATTTTTGCAGTGCCACAGAGGCTTCTATAGTAGTGTCGCACAGCATTGTGCAAAATCACACAATTTGATGTGGCAGTTTTAGCGAAATTTCTCTACATTTCACTATATATAGCCCTTTTTATGGTCTAGAATCCTCACAACTGAGATTTTATCTTTTAAACACTTATTCTACTTTCTTCCTTTTGATTTTCTCTCATCTTTCTTTAGTTTTTCTTTTCCTTTCCCCTTATAGAGCCCTATTTTAGTCATTTAATGCATTTATGGACCAAAAATCTTGAGCAAGTGGAGCGCATAAATTTGAAAACTTTTGGGATTAATGCCATGCCAACCATGAGGGGAGTTAAATTAGATTGCGATTTTTTTAGAGCTAGTCTAAAATTCTAGGAGCTTTGTCACAACCCACTTATTAAGCCATGATGGTCCTAGGGCATAGGGAGACATAAAGTCACCTAAACCTATAGAACCCTATTTAACTTATAATTCTTTATCATTTACCATGTTGAATCTTATCCCAAGGTTGGAACCTAATTGCCTTATTGCCAACTACTATTTTGTCATCTTACATATGGCCAAATGTTCATTAATATCATTATAATATTCGTCTCATTTACATATGTTCATTACTAATTACACCAATATAAATATAATTACATTATGGTTCTCAGTACATATCAATCCCATATCACATTACTACTAAACCTTTGGTAAGCATGGAGCTTTAAACTAATCATCTTTATAATCATATAACTAGGATTCACAACACTTGAAATTAGCATAGCAACTTCCAAGCAGAAGAATAAGGCATGGAATTTACCTTACTGACTCGTCAACCTTACCTAAAAAATTCAAATAACTAAGGAATGAGTCAAAGCTCAGTGAGTACATAATAATACAATATAGTGAGTATAAGGATCATTATCAAGATAGGCTCATTATGATAATGGAGTGATGTTAATCAAAAATGTCATTATGGATCAATTCTCATTTAAGATATAAATAATATCTTTAGCAAAAATAGTAATCTCTTGGAAGTGGAATGCTTCCCAAACATATAAATTAAAGAGTGGTGGTCTAAGCCTTACTCTCGCCCTAGCCATAGGTTTATACCAAGTGCATAAGGTTTGATGTATTATCCCACATCAAAACGGTATTTTTGCTTATCATTAGGAATTCAATAGAAGGTTTATAGGGAATTCACAATAGGGAATTCAATGGAAAATATGCCAATACAAGAATAATTCTCATCAATGGATTGTAATACCCAAGGTTTCCCTAACCAACTATAAACAGTAATGATGATATTATAATGTCCATATACTATACCATTCAAGGCCTTCCTAGCACACCAAGAACCATAAGAATATCATAAGAGGTGAATTCTAAATGAATAATGTGACAATGAGTAAGGAATATAATCGATTTCGATAAGCGCATTTATGATAAAATGGAAGTCAAACTGAGTTTGACTTAATGGGACTATGTTAATAATTCATTTGAAATGTGAATTTAAAGTGCTGACAAAAGGCCATTGATATCTTCTAAGACATTGGGAGATGATAATAGTGATATGAGAAGTTGAATTTAATCAAAGTTGCAATGGTGCAATGAAAGTCAAACTTAGTTTGACTCAATGAGTTTATATGATGTACACACTTGGACAATGAAATAGAAAGGCTAGTAAATGTGTATTAAAATATGTATAGAATTTATCTAGCAATGTCTAAAGTATGTAGTGATACTATAAGTAGAAATATGTATACTAAAGTGAAAGAAACGAAATGAAAAATTTATTAAGTTATTGAGTTTGAAACATGCATATATGGATTTGTTAATGGCTTTTGGACTTTAAGGCCTAAGCCCAATAGAAGGTGGCTAGTCCATTGGGCCCAGGAATTAATGAACATCAAAACTTATGAGCTAAAAACATTTGCTTAAGACAATAAGAATATGTTGTAGAGAAAGAGTTATAAAATTTGACCAACTAGCCATCAAAAATTGACCAAGTCAAAATCCTAAACCAAGCTGAATTCTCATTTTCTCTACACATGAGTTGTAATAACCCACACTCACCCTAGGAATTTTCGTGATGAATTGCTCAATTTAGAACTATTAAGGTTAAGTGTGTGCTTGTGTGAAAATTAGTGATCTAAGTGATTGATGAGCATGTGGCATATTAAATTAATTTTAATATACATAAAATGAGTTGCTATTGTGAAATGAATGATTTACATGAAGTGCATTTGCATAAAAGAATTTATTTTAAATAAAATCAATTTTCATGTATAAGATAATTTTTAAGCATAAAATAATTTTATAAGTATTTTTAAAATATTTTAAAATAAATATTTTTGGGGGAAATGTTACACAAATAATAAAAAAAAAAACTCTTTTTTTTATTTTAATTTTATTCAGCCTAAAAATTTAAATAAAAGCCTAAATACCTAAAAGCCCACTACACAAAAATCCTCCTAACCTTGTTCATTAAGGGTATTAGTGGAAATTTCACCCCAACCCTAATATATATTCTAAATTTCAGCTAGACCAAGGTTCCAGCAGCCATTCTCTTATTCTTTCTGCATCATGGCAAAAAAATCCTCTCAAAATATTTCTCTCTACCGAAATTAAGAAAACACCTTTTCGTTTCGCGATTTCTTGACCGTAATCGTAAGTTTTTCTCCTCTTTCGATTTCTAAACTGATTTCTATGAAATAAATTATGGGAAAATTATTTTGAGCTGGTTGATTATTGATTTTTATAGATTTAATTCTATTTGGCTGAGTTTTTGGGAGAGAAAATCTATTTTCTACCGAAAACAAGATTCTTTCCACGAGATTTCTCCAAAGGTGAATTCTATAATATAAAATCACAATTTTTATGCATAAACATCATAAGGGGGGGGGAGGGGAGGGAGGTGATTTGTGTATAGTTGTGTTCTAAACTGATTTTTTATTTGTTTTGATGGAAAATATTGGATTAAATAATATTTCTGCATATTTCTGTGATGACCGGAAAGTTTCGAAAAACAAAGGAGTTCAAGGTTTTTGTGTTAGAACTTGGAAGTTAGAAAATTTTATTCTTGAGTGGACATATGGCTACCAATTTGTATGAGGAAGTGCTCTAGTATGATGTTTGTTTTGTTTAGATGAAAAATAATGATTTCAATCATGTGTCAGTTTATCGCTGAAATGAACAAAAAACGCAGAAAGCACTAAAATTCATGATTTTTCACCTAAGCCTTTAAACTTCGAAATTTTTTGTATAAATCCTATCTATGGCCACTGAATCATGTATGGATGTGTTCTAAACTGATATTTTCTATGATTGGATGAAAAATAATAGTTTAAACAACCTGTTTACATATTTCTGAAATGGCCGAAAAATACCGAAAACAAGAAAACTCATGGTTTTGTGCTCTATAATTCAAAAGTTGAATTTTTATGTATAAACAACACTATGTGTGGCCAATTCTTATGAATTTAAATTCTAAAATGATTTTTGTTGCATTTACATGAAAAATCTTGGTTCAAACCATGTTTGTACATATTTCTGAAATAGACAGAAAGTGCAAAAAGAAGGAGAATTTAGTCTCTACCTTGGTAATGCATTCAACCTATATAAACATTTTTGTTCCAATGTTTATAATTTTTACGCGATGTGTTTTGATGATTATTGACATGTATGTATGTATAATAAATGATAAAATTTCATGTTAGTTGAAGGTATGATCCTAAATAAGCTTAAATGCATTATGGTATACTTAAGGTATCTTAACCTTATATTGTGGTTAGAATACAAATATGATTGGGAAATATGGAACTAGATGTTATGATGACTTGATAATAAATACATGGTTTTGAGTTGATGAAGTGACAATTGAATAAAAAGGCTCATAAGAGTTAAGCATGACACTTGAAAGGTTAATGGTTAAGTTGACATGTATGGGAGTGTAAAGTGTATTTAGATGATTGTTAAAGTGAAATGATATTGAGATAATAATATTGTAATGACCTTAAAAAGGTATTAATGTGTTTGTAATGTGATATCAAGAGAGCCTATAAGGCCTAAGTATGCAAGAATTTGAAAGTCAATGTCTTATGTGCAGGTGACAAGTACACCTATGTGTGGACTCTAAGTATATGTATATGCTATATGTGCATGGGTAGTTATGGGATAGGAGCATCATGAGTAAATAAATACTAAGTATTAAATCAAATATTATGTTAAAGTTTGAGGAGCTTTAGAAGTGCAAAGGAACTACATATACTAGGAGCAAAGGAACCCCGAGGTGAGTAAATGCCATATTCATGTTATAAGTGTGAACAACATCATGTTGTGTTATAAGAATGTGATATATTGTTGTCACATCCCAACCTTAGAGATACGACAAATCTAGAACATGGGGAGACATAAGGTCACCCACGCCCGTAAAACCCATTAACATATAACAATCATGCCTAGGATCTTACCAAACCTCTTTCATTATCTCATTTAAAACATTTAGATGAATACCATAAATTGCGGAAGACTTAAAATAAATCATTACATATAAAATCCATAAGGAAATAATATATATATCTCGATAAGTATCAATCAACATTCCCAGAGCATCTAAAGACAACTTTGTAAACATAGTATTATTGATAACTCAAACAAGGAATTCCCCAAGCGAAGTAGAATGTTTGAGCCATCACCTTGCCTCCTCACATTTGCTCACCTGGAACCACACAAGGAAAAAGGGGTGAGATAGATGATCTCAATGAGTAAACAAAAAGGCACATACATTATCACAACATTCCTTTGAAAGGAAACATATAGCTTATACACAAAGTTCATGGGTTACAGCTCATGAATCAGGTTGCAATTTACAAGGATTCAATTTGGTAAGTTTGCAGAAATCACACTTATAACACATAGTGAGTGAAGGCTATTGCTCTATCACTCGAACACATAGAGGAGAGGTGGCCTTATACCAAATTCCAACTCCTATCACGTAAAAAGCATGAAGCTGATTAAGCCCCACGGCTGGAACTGCCCCTTCTAGCTGAGGTGGATACACTGTCCCTATCCATCGGGTTAAGACTGTGTGCACAAGTTCCAATGATTACCCACATCGGCACGAGGATTCCACATAAAGGGTAAAGGTATCATAGCTAGAGCTAATGGTAATCACAATTAACAATATCACATAAGGCAACAATAACATGTATTTCAATAACAATAGTGGTTTAGCTTTCAAACAATGATACAGTGATAGTGTAGTTCCAGAAAGAATATAAGTTAGGGTGTTAATCACAAGAAGTTCTCAATGGATCAACAAACTAGTTTTGGACCAAATGTCCTTTGGCAACCCAAGCTTGATAAAGAAATCATATAATAAAATTAAAAGTGGAAAGAACTTGGGTTTCAAAGATCACAAAGGTTCACATATCAATATATCACATTCTTATAACACAACATGATGTTGTTCACATTTGCAATAAGAACATTGCATTTTCTCACACTTGAAGAATGAATACGATGTTTACTCACCTTGGGGTTCCTTTGCTCCTAGTACATGTAGTCCCTTTTACACTTCTAAAGCTCCTCAAACTCTAACATAATATTTGATTTAATACTTAGTATTTATTTATTCATGATGCTCCTATCCCATAACTACCCATATCCATATAGCATACGCATTAGAGTTCACTCGTAGGTGTACTCATCACTTGCACATATCACGTTGACTTAAAAGTCTTGCATACTTAGGCCTAATAGGCTCACATGAAAACACATTACAATCATATCAATACCTTTTTAAGGTCATCACAATATCATTACCTCAATATCAATTCACTCATCAATTATCTTAGTTCACTTTACACTTCCATACATGTCAACTTAACAATTAATCCTTTAATCATCATGCTTAACTCTTATGATCCCTTTCACTTCATTAACTCATAGCCATATGTTCATCATCAAGTTTTCATGACATCTAGTTCCAAATACCTCAATTATATTTCCATTCTAATCACATTATAAGGTTAAGATACCTTAAATATACCTTAAGTATACCTAAAACGCATTTAAGCTTATCTAGGATCATACCTTCAACTAACATGCAATTTTATCATTTATTATACATACATACATGTCAACAATCACCAAGACACATCACATAAAATTTATAAACATTTGGACAAAATTGTTAATGTACGCCGAATGCATCATTAAGGTAAAAACCAAATTCTTCTTCTTTTCATGCTTTCCGTTTATTTTAGAAATATGTAAAAACATGGTTTGAACCAAGATTTTTCATGTAATCATAACAAAAATCATTTTAGAATATAAATTCATAGGAATCAGCCACTATTGGTGTCATTAATATATAAAAATTCAATCTTTTGCATTATAGTGCACAAAACCATAAATTTTCTTATTTTCGGTATTTTCCGGTTATTTCAAAAATATGCAAACAGGTTGTTTAAACCATTATTCTTCATTCAATCATTGAAAATATCAGTTTAGAACACATTCCTTCATGAATTGGCAGCCATAGATAGGGTTTATACAAAAAAATTCCAAGTTCAAAGGCTTAGGTGAAAAATCATGAGTTTCCGCGCTTTCCGCGCATTTCATTCATTTCAGCGATAAATAGACACATGATTCAAATCATTATTTTTCATGTAAAGAAAACAAATATCATATTAGAACACCTATTCATACAAATTAGCAGCCATATATTCATAAAAAAAATAAAATTTTCCAACTTCCAAGTTCTAACACGAAAACCTTGAATTCCTTTGTTTTTCGAAACTTTTCGGTCATCGCAGAAATATGCAGAAATATTATTTAATCCAATATTTTTCATCAAAACAAATCAAAAATCAGTTTAGAATATAACCATGTACAAATCACCCTGTGCCTCCTCCCCCCCACCCCCCCCCCCCCCCTCTTATGATGTTTATGCAATAAAATTGTTATTTTAAGTTATAGAATTCACCTTTGAGGAAATCTTGCGGAAAGAATCGTGTTTTCGGTAGAAAATAAATTTTCTTACCCAAAAGTTCACTCAAATAGAATTGAATCTATAGAAATTAGTAATCAAATAGTTCAAAATAATTTTCCATAATTTATTTCATAGAAATCAGTTTGGAAATCAAAATTGAATAAAAACTTACAATTACAGTCACGAAATCGCGAACAGAAAGGTGTTTTCAATATTTCAGTAGAGAGAAATATTTTGAAAAGATTTTCTACCAAAATACAAAAAAAAATAAGAGAATGGCTACTGGAAACCCTTGTTTGGCCGAATTTAGAACAAATATTAGGGTTGGAGTGGAATTTTCACTAATACCCTTAATGAAATAAGTTAGGAGGATTTTTGTGTAGTGGGCTTTTGGGTATTTGGGCTTTCCCTTTAAAAATTTCAGTTGAATAGAATTAAAATAAAAGGAATATTTTTCTTATTAATTCTGGAACATTTCTCTCAAAAATATTTATTTAAAAATATTTTAAAAATACCCTTAAAATTATTTTATGCTTAAAAATTGTCTTATGCATGAAAATTCATTTTATTTAAAATAAATTCTTTTATGCAAATGCACTTCATGTAAATCATTTATTTCACATTAGCAACACATATTATGCATATTAAAATTAATTTAATATGCCACATACTCATCAATCACTTAGATCACAAATTTTCACACAAGCACACACTTAACCTTATTAGTTCTAAATCAAGCAATTTATCACGAAATTCCGAGGGTGGGTGTGGGTTGTTACATTCTACCCCCCTTAAAGAAATTCGTCCTCAAATTTAAACCCTTACCTAATTTCTCTTAAAAAGCTAGGGATGCTTCTGTCGCATCTCCTCCTCTGCTTCCCAAGTGCACTCATCTATCCCATGATTTCGCCACTGAACCTTAATCATGGATATCTCCTTATTTCTTAACTTCTTTACTTGTTGATCCACTATAGCTATTGGTGACTCCTCATAGGATAGTTGCTCATCTAATGTAATGTCTGGAGGTAAAAGAACATGTGATGGATATGACACATATTTCATTAACAATGAGATTTGGAACACTGGGCGCACATGCGCCAAAGTTGGAAGTAGGGCAAGTCTATAAAACACTTCTCCAACCTTATCTAAGATTTTAAAAGGACCAATGAAACGAGGTGATAATTTCCCTTTCTTGCCAAATCTCATAACTCCTGTCATTGGCGAGACCATTAAGAACACGTGATCTCCCACCGGGAATTAGACTTCCTTTCGCTTAGGGTCCGCGTAACTCTTTTATCGACTGAATGTCATCTTCTGTCGACCTTCAATTATTGGTACTTTCTCGGTGGTTTCCTTAAGCAATTTGGGCATTTATATATGCTTGTCTCTAGGTTCAATCTAACAAATCGGAGAACAACACCTTCTCCCATACAATGCTTCATATGACGCCATACCAATGGATGAATGATAGCTATTGTTGTAGGCAAACTCAATCAGGGGTAAATAGTTATCCCAGCTACCGCTAAAATCTATGACACACATCCTAAGCATGTCCTCGAGTGTCTGAATCATTCTTTCAGACTGGCCATCCATTTGAGGGTGAAATGCTATACTAAAATCTAGTTGTGTTCCTAACGCTTCTTGCAACTTTTGCCAGAACCTTGAGGTGAATTGGGTTCCTCGATCTGAGATGATAGAAATTGGCACTCCATGCAGTTTCATGATCTCATCTATATACAAGTGCGCATATTGAGCTACAGAATATGTGGTCTTAGCTCCTAGGAAATGAGCAGACTTTGTCAATCTATCTACTATGACCCATATAAAATCATATCCTTTGTAGGTTCTAGGTAAGCCAACAACGAAGTCCATAGTGATGCGCTCCCACTTCCATTTAGGTAGTTGAATCTCTTATAGTAATCCTGAGGATAGCTGATGTTCGTACTTAACTTGCTGGCAAGTCAGGCAGGATGCTACAAACTTAGCTACATCTTTCTTCAATCCAGGCCACCAATAATTAGCTTTCATGTCATAGTACATCTTGATAGTTCCAGGATAAGCGCAGTAAGGTGTCTGATGTGCCTCCTTCAATATCCTTTCCTTTAATCCATCCACATCAGGCACGCATACTCTATTCTTACACTTTAAAACTCTATTGGCTATCTCAAACTTAGGATTCTTTCCTTCTCTTGTCTCATCCTTCAACTTCATCAAGTATGGGTCCCTATCTTGCGAATTCCTTATTTCTTCCATTAACTTAGATCTTACTTGGAAATGAGCCAATAGAACTCTTCATCCTCCAATCTCTAGTTTCAATCCTTGATTAAACAATTCCTTTAGTTCCTTCACAATCAGCCTTTTTCTCACATCCACATGAGCTAGGCTTCCCATTGACTTTCGACTCAAGGCATCTACCACTACATTCGCCTTTCCAGGATGATAGAGGATCTGATAGTCATAGTCCTTCAATAACTCAATCCACCTCCTTTGTCTTAGATTGAGGTCTCTTTGGCTCAAGATGTATTGAAGACTCTTATGATCCATGTAGATCTCACACTTCATCCCATATATGTAATGTCTCCAGATCTTTAGAGCGAATACTACTGCAGCTAATTCTAAATGGTGAGTAAGGTAATTCACTTCATGTCTCTTTAGTTGTCATGATGCATAGGCAATGAATTTTCCATTTTGCATCAAAATGCACCTAAGTCCTACTCTCGAAACGTCGCAATAGACCATGAATCCTTCTTCTCTTTCTAGTAATGTCAAAACTGGGGCCAATACCAAACACTCTTTGAGTTTCTGAAAACTCTTCTCACAGGACTCTTCCTAATTGAACTTTACTTATTTTCTTGTCAACTTGGTCAATGGGGCTGCTATCTTAGAAAAGTCCTGTACGAATCTATGATAATATCCCGCCATGCCTAAGAAACTTCGTACTTCAGAAACTGTTGTGGGCCTTGGTCAATTTGCTACTGCTTTAACTTTCTTAGGATCAACTTGAATTCCTTCCTTACTTAATACATGTCCAAGAAAGTTGACCGACTCCATCCAAAACTCACACTTAGATAACTGAGCATGGAGTCGGTGATCACGTAACGTTTGAAGTACGATCCTTAGATGTTCTTCATGTTCCTTTTTATTCTTTGAGTAGATCAGGATGTCATCGATGAACACAATCATGAACTTATCAAGGAATGGCTTGAATACTCTATTCATCAAATCCACGAAAGCAGCAGGAGCATTTGTCAAACCGAATGGCAAAACCATGAACTCATAGTGTCCATATCGAGTACGAAAGGCAGTCTTACAGATATCTTCTCCTTGGATCTTTAGTTCATGATAGCTAAACCTTAAGTCAATCTTGGAGAAGTGACCAGCTCCTTGCAGTTGATCAAAAAGATCATCGATCCTCGGCAACGGGTATCTATTCTTCACAGTGACTTTGTTAAATTAATGATAGTCGATGCATATTCAGAACGATCCATCTTTCTTTTTCACGAACAACACTAGAGCGCCCCATGGTGAACTGCTTGGTCGAATGAAGCCTTTATCTAGTAGGTCATGCAATTGCGTCTTTAACTCCTTCAGCTCCATTGGTGCCATATGATATGGCGGTATCGATACTAGTTGCATACCAGGTAGCAGTTCGTTGTTGAACTCGATCTCACGATCAGGGGGTAATCCAGGTAAATCTTCTAAAAAGACATCCATGAACTCATCCACTACTGGAATTCTCTCGTCTTGAATGACAGCTTCTTTGCCAGTGTCGACTAAGTGGGCTAGATACGCTTGGCATCCTTTCCTTAACATCCGCCTCGCTCCTAAGGCCGATATCAAGTTCAGAGGATTCTCATTCCTATCTCCTTGGTACACAAACTCCTTTCGATCTCTAGTTTGAAACTCAACAAGTTTCTTCCTACAGTCGATAAGAGCTCCATACTCATACAACTAGTCCATCCCTAATATCACATCAAATTCTAGTACGTCCAATTCTAGCAATACTACTGCAAGTGTTTATCCATTAATGTCTACATCACAGCCCTTATACTCATACTTCACTTCCATCACTTCCCCTAAAGGAGTTGCTATTACTAACGGTTCACTCATCAATTCCTTATCTATACCCAAGTACTTAGCAAAATAAGGCGACACAAAAGAATGGGTAGCACCATAATCAATTAAACATTTTGCACTTAAAAATTTGAATAGGAATGATACCTTCTTCTTTCAAAACACACAAGATAAATATTCCTCCTCTGACTATATTCGATATCTACCTAAGTGATAGAGAAATTCTTACCTTTCTTGCTATTCTAGTCTATATGATAGTATCAAAACCCCAAATTCCCTAATATACTTCATTTACTTCACACTATATACTTATGCATATATAATGTAACTGATTCATTTCATTCTCCTACTGATCATTACTAACTGTCATTTCTCTTTCTATGACATCAATCACAATTATCATTTAATAACTCTATATAATTCATTTATCAAACTATAGTAACGTGTAAGCATTTCATACCTTATAACATTATACCTATCGATCTTTAATCTCAGTTGGATCAAAACCCAATCCACTTCTCTTTCTAATCCATTTAACTCCAATATCAAAATGTCATACTTAGCATGTCTTTAACTTTAGCACCCATCGTATAATATCACATCATAGGACATATATCGCCTAGCCTATATCATATATCATGGCATGTATCAAGTATCCTAGTCATGTAACACATAACTTATGGCATAATGGGCTCCTCTATCATCTAAAGTCAATCATTTCACATAATCAATCCATACTAAGTCACTAAGTAATCAAATAATATTATTCATATCATATAAGTCCTATACCCCTAAGCTAACTATTACCATCTACTAGTGGAAGTCTCAATTATGTCTCTTATTTCTTCGTGTATGGCGTGCATTTCTTGCGAAGATGCTTGCTCACTAGAGCCCATAGTCGATGCCCTTAAGTTAGATCTTTCTCTTGACTGTATAGGTGCAGAGGCAGCATTCGATGCAGTGTCTGATATAACATCATCGTTAGCCCTAATGGATTGGGCGCTTGTGCGAACCTTCTTCTTGGGAGGCATTCTATCTATCATAATAAGGGAATTTAGTACTAATCCCCTATCCTAACCCATTTATCCTCCCCCTTATCCTAGCACACATTATCATGCATTTACCATGTCACATCACCAAGCACATGTCATGTATGAATCACATATCACATAGTTTTACACATATCACATATCATAATCATATAGCATGTATCTCATAATATCACTCTATAGCACAATAATGAAGGAAATCATCTCATCCTAGGTAACTAGGAAATCAAGGAAAATCATTCATATCATATAAAGTGCAATGCCGTTACGTTGATCATCACATCTACTCGACCTAATTATCGCATCCACCTCAAGAGCAATCAAGAGCGACATGGCCATTGCTGCCAAATTGGTAGCAAAGAAGATCTCTATCTTGATGGCGATTAGCTGAAGATGCAAACCTCACTGGTGAGTAATCTCCTCTATGCTCAACAATCCCTAACCTGGGCTACTCCATATCCTCTTTTAGTGCATGAATCATAACCTTATGATGTCAGTTTTCCTCCTTCAAGCATGAATAGTTATCCTCTAATTTTTGAACCTTACTATATATCCAATCAGGATCTAAGCGCTCCTCGAGGTCCTCCTCTTCATCAGGGGTCTTCAATTTCGTAGGGCGAATCACAGTTACAACTTTCTCAAGCATCTCTAGCTAAGTCCTCTTACAGGTCACACGGGGTGCTCTAGGTCACGGTCCTCAAGCAGGCGTAATCTTCTTTGTCATTTGTCAGAAGAATCATAAGGCAAGCAAACAATAACAAGGATTACTAAAATCTACTAGGATTTCGCAAAACTATGCTAGCGATAGACTGCAAGTGACATGACAGAAAAATTCCTATGCTCCAGGATTTTACTTAAGCAACTCATATAAAACAAGCCTAAACTAGACTTTGGCTCTGATACCACCTCTATCACATCCCAACCTTAGAGATACGACGATCCTAGAACATAGGGAGACATAAGGTCACCCACGCTCGTAGAACCTATTAACATATAACAATCATGCCTAGGATCTTACTGAACCTCTTTCATTATCTCATTTAAAATATTTAGATGAATACCATAAATTGCAGAAGACTTAAAATAAATCATTACATATAAAATCCATAAGGAAATAATATATATATCTTGATAAGTATCAATCAACATTCCCAGAGCATCTAAAGACAAAACTTCGTAAACATAGTATTATTGATAACTCGGATGAGGAATTCCATAAGTGAATCAAAATGCTTGAGCCATCACCTTGCCTCCTCACATTTGGTCACCTAGAACCACACAAGGAAAAAGGGGTGAGATAGATGATCTCAATGAGTAAACAAAAACGCACATACATTATCACAATATTCCTTTGAAAGGAAACACATAGCTTATACACATAGTTCATGGGTTATAGCTCATGAATCAAGTTGAAATTTAGCAAGGTTTCAATTTGGCAAGTTTGCAGAAATCACACTTATAACACATAGTGAGTGAAGGCTATTGCTCTATCACTTGAACACATAGAAGAGAGGTGGCCTTATACCAAATTCCAACTCCTATCACATAGAAAGCATGAAGCCGATCAGGCCCTATGGCTAGAACCGCCCCTTTTAGCTGAGGTGGATACACTATCCCTATCCATCGGGTTAAGACCATGTGCATAGGTTCCGATGATTACCCACATTGGCACGAGGATTTTACATAAAGGGTAAAGGTACCATAGCTAGAGCTAATGGTAATCACAATTAACAATATCACATAAGGCAACAATAACATGTATTTCAATAACAATAGTGGTTTAGCTTTCAAACAATGATACAGTGATAGTGTAGTTCCAGAAAGAATATAAGTTAGGGTGTTAATCACAAGAAGTTCTTAATGGATCAACAAACTAGTTTTGGACCAAATGTCCTTTGGCAACCCAAGCTTGACAAAGAAATCATATAATAAAATTAAAAGTGGAAAGAACTTGGGTTTCAAAGATCACAAAGGTTCATATATCAATATATCACATTCTTATAACACAACATGATGTTGTTCACATTTGCAACAAGAACATTACGTTTACTCACACTTGAAGAATGAATATGATGTTTACTCACTTTGGGGTTCCTTTGCTCCTAGTACACGCAGTTCCCTTTGCACTTCTAAAGCTCCTCAAACTCTAACATAATATTTAATTTATTACTTAGTATGTATTTACTCATGATGCTCCTATCCCATAACTACCCATGTCCATATAGCATACACATTAGAGTTCACTCATAGGTGTACTCATCACTTGCACATATCACATTGACTTAAAGGTCTTACATACTTAGGCCTTATAGGCTCATATGAAAACACATTGCAATCATATCAATACCTTTTTAAGGTCATCACAATATCATTACCTCAATATCAATTCACTTATCAATTATCATAGTTCACTTTACACTTCCATACATGTCAACTTAACAATTAATCCTTCAAACATCATGCTTAACTCTTATGATCCCTTTCACTTCATTAACTCATAACCATATGTTCATCATCAAGTTATCATGACATCTAGCTCCAAATGCCTCAATCACATTTGCATTCTAATCACATTATAAGGTTAAGATACCTTAAATATACCTTAAGTATACCTAAAACGCATTTAAGCTTATCTAGGATCATACCTTCAACTAACATGCAATTTTATCATTTATTATACATACATACATGTCAACAATCACCAAGACACATCACATAAAATTTATAAACATTTGGAGAAAATTTTTCATGTACACTGATTGCATCATTAAGGTAAAAACCAAATTCTTCTTCTTTTTGTGCTTTCCTTCTATTTCAGAAATATGTAAAAACATGGTTTGAACCAAGATTTTTCATGTAATCATAACAAAAATCATTTTAGAATATAAATTCATAGGAATTGGCCACTATTGGTGTCATTAATATATAAAAATTCAATCTTTTGTGTTATAGTGCATAAAACCATAAGTTTTCTTGTTTTCGGTATTTTCCGGTCATTTCAAAAATATGCAAACAGGTTGTTTAAACCATTATTCTTCATTCAATCATTGAAAATATCAGTTTAGAACACATTCCTTCATGAATCAGCAGCCATAGATAGGGTTTATACAAAAAAATTCCAAGTTCAAAGGCTTAGGTGAAAAATCATGAGTTTCCGCACTTCCGCGCATTTCGTTCATTTCAGCGATAAACAGACACATGATTCAAATCATTATTTTTCATCTAAAGAAAAGTAATATCATATTAGAGCACCATTCATACAAATCATCAGCCATATATTCATGAAAAAAATAAATTTTTCTAACTTCCAAGTTCTAACACAAAAACCTTGAATTCATTTGTTTTTCGAAACTTTTCGGTCATCGCAATAATATGTGGAAATATTATTTAATCCAATATTTTTCATCAAAACAAATCAAAAATCAGTTTAGAATATAACCATGCACAAATCGCCCCACTCCCCCCCCCCCCTCCCTCCCCTTATGATGTTTATGCAAAAAAATTGTGATTTTAAGTTATAGAATTCACCTTTGGAGAAATCTTGCGGAAAGAATCATGTTTTCAGTAGAAAATAAATTTTCTCACCCAAACGTTCACTCAAATAGAATTGAATATGTAGAAATCAGTAATCAAATAGTTTAAAATAATTTTCCAATAATTTATTTCATAGAAATCAGTTTAGAAATCGAAAGGGAATAAAAACTTATGATTACGGTCACGAAATCGGGAAACGGAAAGGTGTTTTCAATATTTCGGTAGAGAGAAATATTTTGAGAGAATTTTCTACCAAAATATAGAAAGAATAAGAGAATGGCTGCTAGAAACCCTTGTTTGGCTGAATTTAGAACAAATATTAGGGTCGGAGTGGAATTTCCACTAATACCCTTAATGAAATAGGTTAGGAGGATTTTTATGTAGTGGGCTTTTGGGTATTTGGGCTTTCCCTTTAAAAATTTTAGCTAAATAGAATTAAAATAAAAGGAATATTTTTCTTATTAATTTTGGAACATTTCTCTCAAAAATATTTATTTAAAAATATTTTAAAAATACCCATAAAATTATTTTATGGTTAAAAATTGTCTTATGCATGAAAATTTATTTTATTTAAAATAAATTCTTTTTTGCAAATGCACTTTATGTAAATTATTTATTTCACATTAGCAACACATATTATGCATATTAAAATTAATTTAATATGCCACATACTCATCAATCACTTAGATCACAAATTTTTACACAAGCACACACTTAACCTTATTAGTTCTAAATCAAGCAATTTATCACGAAAATTCCTAGGGTGGGTGTGGGTTGTTACAATTGTTATGTGAGCCTTTGTGATCTTTGAAACCCAAGTTCTTTCTCTTCTAAATATTATTATATGATTTCTGTGACAAGCTTGGGTCGCCAAGGGACATTTGGTCCAAAACTACTTTGTTTAGCCCAATGAGAATTTGTTGTGATTAACACCCTAACCTATATTCTTTCTGGAACTATACTATTATTGTATCTTTTGCTTGAAAGCTAAACCACTATTGTTATTGGAATACATGTTATTGTTACCTTATGTGATATTGTTAATTGTGATTACCATTAGCTCTAGTTATGGTACTTTTTACACTTTATGCAGAATCCTCGTGCTGATGCGGGTAATCATCGGAACCTATGCACATTGTCTTAACCCATCGGATAAGGGTAGTGTATCCACCTCAGCTAGAAGGGGCAGCTCTAGCTGTGGAGCTTGATCAGCTTCATGCCATGTAAGTGATAGGAGTTGGAATTTGGTATAAGGCCACCTCTCCTTAAGTGTTCGAGTGATAGAGCAATAGCCTTCACTCATCATAAGTGATAAATTGAACCCTTGCTAAATTACAACCTGATTCATAAATTATAAATCATGAACTATGTGTATAAGTTATGTGTTTCCTTTCCAAAGGAATATGTGATATGTATGTGCCTTATCGTTTACTCATTGAGATCATCTATCTCACCCCCTTTTTTCTTGTGTGGTTCTAGGTGAGCAAATGTGAGGAGGCAAAATGATGGCTCAAGCATTCTACTTCGCTTGGGGAATTCCTTGTCCAAGTTATCAATAATACTATTTTATGAAGTCTTGTCATTAAATGCTCCAGGAATGTTGATTGATACTTATTGATATATATATATTATTTTCCTTATGGATTTTATATGTAATGATTTATTTTAGACTTCCGCAATTTAGGGTATTCATCTAAATGTTTTAAACAAGTTATTTTAAGAGGTTTGGTGAGATCCTAGGCATGATGTGTTTATATGTAAGTGGGTTCTATGGGTGTGGGTGACCTTATGTCTCCCCATATTCTAGGACCGTCATATCTCTAAGATTAGGATGTGACAAAGGTGGTATCAGAGCTGTCATTTTAAAAGTCTAGTTTAGGCTTGTTTTATATGAGTTGCTTAAGTAAAATCCTGGAGCATAAGAATTTTCCTGTCGTGTCACTTGCAGTTTATCGCTAGCATAGTTTCGGAAAATCCTAGTAGATTTTAGTAATCCTTGTTATTGTTTGCTTGCCTTACGATTCTTCTGACAGATGACCAAGAAGATTACACCTGCTCAAGGACAGTGACCCAAAGCACCTTGTGTGACCTGTAAGAGGACTTGGCCTGAGATGTTCAAGAAAGTCGTAACTGTGATTCACCCTACGAAGGAGAAGACCCCTGACGAAGAGGAGGACCCCAGGGAGCGCTTAGATCCTAATTGGGTTTATAGTAAGTTCCAAAAATTGGAGGATAACTATTCATACTTGAAGGAGGAAAACCGACGTCTTAAGGTCATGATTCATGCTCTAGGAGAGGATATGGAGCAACACAGGTCAAGGATTGTTGAGCATAGAGGAGATTACTTGCTAATGAGGTCTACATCTTCAACTAATCGCCACTAAGATAAAGATTTTCTTTGCTACTGATGTGGCAACAGTGGCCATGTCGCTCTTGGTTGCTCTGAAAGTGGACACGAGAATTAGGCTGAGTAGACATGATGATCGACGTAACAACATAACACTTTATATGATATGAATGATTTTTCCTTGATTGCCTAGTTATCTAGTATGAGATGATTTCCTTCATTATTATGATATGGTGTGATATTATGAGATATATGCTACATGATTATGATATGTGATATGTGCAAAACTATGTGATATGTGATTCATACATGACATGTGCTCAGTGATGTGATATGGTAAATGCATGATGATATGTGCTAGGATAAGGGGAGATTAAATGGGTTAGGATAGGGGATTAGTACTAAATTCCCTTATTATGATAGACATAATGCCTCCCAAGAAGAAGGTTCACACAGTTGCCCAATCTGTTAGGGCTTATGATGATGTCATATTGGACACCGCATCGAATACTGCCTCCGTACCTATACAATTAAGAGGAAGATCCAACTCGAGGGCATCGACTATGGGCTCTAGTGAGCAAGCATCTTCGGAAGAAGTGCACGCCATGCACAAGGAAATGAGAGACTTGTGCAAGGAACTAGATGAGCTACGAGCTCAAAGGTGAGAAGCACCGCCAACTCAAGAAAGGAATGGAGTTACACCACATGCAGTAGTGACACCTGCTCGGAGAGAGAGGAAATGGCTACCTGACGAGGGAATGACCATGGCGGAGTTTAAGAAGCTGCAACCGCCTACCTTTTGTGGTAAGGAAGGAGATGACCCTCATGAATTTTGGATGAGATGGATAAGCTAGTCCATCGTTCATATTGCTTAAACACTCAAGTAATCGAGTTGGTAGGACTCCACCTCAAGAAAGAAGCTTGGTATTGGTATGAGAGGAATATTAAAGAATGACTTTATGGGGAAGACCCACCTACGTGGGTAGAGTTTAAGCAAGAAGTAATGGATCAGTTCTTGCTAGAAGGAGAAAGGCAAGATAGGGCATTGCAGTTTGAGCAACTGAAGCAAAGGCTAGGAATGTCCGTGTTAGATTATGCTAAGGAGTTTAATTGACTTAGTTGATTCGCTATTAACATCATTCCTACTGAAGCAAGTAGCATCAATTGTTTCCTTAGAGGATTGATCACACTTTTGTTCAATTCATTGGCAGCAATAGAGTTTCTAACCTTAGCCAAGCTCATAGACAAGGCCAAGGTCATGGAGAAAAGATACAAGGCGGAGAGAGCCAAATGAGCTGAACGAGACCAGAAGGGAAGGCATAAGAGCAAAAGTCATAAGGGATGGCATGGAAATGGAGGAGAAATAAAGAAGGAGTTTTCACCATTTGGACCATAGAATAATCAAACTAAGCAAGAAATTCCCACTTGTGGCAAATGTGGAAAGAAACATCCTAGAATTTGCCGGAGAGATACTGGTACTTGCCTTAAGTGTGGGCAAATGGGGCACTTCATAAAGGATTGCCCTTAGATGAGAAGTCAAGGGAATGGGACCACAGTATGACCATAATCTAGGCCATTCCAAACGCAAGGATAAGGAGTCAAGGACAAAGGACCAGTGGTTGGGAATGCACCAACGATAGAAAATAAGGTCAAGGGTCGAGTCTTCGCATTAAATCAGCAAGAGGCTCGCAATTTGCACGCCATCACAAGTATCATCCCTATCCAAAGTTCTAGCATAAAATGTTTAATTGATTCTGGTGCTACCCATACTTTTGTGTCACCTTGTTTTGCTAAGTACCTAGGTATAGATAAGAAATTAATGAGTGAACTGTTAGTAATATCAACTCCTTTAGGGGAAGTGATGGAAGTAAAGTATGAGTATAAGGGCTATGATGTAAACATTAATGGACAAACACTTCTAGTAGTATTGCTAGAATTGGATGTACTATAATTTGATGTGATATTAGGGATGGACTGGTTATATGAGCATGGAGCTCATATTGACTGTAGAAAGCAACTTGTCGAGTTTCAAACTAGAGATGGGAAGGAGTTTGTATACCAAGGAGATAGGAATGAGAATCCTTTGAACTTGATATCAACCTTAGGAGCAAGACGGATGTTGAGGAAGGGATGCCAAGCATACCTGGCCTATATAATCGACACTGACAAAGAAGCTGCTATTCAAGACGAGAGCATTCCAGTAGTGCATGAGTTCATAGATGTCTTTCCAGAAGATTTACGTGGATTATCCCCTGATCGCGAGATTGAGTTCAACATTGAATTGCTACCTGGTGCACAACCGATATCGATATCACCATATTGTATGGCACTAATGGAGTTGAAGGAGTTAGAGATGCAATTGCATGATCTACTTAATAAGGGTTTAATTTGACCAAGTAGTTTGCCATGGGGCACTCTAGTGTTGTTCGTGAAGAAGAAAGATGGCTCATTTCGAATGTGCATTGACTATCGCCAACTTAACAAAGTCACTGTGAAGAATAGATACCCATTGGCGAGGATCGATGATCTTTTTAATCAATTGCAAGGAGCTAGTCACTTCTCTAAGATTGACTTAAGGTTTGGCTATCATTAGCTAAAGATCCGAGGAGAAGATATCTGCAAGACTACCTTCCGTACTAGATATGGACACTATGAGTTCACAGTTTTGCCATTTGGTTTAATGAATGCTCCTGCTACTTTCATGGACTTGATGAATCAAGTATTCAAGCCATTCCTTGACAAATTCATGATCGTATTCATTGACAACATCCTGATTTACTGAAAGAATAAAGAAGAACATGAAGAACATCTGAGCATCATGCTTTAAACGTTACATGATCACCAACTCTACGATAAGTTATCCAAGTGTGAATTTTAGATGGAGCTTGTCAACTTTCTTGAACATGTAGTAAGTAAGGAAGGGATTCAAGTTGATCCTACGAAAGTTGAAGTGGTAGCAAATTGGCTAAGGCCCATAACAGTTTCAGAAGTATGAAGTTTCTTAGGCATGGCGAGATATTATCGTAGATTCGTACAGGACTTTTCTAAAATAGCAGCTCCATTGACCAGGTTGACAAGAAAGCAAGTTAAGTTCAATTGGGAGAATCCTATGAAAAGAGTTTTCAGAAGCTTAAGGAGTGTTTGGTATCGGCTCCAGTTTTGACATTATCAGAAGGAGAAGAAGGGTTCACTGTCTATTGTGATGCCTTGAGAGTAGGACTTGGGTGTGTTTTGATGCAAAATGGTAAAGTCATTGCCTATGCATCACAACAACTAAAGAGACATGAAGTGAATTACCCTATTCATGATTTGGAATTAGCCGTAGTAATGTTCGCTCTAAAGACCTGGAGACATTACATGTATGGGACGAAGTGTGAGATCTACACGGATCATAAGAGTCTTCAATACATCTTAAGCCAAAGAGACCTCAACTTAAGACAAAGGAGATGGATTGAACTATTGAAGGATTATGACTGTCATATCCTCTATCATCCCAGAAAGGCGAATATAGTGGCAAATGCCTTGAGTCGAAAGTCAATGGGAAGCCTAGCTCATGTGGATGTGAGAAAGAGGCTAATCATGAAGGAACTAAAGGAATTGTTTAATTAAGGATTGAAACTGGAGATTGGAGGATCAAGAGTTTTATTGGCTCATTTTCAAGTAAGGTCTAAGTTAATGGAAGAAAGAAAGGATTCACAAGATAGGGACCCATACATGATGAAGTTGAAGGATGAGACAAGAGAAGGAAAGAACTCTAAGTTTGAGGTAGTCAATGGAATTTTAAAGTGCAAGAATAGAGTATGCTGATGTGATGTAAAATGGAATGGATTTAGTGTTATTTCAAGTGCATTTTAGTTGCTTTTTAGGTGTATGTTTAGTATATTTTTATGCATTTTATGTTTATTTCCTTAATATTTATTCTACTAACATTTTCTCAAAGATTTCTCCATAACCTGATGGTTTTGAGAGTATTTTATAAAGTTTTAATAGGTTAAGGGAAAAATTGGAGGTTCTTAGAAGAGCCAAGTATAAAAAGAGAAAGCAAAGTTTGAAAAGTACTGGTGCTGAGTCGGCACCCTTCAACTCAGTTGGTGCCGAGTCAGCACCAATGGCTACTATGCCGAGTTGATTGAAAGGAAGATGAGTTGGTGCCAAGTCGGCACACACCAAAAGGCAGGATCCTTTATGAATAGTCTATAATTTTTTAGTCATAACTTCCTCTACACAACTTAGATTGAAATGATCCAAGAGGCTATGGAAAGCTGTAAAAGAGGCCTACAACTTTCATGAAGACCTCAAAGTCTAATTTTGCCATCTGAATTGACCAAAATGCCCTTGAATTTTCTAAAGCAGTTATTAGGTGATTTTTCACAAAGTGTTGCATTTCTTTATGAAATGTTATGACTTTTAACTATTCAAAGCCTTTAAATAGTTGAAGTTTCTTCTGTAAAAGGGAGATAGAAAATCTAGAAAATTAGAATACAAGTAGAGAGTATTGTATTAAGAAGAAAAAGAAAGATCTTACAAGTTTTAGCATTTTCAAGTACAACACTTTGGGAAACTATTCTTGTATCAAGGTTTCTAATCTTGAGAAAGGCCAGTAAAAGATTTCTATAACTTTTTCTTTGCTTAATCTATTTTATTTCTTTGATGATTGAATGTTTAATCTTCTTTTTTATTTAACAATGCATCAAGGCTAAAGTACTTGTGGTTAGGATTGCAATGAAAATTTAGTCTACAAACTTCACTTTAATATTTTATTAATGAATGATTGATTTGGCTTCAATTAAGTTCTTAATAGTTGTTATATATGCTTGATCACCATATGTAATATGATAGTTAAGAATTTGCAATGAGAATTGGAATTCTTAATGGAAAAGTAATTGATGTCACTTAAGTTAAAAGATTAATTAGAATCTACTTCTAAAGGGGTAAAAAGAATTGACATTGAACTTCATGGTTTTTGTTTACATTTACATTGACATGAGAGTGCATATAAGTCTATTCAAAAATACCTTTGATTGACTTATAGATAAGCTTTTAAAGATTTCAGGTTAATTCTCCAATCAACTCATTCATAATCTTAATTCATATACATGTTAGAAGTTCATTGATTTAAATTTAATTTGTAATTCTAACCTGTTCTCTTTTTAGAAATTGTTTAATAACTTTGAATTATTTAGAATTTAGTGATTTGTAGTTAAATTAATAGTTAATTAGTTACTCAAACTCTAATTATTCTTTGCCTATTCATCTTTTTATTTGTTCGGTTAATATAAAATTGCTCCAAATTCCCTAGAGTTCGACACCCTACTCACTTTGTACTTAGTCTTAAGGGCTAGGGTATAATAATTTGCTCACGTCAAATTTGGCACCGTTGCCAAGGAGTTTGATAAGAATTTTTATTAACTTAGGATAAAGAAAGGTTGTTTTAGGCTTTAACTTAGGATGTTAATTGTTTTTTTTTAATTTTTTATGAGACGTACTCGTAGTTCCACTAGTATTTTATCTTACAATCTTGAAACTGAATGATCTTTTCATTTATTATGTAGGAATCAAAATTTACAAAAAGTAGAAGAAAATAGACAAATAGAGATGGCCGAAAGGAGAACTTTGGCAGACTTTGCTATGCCCGATGTTTCGAAAAATTCAGGAGGCATAATGGCACCAACCATTGCTAACAATAGTTTTGAAATCAAGCCTAGCATCATTCAAATGATACAAAACAATCAATTTGGAGGCT
Source organism: Reutealis trisperma (assembly GCA_947687605.1). NCBI lineage: Eukaryota > Viridiplantae > Streptophyta > Magnoliopsida > Malpighiales > Euphorbiaceae > Reutealis > Reutealis trisperma. Next base: position 458,551 of record CANTUT010000276.1, read on the forward strand.
TACCCGGAGAGGATCCATATGCTCATATTCTTACTTTCCTCAATGTGTGTGCAACCTTCAAAATTAATAACATTCCGGATGATGCTATAAGGCTTAGATTGTTTCCTTTCTCCGTAAGAGATAAAGCACAAATATGGCTTTCTAGTTTGCCAACTAATTCCATCACAACATGGGATCAGTTAAAGTAAGCCTTTCTTCACAAATACTTCCCACACCACAAGACAGCAAGACTTCGCAATGAAATTAGTACTTTCAAGCAAGGCAAGGATGAGACACTCTATACGAGTTGGGAGAGATTCAAAGAACTCCAAAGACAATGTCCTCATCATGGGTTTCCCAATTGGATGATTCCTCATATTTTCTATAACTGGTTGACCGATGATGATAGGAACATTGTCAATGCATCCTCAAGTGGAAAAGGGATGAACAAAACAGCCTCAGAAGCAATTACTCTATTGGAAGAACTTGCATCTAAAGGATATATGGGTGACGACACAACTTTGGCAAGAGGTAAGGGAATCCTTGAACTTGATAGTATCAATATTTTGAATGCTAAAGTTGATGCCTTGACAAAGCTAATAAGCAAAGCACAAATAAATTTGGTGGAGAAATCTACATCAACTTGTATGTGGCGATCATCACTCATACCATGAATGCAACTTAAGGACCAATGAAGATGTAAATTACATGCAAGGAGGTTTTAACCAAGGGTATGGACCCAATCCAAGCAATTACAATTTTCAATGGAAAAATCATCCTGGTTTTTCTTGGTCTAATCCATCATCTCAACTTAACCCCCCATTCAACCCAAACACTAAACCACAAAATCCACCCGGTTTTCCTATGAAACTACCCCATTCTTCTTTAAATTCCCTTCCAGCAAAGTCTAATTTAGAAACCCTTATAGAACAATTTATTGGACAACAAATCGCCATAAATAAACAAAATGAGGAGCAATTCAATCAACTCAACTCTAAAATTGACCAAATTGCTACTCATAACCGTATCCTTCAAACACAAATTGCTCAACAAGCATCTTTTACTTCCAAACCTATGGGAAAACTTCCTAGCCAACTAGAATTTGCTGCAAATGAATCTTGTCAAGCAATTACTTTAAGGAGTGGAAAAGAGATTGGTGATTCATCTAATAACAAAGGTGAGAAGGAAATATCTAATGATTGTAAGGAGAATGTTGCTAAAAATGATTCTAATAGCAAGAAAAATGAAAAGGAAGATACTTTTAATTCTAGCAATGAACCTAACATAGATTTGAAGGAAATTCCCTTTCCCTAAAGATTTGTTAGACATAATTTAGATAAGCAATTTGGTAAATTCCTTAATCATTTAAAAGAAATTACTGTTACTATACCTTTTATGGATGCTATTAGAGACATGCCAACATGGGGTAAGTTTTTAAAAGATATCATAAACCATAAAAGAAAACTTAAGGATTGTGGTTTAGTTTCATTAGTTGAAGAATCTAAGGCTATGTATTCTAAAGTCCCTCCCAAACTCAAAGACCTTGGTTGTTTTACCGTTCCTTGTATAATTGGTGAATCACACTTTGATAAAGCTTTGTGTGATATTGGTGCTAGTATGAGTCTTATGCCATATTCCATTTACAAGAAACTTAATTTAGGAGGTCTAAAACCCACCAATATATCTCTTTCCATGGCTGATAAATCAATTAAATATCCAATAGGTATACTAGAGAATGTTCCAGCTAAAATTGGAAAATTTGTAATTCCTGTGGATTTTATTGTATTAGACATGGAAGAGGATCCTGAAATCCCAATTCTTTTGGGAAGACTATTTTTGAGAACCGCGGGAGTAGTAATTGATATGAAAAAAGGTAAGATCACTTTAGAGGTAAATGATGAAACTATGGTATTTGATGTATTTAGGATGATAAAGAATACAACAATAGAGACTATTAACATGGTTGAATTGGTTGATCCAATTGAAGAATGTGTTAATGAAGTAATATATAAATGCATTGGATAAGAACCTATGTTAACTTGTTTAACACAAGAGGAAAATGGTAATATAGAGTTAAATGCTTGTTTAAAACTCCTAGAAGTAACTCCATATCTTAATCCGCATAGGGCTTCAAAGTTTGAACCATTGCAAAAAGAAGATGATGACAAGAATGAAAATCTTGTACTCAAACCTTTACCTTCCTCTCTAAGGTATGCATTTCTTGACTCTAATACTAATTTCCCTTTTATTGTTAATTCTTCTTTACCAATTGAGAATGTTGAAGCATTGAGCAATGTTTTATTGAATCGTAAGGGTGCTATTGGTTATTCCATTAATGACTTGAAAGGTTTAAGCCCAAGTATATGCATGCATAGAATTTCTTTAGAAAATAATGTAAAACCTTCCATTGAAGGTCAAAGGAGGCTTACTCCTACACTTAAAGAAGTGGTAAAAAAAGAGGTAATTAAATTACTCGATAATGGAATCATATACTCTATTAGTGATAGCAAATGGGTTAGCCCTTTCCAAGTTGTCCCCAAAAAGGGTGGCTTGACGGTTGTTAAAAATGAATCAAATGATTTAGTGCCCACTAGAACTATCACGGGATGGCGTATGTGTATTGATTATAGAAAACTCAATAAAGCAACAAAGAAAGACCATTTTCCTTTACCTTTTATTGATCAAGTCCTTGAGAGATTAGCAAATTTCTCTTATTTTTGTTATCTTGATGGTTTAAGTGGTTTTTACCAAATACCTATTCATCCCAATGATCAATCAAAGACCACATTTACATGTCCATATGGTACATTTGCTTTTAGGTGAATGCCTTTTGGACTTTGTAATGCACTGGCCACATTTCAACGATGCATGTTTTCTATTTTTAGTGACCTAATTGATGATTATGTGGAAGTTTTTATGGATGATTTTAGTGTTTATGGAACTAATTGTTCCAATTGTCTTGAGAATCTTTCCAAAGTGCTTGATAGGTGTAAAGAGCATGGACTAGTGCTAAATTGGGAAAAATATCACTTTATGGTACAAGAAGGAATCGTCTTGGGTCATAAAGTATCAAATAAAGGCATAGAAGTCGATCAAGCCAAGATTGAGGTCATAGCCAAATTGCCTCCACCAAAATGTGTCAAAGATGTGAGGAGTTTTTTAGGACACGTAGGGTTCTATAGAAGGTTCATTTGAGACTTCTCAAAGGTTGCCCAACCATTGTGCAATTTGTTAGCAAAGGAAGCACCTTTTGACTTTGATGAGGCATGTTTGGAAGCTTTTGACGAACTCAAAAAGCCTCTTATAATGGCTCCAATTTTGCAACCACCTAATTGGGACTTGCCGTTCGAAATTATGTGTGATGCAAGCAACTTCGCTATGGGGGTTGTTTTGGGACAAAGGAAGGAAGGTAAACCTTGTGTGACCTATTATGCAAGCAAGCTCTTGGATGATGCCCAAGTCAACTATACCACAACGGAGAAAGAACTTATTGCCATTATATATGCTTTTGACAAATTTAGAGCATATCTTGTTGGTCAAAAAGTGATTGTCTATTCAGATCATGCTGCTCTTAAATACCTTTTAAGCAAGAAAGATGCCAAGCCTCGGTTACTTAGATGGATTTTGATGCTTCAGGAATTTGATTGGGAAATTAGAGACAAAAAGGGTAGTGAGAATTTAGTTGCGGATCATTTGTCAAGAATCAATTTGGAAGATTTAAGGAAGCAAGATGATGGGGTGCCTATCAATGAAACATTTTCGGGTGAACAACTTCTCCAAATTGCTACAAAAGAGATTCCTTGGTTCGCCGACATTGCCAATTATATTGTAAGTGGAATTTTACCCTATGACATGGATCCTAGAAAGAAAAAGAAGTTTTTACATGATGCCAAGTTCTATTATTGGGAAGAGCCACTCTTGTATAAAAGATGTGGTGACGGATTGATTAGAAGATGTGTTCCTCAAGATGAAGTTCAAGATATTTTGAAACATTGCCATTCCATGGAGGTTGGTGGACACTTTGGCGCATCTAGGATGGTATCTAAGGTACTTCAATGTGGTTTTTGGTGGCCTTCATTATTTAAAGATGCTAGAAATTTTGTTCTTGCATGTGATAGATGCCAAAGAACGGGAAACATTACTAAGAAACATGAAATGCCTATGAATGATATCTTAGAAGTAGAAATTTTTTATGTATGGGGTATAGACTTTATGGGACCTTTTCCAAGCTCTCTTGGTAAGAAATATATTCTTGTAATGGTAGATTATGTTTCCAAATGGGTGGAAGCAATTCCATCTATCACTAATGATGCCAAGGTAGTAAAGAAAATGCTTAGGAAGACTATATTCCCAAGGTTTGATACGCCAAAGGCCCTAATTAGTGATGGGGGATCTCATTTTTGTAACTACATAATTAAATCATTATTGAAAAAGTATGGGGTGACACATAAAATTGTAACTCCATATTACCCTCAAACTAGTGGTCAAGTAGAGGTTAGTAATGGAGAACTCAAGTGGATTTTGGAAAAAACGGTTTCTTCTTCAAGAAAAGATTGGGCATTAAAACTTGGTGATGCCTTATGGGCTTATAGGACAGCTTTCAAGACTCCCATTGGTCTTACACCTTACCAATTGATTTATGGGAAATCTTGTCATTTGCCAGTGGTATTACAACATAAGGCCTATTGGGCAATGAAGGCTTTGAACTTTGCTTTCAAGAAAGCAGGACAAAAGAGGCTTCTTCAGTTGAATGAATTGGAAGAATTAAGGATGAATGCTTATGAGAATGCTAAGATTTATAAGGATAGAACCAAGCAATGGCATGACAAGCATATTCATCATAAGGAGTTTCATGAAGGACAACTTGTTTTATTATGCAATTCAAGGCTTAAACTCTTTCCTGGTAAGTTAAAATCAAGATGGTTGGGTCCTTTTAAAATCATCAAGGTTTATCCTTATGGTGCGGTTGACATTTAAAATTCAAAAAGGGAAATTTTTAAGGTCAATGGTCAGCATTTGAAATCCTATGTCGTTGGTGATCAAATAGGTAATGAAAATAGTTCACAATTAGAGGTTTGGGCACTATTTGGTGAACCTTCCGGTAAATATGATTATAAAGTAAAGTTTTCACCACCACCTAGTTCAAGCATTCCTATTTAATCCATCGAGCCATCGGGTTGGGGAGAAGAATTTGATGTTATCAACAATCAAGGAACAAAGGAGGTTCATACCCTACACTCCCAATCTTAACTTGGAATTTAAGGTATGATCAAACTATAGATTTTAGATTTAGCAAGGTATGATACTTACATATTTAGTTTATTTTTATTTTTTTTGTATATATTTATCTTCATAATTTTTCTTTTGTTTTTCACCAAAAAAAGAAAAAAGAGGGGTAACACAGAAATTCATTGGTGCTGAGTTGGCACACTTTAACTTAGTTGATGCCGAGTCGGCACCAATATATGTTGTGCTGAGTGGCACTCGGCAGTTGAACTCGTGTGGAGTTGGCACACATGGAACACATCCCAAAAATTCAGATTTTGCATCTTTTTAATTGCTGGACCATTTGACTTCAATTTTGTTGTTTTTCAAACTCAAACATCACTATGAAAGAGCACATATTCCTTATTGTCTCTTGGGAAGGGACATGAAAAGACTACACAACTTTATCTCTTTATAGTTAGTTTTTCTTTTATTAAACTTCTGCATTCTTTTCTTTTTCTTTCTATTTTCATTTAACTCTCTCTTCATCTTCCTCTCTCTCACGTTTCTCTCTCTCACTTCTTATCTTCTCTAAGCTTTAGTTTTCTTCCCTCTTTCTTAACCAAAACTCATTCCTTTTATCTTTCAAAAATTGCTTTACAAGATGGGTAGATCAAAAACAAATCCATCCTCATCTTCAAGGGGAAAGGAAGTTGCACAAGAGGAGGAAGAAGTTCTGGATATTGCACCATAATATAGAGCACCATTTCCAATTTGTCAAAAATGGGAAGGACAAAGGTATGAAAAATGTCTTAAAAGAAATGTTGTTGGTTCTAGGTTTCTTCCTCTTGATGTTGTTAGTAAAATGGGTTTTGATGAAATTCTGCAAAAATTTCTTAAACAAATAGGTCTTAAAACTTTGGTTTCTTTAGAAAAGGACACTTATGTGCAACTAACACAAGAATTTTACTGCACTTTGAAATTGAATGATAATGATCCTCATGTGCTAAATTTTTGTATGCTAGGAAACCCATATCAATTGACTTATAATTTCATGAAAAAAGTGTTTGGTTTTTCTAAGGATGGAGTTTGTGAAATCCCTCGTGATTGGCATGCTAGTGAATATTGGAATGAATTAACTGATTTACCTCAATTTGATCCTAGGAAAGGCCATGCCAGGTTCATTAAAGATCATAAATTGTGGCTTTTACATAAAATTCTTGCATGTCTTGTGTTTGGTAAGTCGGAAGGAAATAGAGTCTCTATCTAAGAAATTTATTTGATGTGGCGTATTAGCATGAAAAAGCAAATTTGTTGGACTTATTGGATTTTTAATAAATTACTTGAATGTGGTAATAATAAAAGTGGTCCTTTGACCCATGGTTATATTATTACTTCTATTGCTAATGCTCTTAAAATTTCACAAGCTTCTTTAGATTCCATGAGAATGGTAAGTATGGTTCGCCTTACTAAATCTGCTTTTATAAAAGGTGAGGTTATTTATCCTAACTTTAATTTAAGAAATGCAAAAGATAGATCATGCTGGGTAGGAGTTGAGAAAAGCGAAGAGAGTAGTGAAGAGGGTGAACATGAAGATCAAGGTGATGAACAAAGTGATGAACAAGGTGTTAATGTTGGTGGTACATCCACTACTGCTCCTGTTGGTGGAGGAAGTTCTCATGTGTCCCCCAACATGGCTATTTGGCAATAAATCTTTCAAAATCAACAAGCTATGAATACATAATTGGGATGCATAGATGCTAGGCAACAACAAATGGAGAGGCAACAACGAAGACTAGCTTACAAGATGGATCAATTTTTTACTAGCAGTGGATATCAATTTGATTCTCCACCCCCTTCACCATAAATGGATTAAAAGATAAGCATTTCTAACCTTTCCCTATTTTTCTTTAATAAATGTTGCCTATTTTTTTGTGTTTTCTCCTTTTTGGGACACATTGGGGGCAATGTGTACTCTAAGTGTGGGGGAGGTTATATCTTGTTTAGTTTTTGTTTACCCTATTTTATAAGTTTATAGGATTTAGTGTTTATGATCTATGCTATGATGCATCACCTCAAAATATTTTGAAATTTTTTGAAGACTCCTTCTAATTTTATATGATATAGTTCTAGTTTGGTTCATTATAACATTAAGGGTTAGAAACATTTAAGAATTGATTTATGATCAACTTCCCTTGCCTTAGTTAAAAACATAAACTTCTTGTATAGGCTTGAGGGTGATTTGTTTGTCTTTATTTATATCTTGAGAAGTTTTAATTAATTTGGACTAATGAATGCTTGCTTAAGTTTTAAGGGATTTTATTTTTTTTAGTCTAGAGGAAATTTAAGTTAATACATACCTATGATTAGTCAATAAAGGATGAGGAGTAAATAAAAAAAATATAAAAAAAATAAAATGATATATAGGTTCCGAGTAAGTCGTGTACATTTGTGTTTGCTCGTCAATTGTATTCATTCGAAAAGGAATTTATATATGAAATAACATCCATACATGGTGGAAGTGAATGAGTAAGTCGTGTATGTTTAAGTATGCTCCTTAAATATGTTCGTTCGGAAATATTCACTTTTGTCATTTTAAAAAGGAAAAAAAAAAGAAAAGAGAGACAAATTTTCCAAAAATGCCTTGAGATTGATTATGGGTATGTATGCTTTCCTTTTTCCTCAAATGTTTAAATAGTTCCCTTTTGACTTGAGTTTGGTAATAAATTGAATGAACTTGACAAATTCTCCTTATAATCTTTGATAAACAAATCACCTTATTGCTTATATTAGTTGTGTCAAACATTTTTCTTGTAGGCTTATGGAGTTGTTTTATAAAAACTCTTCTTCTTTGTTTCTTTTTCTTTAAGGAGTAATGACCCTTATTATTGCTTTAACATTTGAATAAGAAGGAGTAATTTTTATGATTATGTTTTTTCCTTTCAACTTATGAAATTGCTTGAGGACAAGCAAAGTCTAAGTGTGGGGAAGTTTGATGTGATGTAAAATGGTATGGATTTAGTATTATTTCAAGTGCATTTTAGTTGCTTTTTAGGTATATGTTTAGTATATTTTTATGCATTTTGTGTGTATTTCCTTAATATTTATTCTACTAACATTTTCTTAAAGATTTCTCCTTAACCTGATGGTTTTGAGAGTATTTTATAAAGTTTTAATAGGTTAAGGGAAGAATTGGAGGTTCCTAGAAGAGCCAAGCATAAAGAGTCAGCACCCTTCAACTCAGTTGGTGCCGAGTCGGCACCAATGGCTACTGTGCCGAGTTGATTGAAAGGAAGATGAGTTGGTGCTGAGTCGGCACGCACCAAAAGGCAGGATCCTTCATGAATAGTCTGCAATGTTTTAGTCATAACTTCCTTTATACAACTCAGATTGAAATGATTCAAGAGGCTATGGGAAGCTGAAAAAGAGGCCTACAACTTTCATGAAGACCTCAAAGTCTAATTTTTCCATGTGGATTGACCAAAATGCCCTTGAATTTTCTGAAGCAGTTATTAGGTGACTTTTCACAAAGTGTTGCATTTCTTTATGAAATGTTATGACTTTTGACTGTTCAAAGCCTTTAAATAGTTGAAGTTTCTTCTGTAAAAGGGAGATAGAAAATCTAGAAAATCAGAATACAAGGAGAGAGTATTATATTAAGAAGAAAAATAGAGATCTTACAAGTTTTAGCATTTTCAAGTACAACACTTTGGGAAACTATTCTTGTATCAAGGCTTCTAATCTTGAGAAGGGCTAGTAAAAGATTTCCATAACTTTTTCTTTGCTTAATCTATTTTATTTCTTTAATGATTGAATGTTTAATCTTCTTTTTTATCTAACAATGCATCAAGGCTAAAGTACTTGTGGTTAGGATTGCAATGCAAATTTAGTCTATGAACTTCACTTTAATATTTTATTAATGAATGATTGATTTGGCTTCAATTAAGTTCTTAATAGTTGTTATATATGCTTGATCACCATATGTAATATGATAGTTAAGAATTTTCAATGAGAATTGGAATTCTTAATGGAAAAGTAATTGATGTCACTTAATTTAAAAGATTAATTAGAATCTACTTCTAAAGGGGTAAAAAGAATTAACATTGAACTTCATGGTTTTTGTTTACATTTACATTGACATGAGAGTGCATGTAAGTCTATTCAAAAATACCTTTAATTGACTTAGAGATAAGCTTTTAAAGATTTCAGGTTAATTCTCCAATCAACTCATTCATAATCTTAATTCATATACATGTTAGAAATTCATTGATTTAAATTTAATTTGTAATTCTAACCTATTCTCTTTCTAGAAATTATTTAATAACTTTGAATTATTTAGAATTTAGTGATTTGTAGTTAAATTAATAGTTAATTAGTTACTCAAACTCTAATTATTCTTTGCCTATTCATCTTATTATTTGTTCAGTTAATATAAAACTGCTCTAAATTCCCTAGAGTTCGACACCCTACTCACTCTGTACTTAGTCTTAAGGGCTAGGGTATAATAATTTGTTCACACCATATACGTGCCTGATGTGGATGGATTAAAAGAAAGGATATTGAAGGAGGCACATCAGACACCTTACTGTGCTCATCTTGGAACTACCAAGATGTACCATGATGTGAAAGCTAACTATTAGTGGCCTAGTTTGAAGAAAGATATGGCTAAGTTTGTGGCATCTTGCCTAACTTGCCAGCAAGTCAAGTATGAACATCAGCGACCCTTAGGATTGCTATAAGAGATTTGACTACCTCAATGGAAGTGGGAACACATCACTATGGACTTTGTTGTTGGCTTGCCTAGTGGATAGATTGACTTTATATGGGTCATAGTGGATAGATTGACAAAGTCTGCTCATTTTCTAGGAGTTAAGACCACATATTCTGCAGCTTGGTATGCGCAATTGTATGTAGATGAGATCGTGAAACTATATGGAGTGCCAATTTCTATCATCTCAAATCGAGGAACTCAATTCACCTCAAGGTTTTGGCAAAAGTTGCAAGAAGCATTAGGAACACAACTAGATTTTAGTACGGTATTTCACCCTTAAACGGATGGCCAGTCTGAAAGAACAATTCAGACACTCGAGGATATGCTAAGGATGTGTGTCTTGGACTTTGGCGGTAGCTAGGATAAGTATTTACCCTTGATTGAATTCACCTACAATAATAGCTATCATTCATCCATCGGTATCACGGCATATGAAGCATTGTATGGGAGAAGATGTCATTCTCTGATTTATTGAATTAAACCTAGAGACAAGCATATAGAAATGCCCGAATTGCTTAAAGAGACTACCGAGAAAGTACCATTAATTCAAGATCGGCTGAAGATGGCATTCAATCAGCAAAAGAGTTACGTGGGCCCTAAGCGAAAGGTAGTCCAATTGCCGTGGGAGATCATATGTTCTTAAAGGTCTCTCCAATGAAAGGAGTTATGAGATTTGGCAAGAAAGGAAAGCTATCACTTCGTTTCATTAGTCCTTTCGAGATCTTAGATAAGGTTGGAGAGGTGTCTTATAAACTTGCCCTGCCTCCAACTTTGGCATACGTGCACCCAGTGTTCCACATCTCAATGCTAAGGAAACATGTGTCAAATCCATCTCACATTCTTTTATCTCTAAACATTATGTTAGATGCGCAACTATCCAATGAGGAGTCACCGATAGCTATAGTGGATCAACAAGTAAAGAAGTTAAGAAATAAGGAGATACCCATGATTAAGGTTCAGTGGTGAAATCATGGGATAGATGAGTGCACCTGGGAAGCAGAGGAAGAGATGCAACAGAAGCATCCTCAGCTTTTCAAAAGAAAATAGGTAAGGGTTTAAATTCAAGGATGAATTTCTTTAAGGGGAGAGAATGTAACAACCCACACCCACCCTAGGAATTTTCGTGATAAATTGCTTGATTTAGAACTATTAAGGTTAAGTGTGTACTTGTGTGAAAATTAGTGATCTAAGTGATTGATGAGCATGTGGCATATTAAATTAATTTTAATATACATAAAACGAGTTGCTATTGTGAAATGAATGATTTACATGAAGTGCATTTGCATAAAAGAATTTATTTTAAATAAAATGAATTTTCATGCATAAGACAATTTTTAAGCATAAAATAATTTTATGAGTATTTTTAAAATATTTGAAAGTAAATATTTTTGGGGGAAATGTAACAGAAATAATAAGAAAAATATTCTTTTTTTTATTTTAATTTTATTCAGCCCAAAAATTTAAATAAAAGCCTAAATACCCAAAAGCCCACTACACAAAAATCCTCCCAACCTAGTTCATTAAGGGTATTAGTGGAAATTTCACCCCAACCCTAATATATATTCTAAATTTCAGCCATACCAAGGTTTCAGTATCCATTCTCTTGTTCTTTCTGTATCTTGGCAGAAAAATTCTCTCAAAATATTTCTCTCTACCGAAATTAAGAAAACACCTTTCCATTTCGCGATTTCTTGACCGTAATCGTAAGTTTTTCCCCTCTTTCGATTTCTAAACTGATTTCAATGAAATAAATTATGGGGAAATTATTTTAAATTGGTTGATTACTGATTTTTATAGATTTAATTTTGTTTGGTCGAGTTTTTGGGAGAGAAATTCTATTTTCTACCAAAAACACGATTCTTTCCGTGAGATTTCTCCAAAGGTGAATTCAATAACTTAAAATCACAATTTTTATGCATAAACATCATAAAGGGGGTGGGTGATTTGTGTATGGTTGTGTTCTAAACTAATTTTTGATTTGTGTTGATGGAAAATATTGGATTAAATAATATTTCTGCATATTTCTGTGATGACCAGAAAGTTTCAAAAAACAAAGGAGTTCAAGGTTTTTGTGTTAGAACTTGGAAATTAGAAAATTTTATTCTTGAATGGACATATGGCTGCTGATTTGTATGAGAAAGTGCTCTAGTATGATGTTTGTTTTGTTTAGATGAAAAATAATGATTTGAATCATGTGTCTGTTTATTGCTGAAATGAACGAAAAGCGTGGACAGCGCGAAAACTCATGATTTTTCACCTAAGCCTTTAAACTTGGACATTTTTTGTATAAATCCAATCTATGGCTACCGAATCATATATGGATGTGTTCTAAACTGATATTTTCTATGATTGGATGAAAAATAATAGTTTAAACAACCTGTTTACATATTTCTGAAATGACCGGAAAATACCAAAAATAAGAAAACTCAAGGTTTTGTGCTCTATAATTCAAAAGTTGAATTTTTATGTATAAACAACACTATGTGTGGCTGATTCTTATGAATTTAAATTCTAAAATGATTTTTGTTGCATTTACATGAAAAATCTTGGTTCAAACCATGTTTGTACATATTTCTGAAATAGACAAAAAATGCAAAAAGAAGGAGAATTTAGTCTCTACCTTGGTAATGCATTCGGCCCATATAAATATTTTTGTTCCAATGTTTATAATTTTTATGTGATGTTTTTTGATGATTATTGACATGTATGTATGTATAATAAATGATAAAATTTCATGTTAGTTAAAGGTATGATCTTAGATAAGTTTAAATGCATTATGGTATACTTAAGGTATACTTGAGGTATCTTAACCTTATAATGTGATTAGAATACAAATATGATTGGGAAATATGGAACTAGATGTTATGATGACTTGATAATAAATACATAGTTTTGAGTTGATGAAGTTACAATTAAATAAAAAGGATCATAAGAGTTAAGCATGACATTTGAAAGGTTAATGGTTAAGTTAACATGTATGGGAGTGTAAAGTGTATTAAGATGACTATTAAAGTGAAATGATATTAAGGTAATAATATTGTAATGAACATGAAAAGGTACTAATGTGTTTGTAATGTGATATCAAAAGAGCCTATAAGGCCTAAGTATGCAAGACTTTCAAAGTCAACGTGTTATGTGCAAGTGATGAGTACGCCTATGTGTGTACTCTAAGTGTATGTGTATGCTATATGTGCATGGGTAGTTATGGGATAGGAGCATCATGAATATATAAATACTAAGTATTAAATCAAATATTATGTTAGAGTTTGAGGAGCTTTAGAAGTGCAAAGGGACTACGTATACTAGGAGCAAAGGAACCCCAAGGTGAGTAAACGCCATATTCATGTTATAAGTGTGAACAACATCATGTTGTGTTATAAGAATGTGATATATTGTTATGTGAGCCTTTGTGATCTTTGAAACCCAAGTTCTTTCTACTCTAAATATTATTATATAATTTTTGTGACAAGCTTGGATTGCCAAGGGACATTTGGTCCAAAACTACTTTGTTTATCCCAATGAGAATTTCTTGTGATTAACACCCTAACCTATATTCTTTCTAAAACTACACTATTATTGTATCTTTTGCTTGAAAGCTAAACCACTATTGTTATTGCAATATATGTTATTGTTGCCTTATGTGACATTGTTAATTGTGATTACCGTTAGCTCTAGCTATGGTACCTTTTACCCTTTATGCAGAATCCTCGTGCCGATGCGGGTAATCATTAGAAACTGTGCACATGGTCTTGACCCATTGGATAGGGGTAGTGTAACAACCCACATATACCCTAGGAGTTTTAGTGACAAATTATTTGAATTTAGGCTTATTGTGACAAATTGTGTGACTATATGAAAATTCATGTGTGACGTGATTCATGAGTTTGGGGCATGTTAAATTAATTTTAATATGCCTAATATGAATTATTATTGTAAAATAAATGATTTGAATAAAATGCATTAGCAAGAAATAATTTATTTTTCATAAAATGAATTTTCATGTAAAAAGGCGATTTTTAAGCATAAAATAATTTTATGAGTATTTTAAAATAATTTTTAAAATAAATATTTTGGGGGAAATATTACAGAAATAATAAGAAAAATATACTTTTTATTTTAAATATAATCAGCCCAAAATTTAAATAAAAAGCTCAAATACCCAAAAGCCCACTACACAAAAATCCTCCTAACCTAGTTCATTAAGGGTATTAGTGGAAATTTCACCCAAACCGTAATATATATTCAAAAATTCGGCCAGACCAAAGTTCCAGCAGCCATCATCTTATTTCTTCTGTATCTTGGCAGAAAAATTCTCTCAAAATAATTCTCTCTACCGAAATATCGAAAACACTTTACTGTTTCGCAATTTTGTGACCATAATCATAAGTTCTTATTCTCTTTCGATTTCTAAATTGTTTTCTTTGAAATAAATTATGGGAAAATTATTTTGAACTATTTGATTGCTGATTTCTATAGATTCAATTCTGTTTGAGTGAATTTTTGGGAGAGAAAAATTATTTTCTACCGTAAACACGATTCTTTCTGCAAGATTTCTCCAAAGGTGAATTCTATAACTTAAAATCACAATTTTTATTCATAAACATCATAAGGGGGGGAAATTTGTACTTGGTTGTTTTGATGAAAAATATTGCATTAAATAATATTTCTGCATATTTCTGTGATGACCGAAAAGTTTTGAAAAACAAAGGAATTCAAGGTTTTTGTGTTAGGATTTGGAAATTGAAAAATTTTATTCTTTCATGAATACATGGCTGCCAATTTGTGTGAATTGATGTTCCAATATGATATTTGTTTTGTTTAGATGAAAAATAATGACTTGAATCATGTGTCTATTTATCGTTGAAATAAATGAAATGCGCGGAAAGCGCGGAAACTCATGATTTTTCACCTAAGCCTTTGAACTTGGAATTTTTTTGTATAAACCCTATCTATGGCTGCCAATTTGTGAAAGAATGTGTTCTAAACTGATATTTTCAATGATTGAATGAAAAAAAATGGTTTAAACAACCTGTTTGCATATTTCTAAAATGACCGAAAAATACCGAAAACAAGGAAACTTATGGTTTTATGCACTATAATGCAAAAGATTGAATTTTTATATATTAAGGCACCAATAGTGGCTAATTCTTATGGATTTAAGTTCTAAAATGATTTTT
Organism: Reutealis trisperma; assembly: GCA_947687605.1. Taxonomy (NCBI): domain Eukaryota; kingdom Viridiplantae; phylum Streptophyta; class Magnoliopsida; order Malpighiales; family Euphorbiaceae; genus Reutealis; species Reutealis trisperma. The sequence continues at coordinate 473,683 of CANTUT010000276.1, forward strand.
GTTATGTTTACATGAAAAATATTGGTTCAAACCATGTTTTTACAAATTTCTGAAATAGACGGAAAGCACGAAAAGAAGAAGAATTTGGTTTTCACCTTAATGATGCATTTGGCCCACATGAACAATTTTCTCCAAATGTTTATAAATTTTATGTGATGTGTCTTGGTGATTGTTGACATGTATGTATGTATAATAGATGATGAAATTGCATGTTTGTTGAAGGTATGATCCTAGATAAGCTTAAATGTATTATAGTATACTTAAGGTATACTTAAGGTATCTTAACCTTGTATTGTGTTTAGAATGCAAATGTGATTGAGGCATTTGGAACTAGATGTCATGATAACTTGATGATGAATATATGGTTATGAGTTAATGAAGTGAAAGGGATCATAAGAGTTAAGCATGATGTTGAAGGATTAATTGTTAAGTTGACATGCATGGAAGTGTAAAGTGAACTAAGATAATTGATAAGTGAATTGATATTGAGGTAATGATATTGTGATGACCTTAAAAAGGTATTGATATGATTGCAATGTGTTTTCATGTGAGCCTATAAGGCCTAAGTATGCAAGACTTTTAAAGTCAACGTGCCATGTGCAAGTGATTAGTACACCTATGTGTGGACTCTAAGTGTATGTGTATGCTATATGTACATGGGTAATTATGGGATAGGAGCATCATGAGTAAATAAATACTAAGTATTAAATCAAATATTATGTTAGAGTTTGAGGAGCTTTAGAAGTGCAAAAGGGACTACGTGTACTATGAGCAAAGGAACCTCAAGGTGAGTAAACATTGTATTCATTCTTCAAGTGTGAGTAAACGCCATATTCATGTTATAAGTGTAAACAACATTATGTTGTGTTATAAGAATGTGATATATTGTTATGTGAGCCTTGTGATCTTTGAAACCCAAGTTCTTTCTATTCTAAATATTATTATATGATTTCTTTGACAAAGCTTGGGTTGCCAAGGGACATTTGGTCCAAAACTATTTTGTTATCAAATGAGAAATTCTTGTGATTAACACCCTAACTTACATTCTTTCTGGAACTACACTATCATTGTATCTTTTATTTAAAAGTTAAACCACTATTGTTATTGAGATACATGTTATTATTGCCTTATGTGATATTGTTAATTGTGATTACCATTAGCTCTAGCTATGGTACCTTTTACCCTTTATGCAGAAATCCTCGTACCGATGTGAGTAATCATCAGCTATGTGCTTCTCGTACCTATGCAGGTAATCATCGGCTATGTACTTCTCATACTGATGCGAGTAATCATTGGCTATGTGCTATTTGTATCGATGCGAGTAATCATCGGCTATGTGTTCGAGTGATTATGGCAATAGCCTTCACTCTATGTGTTTGAGTGATTATGGTAGTAGCCTTCACTTTATGTGTTATAAGTGTGATTTCTGTGAACCTTTCTAAATTGCAAACTAGGAATCATGAGCTATAAATTATGAGCTATGAGCCCCTTTCTAAAAGATATGTGTTATTGTACAATCCCTATTGTTTACTCATTGAGATCATCTATCTCACCCTTTTCCCTTGTGTGGGTCCAAGTGAGCATTATGAGGAGGCAAGGTGATGGCTCAAGCATTCTACTTCACTTGGGGAATTCCTTGTCCGAGTTATCAATAATACTATGATTATGAAGTCTTGTCTTTAGATGCTCTAGGAATGTTGATTGATATTTATCAAGATATATATTATTTTCCTTATGGATTTTATACGTAATGATTTATTTTAAGTCTTCCACAATTTATGATATTCATCTAAATGTTTTAAATGAGTTACTGAAAGAGGTTCGGTAAGATCCTAGGCATGATTGTTATATGTTAATGGGTTCTACGGGCATGGGTGACCTTATGTCTCCTCATGTTCTAGGACTGTCATATCTCTATGGTTGGGATGTGACAAATGTGGTATCAGAGCCAGGTTTTTAAAGTCTAGTTTAGACTTGTCTGCTTACTGGTTTGACTAAGTATAATCCTGGAGCATAGGAATCTTCTTGTCATGTCACTTGCTGTCTATCGCTAGATTAGTTCTGCGAAATCCTAATAAGCTATAGTACTTTTTGTTTTTGTTTGCTTGTGTGCCTTATGATTTCTTTACCTAATGACCAGGAAGATTACCCCTACTCGAGGACTGCGGCCTAGAGCATTACGTGTGGCATGCAAGAGGACATGGTGAGAGATGTTCGAAAGGGCCGTGCTTACTATCCATCTCAAGGAAAAGAAGACTCCTGCAATGCGAATGATGTTAATGGATTGCTTCGTGACTTAGTGTGGATTGATTCTCTTATGGCATGATTCACTTTCGCATGATAAGATAATTCTTCATGCTATGAGATATATGTTACATGATTATGATATGTGATATATGCTATGTGATAAGTGATATATGATATATGCTATGTGATAAGTGATATGTGATATATGCAATGTTATATATGCTATGCAATATGTGATATAAGATAGGACATGATATGATATGTACTCATGTAAGATGCATGGTTAGTATGATATTTTAATAATGGGGTTACGTGGGTTAGAAAGAGAAGTTGACTAAGTTTTGATATAATTGAGATTAATGATTGATGGGTATAATGTTATGAAATATGAAATGCTTACATGTAACAATAGTTTGATATAAGAAATATATGGAGTTATTAAATGATAATTGTAATTGAGGCCAAAAGAGGAGAATTGATATTTAGTAATGATCAACAGGAGAATGAAACAAATTAGTTACATTACATATACATAAGTTTACAATATGAGGTAGGTGAAGTATATGTTTGAGGATTATGAGGTAGACATTGATGGATGGAAATTTTCTATGGAGTTGTTAGAACTTGGTGTCCTAGAATTCGATATGATCATAGTAATGGATTGGCCATATGAGTATGGAGCTTATTTTGGCTGTAGAAAAAAAAGCAAGTAGAATTTTGAACTAAGGATGGGGAGAGATTTGTGTATCAAGGAGATACTTGTGACTAAGGTCCACTATCGTAATCATGGAATGAATGAATATACTTAGGAAGCTGAGGAAGGGATGCAGTAGAAGTATCCCCAATTTTTTTGAGAACATAGGAGTAAGTATTGCAATTCGAGGATGAATTTCTTTTAGGAGAGGGAGACATAAAAGGATAAGTATTCTCAGACTTGTAATGATGATAAAAGGATAAGTATGATGCTACGCAGTTTTGAAAAATTTAAAAAGGTTTGAATATACCTGAAAGGGATTTGTATTATCTGGATGAGAAATGTTTAAAGGTGTTGATACTATAATTTCAATTGAAGTTACCAGAAAAATTTTGGTAGTGATCCTTAGTACAGAAATAATTTTTATTGAGATAACCTTGAATGGCATAGATTTGGAAAGATATAAGAGTTGCATAAAGATTTCATTTAAAGGCAATGGTATCTGAAGTTTTATTATTTTAATATGAATAAGTTAAATGATTAGGAATGTGAAATATAGCAAGATGTAAGTGGAAAATCTAAAGTTAGATGATATTATGAGCTAAATGTATAAAATTTCAAGGCATTAAGTAATTAAATCATGATAATGATGTATATATCATACAGAAAGAGAGTAAGTCTGAAATAGTTATGAGAAGTTTATTTGGGATCGTAAATTAATAGAATGCAAGTTCGTTTGGGATATGATATATATAGGAATGTTTGTTAAGTTTAAATATGTTTTAATTGATGAATGATGAGAGTGTAGAAATTATAATGTTAGTAAGGTATTAAATACAAAAATATTTATTGAGGTTATAATAGATTAAGTAATACTTATTAATGTGGAAAGTGAATTATCAAATATCAATTGGAGTTATTAATTTGGAATTATCTGTTGGACTTTTATAGGACTAATGGGATAAATAATGAATGGAAGTAGTGAGTAAGGTGTTACTATATATGTTAACATTAGTAGAGATATAAGGTAAAGAAATGCTTGAGATTATATTTCATTGAAGGTGAAATTAAAAGTTCTATTACTTTTGTTTGAGGTTAAGGGGATATAAAATTATTAAGGATTAGTTTTAAGAATTGTTTGAACAACAGATTAACATACGTGTAGCTTAAGCTAAAAGTTTATCTGGGTGATTCTTTTTGATAGATTGTGAGTATGTGCCTTACTGTATTTGATAAGTTAATAGTAGTTAGATATTGAGTTTGAGTGGCACAACAAAAGCGTGGCAGAGAAGTAAAGTAAACTATGTTGTGCTGTTAGAATTGGAAATTCGAGGACGAATTTCTTTTAGGGGGGAGAATGTAACAACCCACATATATCCTAGGAGTTTTAGTGACAAATTATTTGAATTTAGGCTTATTGTGACAAATTGTGTGATTATATGAAAATTCATGTGTGACGTGATTCATGAGTTTGGGGCATGTTAAATTAATTTTAATATGCCTAATAAGAATTATTATTGTTAAATAAATGATTTGAATAAAATGCATTAGCAAGAAATAAATTATTTTTCAAGAAATGAATTTTCATGTAAAAAAGCGATTTTTAAGCATAAAATAATTTTATGAGTATTTTAAAATAATTTTTAAAAAAAATATTTTGGGGGAAATATTACAGAAATAATAAGAAAAATATACTTTTTATTTTAATTATAATTAGACCAAAATTTAAATAAAAAGCCCAAATACCCAAAAGCCCACTACACAAAAATCCTCCTAACCTAGTTCATTAAGGGTATTAGTGGAAATTTCACCCAAACCCTAATATATATTCAAAAATTCGGCCAGACCAAAGTTCCAGCAGCCATCATCTTATTTCTTCTGTATCTTGGCAGAAAAATTCTCTCAAAATAATTCTCTCTACCGAAATATCGAAAACACTTTATCGTTTCGCGATTTCGTGACCGTAATCGTAAGTTCTTATTCTCTTTCGATTTCTAAACTATTTTCTATGAAATAAATTATCAGAAAATTATTTTGAACTATTTGATTACTGATTTCTACTTATTCAATTCTGTTTGAGTGAATTTTTGGGAGAGAAAAATTATTTTCTACCGTAAACATGATTCTTTCTACAAGATTTCTCCAAAGGTGAATTCTATAACTTAAAATCACAATTTTTATGCATAAACATCATAAGGGGGTGCAATTTGTACTTGATTGTTTTGATGAAAAATATTGCATTAAATAATATTTTTGCATATTTCTGTGATGACCGAAAAGTTTTGAAAAACAAAGGAATTCAAGGTTTTCATGTTAGGATTTGAAAATTGAAAAATTTTATTCTTTCATGAATACATGGCTGCCGATTTGTGTGAATTGATGTTCTAATATGATATTTGTTTTCTTTAGATGAAAAATAATGACTTGAATCATGTGTCTGTTTATCGCTGAAATAAACAAAATGCACGGAAAGCGCGGAAACTCATGATTTTTCACCTAAGCCTTTGAACTTGGAATTTTTTTGTATAAACCCTATCTATGCCTGTCGATTTGTGAAAGAATGTGTTCTAAACTGATATTTTCAATGATTGAATGAAAAATAATGGTTTAAACAACCTGTTTGCATATTTCTAAAATGACCGAAAAATACCGAAAACAAGGAAACTTATGGTTTTATGCACTATAATGCAAAAGATTGAATTTTTATATATTAATGGCACCAATAGTGGCCGATTCTTATGGATTTAAGTTCTAAAATGATTTTTGTTATGTTTACATGAAAAATATTGGTTCAAACCATGTTTTTACAAATTTTTGAAATAGACGGAAAGCACGAAAAGAAGGGGCAGTTCTAGCCATGGAGCCTGATTAGCTTTATGCCTTATAAGTGATAGGAGTTGGAATTTGGTATAAGGCCACCTCTCCTTAAGTGTTCGAGTGATAGAGCAATAGCCTTCACTCATCATAAGTGATAAGTGTGATTTATGCAAACTTGCCAAAGTGAACCCTTGCTAAATTGCAACCTAATTTATGAATTATAAATCATGAACTATGTGTATAAGTTATGTGTTTCCTTTCCAAAGGAATATGTGATATGTATGTGCCTTATCATTTACTCATCGAGATCATCTATCTCACCCCCTTTTTCCTTGTGTGGTTCCAGGTGAGCAACTATGAGGATGCAAGGTGATGGCTCAAGCATTGTACTTTGCTTGGGGAATTCCTTGTCCAAGTTATCAATAATACTATTTTATAAAGTCTTGTCATTAGATTCTCCGGGAATGTTGATTGATAATTATTGATATATATATTATTTTCCTTATGGATTTTATATGTAATGATTTATTTTAGACTTTCACAATTTAAGGTATTCATCTAAATGTTTTAAACAAGTTATTGTAAGAGGTTTGGTAAGATCCTAGGCATGATTTGTTTATATGTAAGTGGGTTCTACGGGCGTGGGTGACTTTATGTCTCCCTATGTTCTAGGACCGTCATATCTCTAAGATTGGGATGTGACATGAGTCTAGGTTCATTTTGAGCATTCCAGCACTACATGATGATCATTACCATTGTAGAGAGAATCCTAGCCATCCAACTTGATCTAATCTTAGCCATTCATTAAGATTAAATCATAACCATTGGATTTAACTTAATTAAATCCTCACCATCCAACCCATTATATATATAAGCAAAAATTATGTTATGAAATAACATTTAGCCTATCTCTACACCAAAGCTTCACCCTAAGAAAGGAAATTCTCTCTACACCACTTGCAACAAGAACCTTAACAAATCAAAGCTACTCGAGGTGAGAAATTGTGTTCATCTTATCTTTTTTATGTTCTAAGGTTGATTTTAGTATTTTAGTTGCATAAAATCCTTTCTACACCATAAGAAAATTCGGCCAACTAAGGAAGACCCTACATAAGATATGGTTTTGAATGATCTTAAATGAAATATGGAGATTTGGTTAAATAATTAAAGGGTTTATAGGAAGATAAGAAAAGAAAACATGAAAATACCTAAGTACAACTAAAGGGTGAAATTGGCCCATGTTAGTGAATGATCAAGGAAGTGTTCTAAATTCTAATTGAATACATCTATAGTCATTTTAGATAAAGAACAATGATTTAGAAATATTAGAATGAATTTTGGAAACTTGGTTTAAGACTTAAACATCTTAGAGGCATAAATATAGTTTAAAAGGGAAACTTGATGTTCTAATGCTATATATTGACAATTGAATGATTATATAGGTTTTATGTTATGAAAATTTCATGATTCTATGATCAATTTGAAGATTTGATAAGGAATTAATAGTTTTCACTAAATTTTAAGGTTTATGAAAAAATTGGGAATTTTGAGTATTGAACTTGAATTCATGAAATTGAAGGAGAAATTAAGTTTAAGAATGGTCTAACATAATTTGTATAATGTTAATTTTGAAATTCAATTGATAGAAATGATTTTCCCCAAATTTAATGAACTAGGCTCATTTATGGAATTTGATGGTGGAAGTAGAATTAATTCCATTGAATATTAGAAATTTTTTACTCAAAGTTGAAATGTGAAATTGGGAAGAAAGGAATTATCTTTCCTTAAGTGAATAGTTTTGGCTATTTGAAAGATAATTGAGGGAAAGTATTAAAATTGGTAACAAGTATATGTATCGTGTGTCATGACCTTAAAAGTAACAAGTTAGTACTACAATGAACAAGTTAAGCTAAATTTACACTAATGACATAACAAGGAAGTGATTAATGTGTAATTGAAATGCAAATATGTAAAACCTAAAGACAAGGACAAGGATATTGTCTAAGAGTGCAAGCAGCACCACAAGCATCACAGTTAAACAAAAATAGGAGCAAAGGAGTCCAAGATGAGTACTTAATAATATAATATGACATGTGCCATAGTCTTTGAACCTTATTTGCTCAAACTATTACTATTGAAATATTCCAATTCTTTGATGAACATGAATCACCTATTGAATATTGAGCCATTTGATATGATACTTCTTGATGGCATTTGATTATTGTGATCCTATCATGTTGAATTCATAATGTGATCATTTAATTCCTTACCATATGCCTTATATGAATCTTTCTATGATGCCCATTGATAAGCAAAAATACCCTTCTAATGTAGGGTAATATATCGGACCTTGTGCACTTTGTATAAGCCTATGGGTAGGGTGAGAGTACTCAGCCTCTGTTGGGAGGAACGCCTAACTATAAGACCTAATCAGTCTTACATAATGTGATGCATATGAGTGAGCAAGGCGTAGGCCACTACTTTTTAATTTATATCTGTGGGAAGCATTTCGCTTCCAAGAAAATATTATTTTTGCTAAAGATATTGTTTGCAACTTAAATGAGAAATTGGATCATAATGATGACATTGATTAAAATCATTCCATTGCCATAAAGAGCCCTTCTTGATAATGGTCCTTGTACTCACCACATATATTGTATTATTATGTACTCACTAAGCTTTGTCTCATTCCCTAGTTGTTTAAATTTTTCAGGTAAGATTGATGAGTCAGCAAGGTAAATTCCAAGCCCTACTCATCTACTTGGTGGTTGTTTTGCTAATTTCAAGAGTTGTAATTCTTTACTATGATCCTAATATAGGTCGAATGCTCTATTCCAAAGAGAATATGAATTTTCTTATTTTTTGCACTTTCCGTCTATTATAGTAATATGTAAAAACATGGTTTGAACAAAGATTTTTCATGTAATCAAAAAAAAAATCATTTTATAATACAAGCATGTAGGAATCATCCCATATATACATTCATGTGCATGAAAATTTCCAACCTTAAGTTTTAAGATGAACAACCATGAGTTTTCTTGTTTACGGTACTTTCTGGTCATTACAACAATATGTAAACATGTGGTTTAAATCATTATTTTTTCTTCAATCACAAGAAATATTAATTTAGAATATCAATATGCAAAAATTAGCAGCCATGGATGTCTTTTATACATGAAAATTCTAAATATAGGGTTTAGGAAGAAAATCATGAGTTTTCAAGCTTTCCGCGCTTTCCGTTCATTATAGCGATAAGCAAACACATGATTTAAATCATTTTTTTTCATTCAAACAAAACAAACAACATATTAGAATTTCTCCATACACAAATTGGCAGCCATATGCACGTGAAATCGTGGAATTTTCTAAATTCTAAGTTCTAGCACAAAAATATTGAATTTCCTTATTTTTCTAAAACTTTTCGGTCATTACGGTAATTTGTAGAAATATGATTTAATTCAATATTTTTCATCTAAACACATCAAAAATCAGTTTAGAACAAGAACATGTAAAAATTGCCCCCCCTTGGTAATGTTTATGCATGAAAATTTTAATTTTAAGTTATAGGAATCACTTTTGGAGAAATCACAAAGAGAGGTTAGTGCTTTCGGTAGAAAAATTGATTTTTCCCTCAATAAATTACCTAACCCAAATTTTATTAGTAAAAATCATTAAATATTTAGTTCACAATAATTTTCCCATGATTAGTTTCATAAAAACAAAATAGCAAATTGAAAGGAAAAGAAAAACTTACAAACAGTCGTGAAAATTACAAGTTTGAAAGGATTTTATGAATTTTGGTAAAGAGAAATATTTTGAGAGACTTTTTTTGCCAAAATATAAAAATAGAGTGACTGCTGGAATGAGAATACTGGCCGAAATTTGATGTTTTAAATGTAGGATTTTGGGTAATTTCCACTAATACCCTTAATGAGCTCAGTTAGGAGGGTTTTTGGGTAATGGGCTTTTAGGTATTTGGGCTTTTTATTTATTTTAGGGGCTGATTATAGGTAATTAAAATAAAAATATTGTTCTTATTATTTTCTATAATATTTCTCCCAAAATATTTATTTAAAAATTATTTTAAAAAGAACTCATAAAATTATTTTATGCTTAAAAATTGCTTTTTTACATGAAAATTCATTTTAAGAAAAATAAATTATTTTATGCTAATGCACTTCATGTCAATCACTTATTTCACAATAATAACTCATATTATGCATATTAAAATTAATTTAATATGTCACATACTCATTAATCACATAGCACATAAATTTCCATAAGAGCACACACTGAGCCTTAATGGTTTTAAGTCAAACAAATTGATCATGAAAACTCCTAGGGTGGAAGTGGGTTATTACAATATTTGATATAGCTTCCTCATAAGTGGTAGGATCATCACCATGATCGACTTCCTCATGAATGAACAACCCTTATGCATTCTCATGAAAAAATCCATATCTGTCCAGAGGATGAGATACTCTACTAGATCTCCGAGGTACTTATGTGGATATATTATCAACTGGAATTGACTCATCATAAGATTGATCAATTTCCATCAGATTAATTTGTTGGATCTATTTAGATGACTCTTTATCCAAAAGCATCTTCCTTCCTTTGCCACCTTCTTGAAGAAACTATTTCTCAAGAAAAATGACATCTCGGCTAACAATAATTGTTTGTTTAGTGGGAAGATAAAAATAGTATCCTAAACTATCTTTAGGATATCCAATAGACTTTCCTTTAATAGACCTTTCCTCCAATTTATCTATCTTCAACTTTTTAATGTGAGCTGGACACCCCCAGATCTTAACATGTTTAAGACTTGGTTTTCTACCATACCATATCTCATATAGAGTAATAGAGACAAATTTGGATGGAACTCTATTGAGGATGTAGCAAGCTGTTTGTAGAGCAAATCCCCATAAGGAGATAGGCAGATCAGTATACTTCATCATCGAATGTACCATATCCAGTAGGGTACGATTTCTCCTTTCAGACATACCATTTAATTGTGGCATTCTAGGAGGAGTCAACTATGATATTATGCCATTTTCCTTTAAGAAGTCTTTAAACTCAGTACTTAAGTATTCACCTCCTCGATCGGATCAAAGGGTTTTAATACTTTTACCCATTTGTTTTTCAACCTCATTCTTGAATTCTTTGAACTTTTCAAATGATTCATGTTTATATTTCATCAGATAAACATAGCCTAACCTTGAAAGGTCATCCATAAATGTGATGAAATATAAATACCCTCCATTAGCCATTTCTCCAAATGGACCACATACATCACTATGTATAAGTTCCAAAATTTTTTTGGCTCTTTCACTTTATCCTATAAAGGTGACCTAGTCATCTTGCCTTAGATACAAGATTCACAAGTTGGAGTAAGTTCATCACCCATTGGGTTTAGGATCCCTATTTTCTCCAGCTTTAGAATCCTATCTTTGGCTATAAGACCTAGTCTAAGATGCTAAATTAATTTTCAATTAGAGTTAGTTTTATCATGGCATTAATATTATTTATGCTTGGAGTTATTTTGTGATTACCATTATCCAAATAATATAGACCATCAAGTACATAACCCATGCCAATAATTCTATTATCATAATAGATTTCACAAACATATTTCTTAAACAAGAGTTCATAACTCATACTAGTCACACTAGTTATAGAAATAATGTTCTTAAAAGCATTTGATACATACAAAGTGTCCTTTAATAACAAAACATGACTAACAAGATCAATAGAAGTAGATCCAATAGTCTTTGCTGCAACATTTTCTCCATTTCCAAGCTTTAGGATCACCTCTTCCTTTTCCAAGCCTCTACTAATTATCATCACTTGCATAGAAGCATATATGTGAGAGCTTACACCACTATCAAGTATCCAAGCAATTGATAAACTATTAGACATACTAGAGATTGAACAATTGAAAGATTACCTTCACAAGGCTTATCCTTCTTCTTGTTATTCTTCTTGCCCTTCAAAGATTCCAAATACTTTGGGCAATGTCTCCTCCAATGTCCAATCTCATCACAATGGAAACACCTTCCATTGTCTTCAGAAGCTGCCTTTGTGGATCTTTCCTTACTTACATCGCCACTCGGCTTGAGTTGGGAAGTCTTCTTGTTGCCTTTTTTCTTCTTAGTCTTACTAGAAGAAGATGCAATAAGAGCTACTTCCTTACTCTTGCCCTTCATATTATTTTGGGTAGCCACAAGTTTTTTATGCAATTCTACAAGAGTGCACTCAATCTTGTTCATGTGAAAATTCATAATGAAATTGGAAAATGAGTCTAGTAAGGATTGAAGGATCAAATCTGTTTGAAGGTTGAATCCATGGAGAAGTCTAAATTCTCCAATTACTCAATTAGTCGAATCATTTTATGAACATACGGCCCAACCTTCTCTCCCTCATGCATTTTGGTTTGGAATAACTGCTTGGATATCTCATAACTAGCAGTCCTACTCTCTTCACCATGCAACTCTTGCAATTGAGTGATAATGTCTGTAACCTCAATCATGTTTTCATGTTGCTTGTGCAACTCTAGACTCATTGATCCCAATATGATGCACTTTGCTTTTGTATGATCATCTTTTGACTTCTCTAAAATGGCATGTTCCTTAGGAGAAGCCCCTTCAGGTAAAGGTCCAGGAACATTTGAATTAAGGACATGCAAAAGGTTTTCATAAGCAAGGACTAATTTAAGGTTTCTCAACCAATCCATAAAGTTTGGTCCCACTAGTTTGTTATCATTGAGTATGCTCGCAATAAGGTAAGATGTGCTCATTTTGTTAGATTTACTGCAGAAAATAATAAGATTGATTAGTCTATGTGAAATGTAACCACTATGTTGATATGGTTTTTAATCAAAATGGTACTCCCACTAACTTGGTGAATCCTACACTTCCAGGTAGGAGATGAAAATCCCATTAGGGTGGATTTCTAGAGGGAGATTGAATTCTCATAAAACTATCAAATTCCCTTAGATACACATTGTTGTTATTAGGATTTTGATATTTTACAAGTGAACAATGTTATTCATCACAACTCTTTGTGAGGCTCAATCATTCTAGCTCCTAATACTTCCGACCTCAGATACCTTTTGTCATTATTGGTCTTTCACATTAGTTAAGTCAACACCACTGGACAAATAAGTATAGTGATTTGAACATTGTGTGGCTCAGGTACACATTGCCATTACTAATATAAAATGTATCATATACTTGCAACATCACATGCTATACAATGAGTTCAAGGAAATGATTCCCATGAATCATTGCTATAATGGAGAGCCACGACTTAATTTTTTATTTAGAAGATTTTCTTAGGCTTTAATTATTAGGTCTCACTTTGCACATTATCCATTTTACATATATCTCATGCATCATATATATCACATATATATCATAAAATGGACACTTTACATAGGTATGATCATGGACTAATGGGCCCAATTCCTAGCCACAAGGAATGGGTAAGGGGTTTAGGTTTATCAAATTACAAATATCCAAAAGACTACAACTAATGACTCTTCATGCTCCTACTAGGCATCTTCATAGGTTGAGCCTCCTCTTGATCTTACATCTCTACATCCTTCATGTGTACATTGTTATCCTTGGCATTCCAAGGCCATATTACAAATAAAGAGAGCTCAAAGGCTTAATGAATTGAACATATAACCTAAACTAGTAATTAACAATTAATTACAACCCTTTCATATAATAAAAACATATTACATGCCCATTGTAAGAAACTTGCATTATGGTTCTAGTCCATGATCATCCATTCATGCCTCTCAAACACATACCATAAACATAACAATTAGATTTATTCATGTGTTGTCCTTTCATGTTTTGGAACATTTCCAAAAACCATTTTGAATATCATATATTCAATGTTTCTATAGCTTAAAATCATATTTTAAGTCATAAAAATTCATTTGATTGAAAAATAGATCCAAAATAATTTTGGAAAATTAAAAGTTGGGAAAAAACACAATGAAAATTGCAACCTAGGTCGTGGTCGCGAAATCAAAATCGGAGTCGAGACACTAAAATATTGGTCACTAAATTGAAATCATGGTTGAGACACATATTTCGCAGTTAAGAAATCATGGCAGACAGCACAATATTTGTTCTGATTTACTCATTCGCAGTTGCAAAATCAATAACGTGGTCGTGATTTATGTGTCCGTGAGCACATTTATGCACCAACTCTTTCTCTATCAAATTAAAAGCTCCAAAACAACACATGCAATGATTTTGCACTAAAATTGGGTGGCTCTGATACCAATTGAAGGGATTAGTGGCACCAAGAGCGGAAGCATGGTGGGTGGGGCAATATTTCAAACATTTCAAAATTTTGTTCCACCATTGTGGTAGGTCCATTACCCTTTCAAATTGTTCACCAATTGTGTGCAAAACACATACAAGAAAGAAATAAGAAGAAGAAGTATCATATACCTTTCTCCTTAGCTCTTATTTCTTTTAGCTTCCCAAATGTGAAGCCTCTAGCTTGCTCACACTAAGCTTCACCAAGCAAGTATCAATTGTTCTTGTTATTTTAGACTTGCTTCTACTATCACCAAGTCTTGTCTTTCTCAAAGACAAGAAGAGAATAAGAGGATGATGAAGGAATGAATAATATTCAAGAACTCTTTCTTCAATCTTCACCTTCTTAAACTCTATCTTAACTCTTGCATGTAATAGTAGCCTAGAGTAATTGGAAAATTCTAAATCTCTCCACTAAGTCTTGTGACTTCTCATGCCTTTTCATCAATTCTAGCAACAACTGATTATGGCTTCATTAGTGGGAACCAGATTTGACTTGTAGTCATATTTGTCACCCATTAATGTTAGCTAATAGTCCATTGTATCCTTATCATATAAGGACATTTACAAGTTGCCATTGAGTGGATAATCTCTAACCCCTAAAATCTCTCTCTTCCATATCTAATATGGATTTATGCCCACATCACATGTATGTTAGTGTTTAGAGATTCACCAAGCCCACTTGTAAATAACCACATCACATATGGTTTAGGCTTCCATCAAATGTTCAAGCCCGATTAAATTTAGTCCAAAACTATTTCAATTTAGTCCTCACTATTTGTATCACATACAAATCATGACTTAATTGAAACAAACCCTTTATGAATTAAACTTCAAGACAAGCCAAGGTCTTTGTAAATTTAATTACAAGCTTAATTCCATTACCATTAATAAATTAATTAAATACTTTAATTAATTATTAATGTAATTCTTTATGTATGATTGGTGAATGCTTTATAGTGTATGACTTACTAGGTTCATGTTCTAATTAGCAATGGCATAGAGAAAACTCCTTTTCTCACCTAATGTGAAATCCTCATTTCACACTTAGTCCCATAAGTCATGAGGGATGCCTAGTATAACATATCATGACTACCTAATTAGAAATGAATGTCAATGAATAGATACATAAACATTACATGGACCTTTGATCATAATTATCGTGTACTCAAGTCCCTCCATTATGGATTCTTGATCTCAGCTAGGTTTATGGATTAGTCAAACCCTGTGTGCTTTGATCGTATGATTTCATCTCTGTTCTAGTTCTCAATAAACTCGATTCCTACTAGAAACTCTTTTCTAGTGAATCTTATCCACCTTAGCCAAGGACTTGCACATCAAGAACAATTAGATATCATAGGATTCCTTCATTGTTTACCCAAGTTAATGGATACTTTCTTGGAGATCACTTACCTCCACACATCACCAGTTAGGGCCATAACATGCCATATACCTTTGCATGAATAGCATTGGTATGCAAGCAATAATAAATCCTAACCACCAATATGTTAGGTAATGTATCACCTCGAGTCAAAGGACTATATGTACAATTATGACCTAGATGATGAGATGTTGACTAATGGTAAAATTCCATGTATTCATCATCTGATGTCACTATTTAACTCACTCATCTCTATGAGAGTTCACATATTGTCACAATATCACATGTTTGTAGCATGAGACTCACTATCTCCATTACTATATGTATCACATACTTATCATGGATGGCAACAGAGGTGATGGTCTTCCGGATTAAAGGTGTCTAGTCAATGATCATATGACCATGAACAACTTTAAAGTATCTATACAAGAGTGATCTGTCTCTCATATTCTCAACTCTTTGAGAATAGATCCTCTCATAGAATACTTAAGGAACATATATTCTATTGCCAATTGGGATTTTATTTACATTTACATAATATGTACATTGCTCTGGGTCATACATCACTATCAATAATAAATCACAGTTGCAAAAATTATGAGGTGCTCGCGACTCAAAAGTTCATATCATGACTTTAAGAAATTCTTGTTTGCAAGCTTCTTAATGAATGTTGTACACAAAACAAGTAAATATTAAACATATGAATGACCAAAAAAATTTTTTTTAAACCATCAAGAATAAAAAGAAAAGTTGACTGGGATTTGATATGAATTGAATCAATAACTAATATGTATGGCTCTTTACTATATGAAAGGTATCTATGTGATAATGAATTGATTTATGATGTGTGTAAACAAATTATTAAATGACATGTGAAATTGTTGAATGATATGTTTATATGGAATTGTTAGATGTTATGAATGATTAATGTCATAAAACAAAAGATAATACTCAATAGTAGTTAGTGCGACTGTAATGATTCATATATATTTTACATATTGAGATATATATAAAATGAGAAAAAAGAAGGTATTATCGAATTTGTGGCTTAGATGCTACCTCATAAGATAGAACAAGAGAGAAAGATCTCAAGAAGCATCTAATGTTACATCTGTACAAGATAATGATAGAGAGTAATCTCAATCAAGAAAATGCATAGTAGATACAAGAGAATAAGGATTGCCAAGAGACATGGATGTGTTGATGTAAGAGAATTAAGAGCTAAGACAACAATTTAAGGAATTGTGATGAGGCAAGAAATGCTTTCACCACCTCCACCACTTGTGGTACCACTCTTTCCTAGAGTTGAGAATATTCCTCCTCTTCTGCCAAGGGTGCCACGTTGTGTATGAAGAAGAATGCTACTAGAGGAAGGAGTTGCAGTGAATGACTTTAAAATGATGAAACCCCCTGAGTTTAAAGGAGAAAAGGGGAGGATCCCTAAGAGTTTTTAGAGGAAATGGATAAGATAGCTCAGAGACTATTATGCTCTGACGAGAAGTTAATTAAACTAGTAGGGCTACAACTCAAGAAAGATGCATGGGAATGGTTCCAAAGGGAGATTGAGGACTAGCTATATAGAGACGACCCTCTTACATGGGCCAAATTTCAACAAAGACTAATGGATGAGTTCTTAACATAAAGAGAAAAGTAAAATTGTGCCCTTCAATTTGAGCAACTGAAGCAAAAGCCCGGAATGTTTGTATCTGAGTACATTTGAGAATTTAAATGTTTGAGCAAATATGCCTCTCACATAGTACCTACAGAAGCAAATAGGGTCGATCAATTCCAATGAGGACTAATCACTCCACTTTATAATGTCTTGGTAGCCATCGATTTCCCCACTATATCTAAGCTAATTGATAAAGCTAAGTTTATGGAGGCATGACATAGGGTCGAAAGAGCTGAACAAGTAGAAAAGGAGCAGAAACACAAGGGAAAAAGTAAAAGATAAAGTAGCAAACAACGGGGAAGCCCTACCCAAAGTAAGGGTCTTAAACGGGCTTCTACAATATCCACTCCATACCAGCTAAGAGTGGGAAGACAAAGTCAACTATAGGCTAGAAGTGTTTTGGTTCCCTTAGCCTTGTGCGACATTAACACATATAGAACAAGACAAGAAGGTCAGTCCATACCTACTTGCACCACGTGTGGACTACAACATTGAGGAACCTGTCAGAGAGCCATAGGAGTATGCCTATGCTATGGACAGATGGGACATTTTATTAAGGATGGTCCAATGAGTATCAATCAAAGGAGGGCTATATAGGCTTCATAACCCACCATACAAATGAATCAAGTGGAAAATTATGGACTAGGAGGATAAGGTTATGGTACCGGACAATCCTCAAGCAATGTGCAAGCTTTGGAAGGTAAGAGGAAAAGTCTATGCGCTAAATCATCAAGATGCTTGTATGTCCCACAATGTTGTTATAGGTACCATCTCTATTCAGTCTATTATTGCTCGATGTTTGTTTGATTTTGGTGCAAAGCATTCATTTATTTCACCATGTTTCACTAAGAAATTAAATAAGAATAAGGAGGTGATGAATGAACCTTTGCTTATAATCACACCCTTGGGAGAAACTGTAGGGGTAGAACAAGTGTATATGAATTATATGGTAGAAATTGAAAATAGGAGGTTTTTTGTAAATTTGATTGAATTAGAGATCTTAGAATTTGATGTCATACTAGGAATGGATTGGTTATCTATGGATAATGCTTATATAAATTGTAAAGGGAAAATGATTAATTTCAAAGAGGAAAGTGGATGCGAATTCACTTTTCAAGGTGATAGGAGTAGCTTCACTTATTAAGGAAGGGTTGCCAAGCGTACTTAGTGCATGTAGTAGATATTGAGAAAGTAGATAAATCTGTTAAGAGGATACCTATAGTAGATGAGTTCTTTGATGTATTTCCTGAGGATCTACTAGGAATGCCATCGGATAGGGAGATTGAGTTCACAATTGAGCTCTTACCTAGAACTGAACCAATATCAATATCACCTGATCGAATGGCACCTTCAAAGTTAAAAGAATTAAAAGTTCAATTACAGGACCTGCTTGACAAGGGTTTTATTAGACTAAGTAGTTCCCTTTGGGGTGCTCTAATTTTGTTTGTTAAGAAGAAAGATGGGTTTTGATTATAAGCAATTGGATAAAGTAACTTTGAAAAATAAGTACCTTTTATCGAGGATTGATGATTTATTTGATCAATTATAAAGACCTAGTTATTTCTCTAAGATAGACTTGTGATCAAGTTATTATCAACTTAAAATTTGATGAGAGGATGTTTGTAAGATTGCTTTTAGAACGAGATATAGACATTATGAATTGACAATATTGCCATTTGGTCTAATGAATGCACTAACTACATTTATGGACTTGATGAATCGAGTGTTTAAGCCATTTTTAGACAAATTTGTGACTGTATTTATTAATGATATTCTAGTCTATTCAAGGAGTATGGAGGAATATGAGAAACACTTAAGGATAGTATTGCAAACTTTTAGGGAGTATAAGCTTTATGGTAAATTGTCCAAATGTGATTTCTGGATGAAACAAGTCTACTTCCTTGGCCATATAGTGAGCAAAGAAGGAATTAAGGTAGATCCTAATAAGGTATAAGTGGTAGCAAATTGGCCTCAACCCATAACTGTTACTGAGGTGAGGAGTTTCTCAAGTATGATGGGTTACTAAAGCCATTTATAAAGGATTTTTTGAAAATAGTAGCGCCGCTAATGAGACTTACAAGAAAGCAAGTTAAGTTTAAGTGGGATGAGACCTATGAGAAGAGTTTCCCTGATAGGAATGAAGGTTTCACCATATACTGTGATGCCTCTAGAATTGGTTTAGGATGCATGTTAATGCATAATGGAAAAGTTATTACTTGCACATCCAAGCAACTGAAGCAACATGAGGTGAATTATCCCACTTATGATTTAGAAATGGCAACAGTTATCTTTACTTTAAAGATATAGAGACACTATTTGTATAGGGAAAGATGTGAGATCTATATGGGTCACAAAAGTCTTCAATATATCTTAAAGCAAAAAGACTTAAAATTGAGGCAAAGAAGGTGGGTAGAATTGTTAAAGGATTATGATTGCCAAATACTTTACCATCCTAGTAAAACTAACGTTGTAGCAGATGTATTGAGCAGGAAGTCAATGGGCAGTCTCTCGTATATTATTATGCAAAAGAGGCCAATAGTAAGGGAGTTAAAGGAGAAGTTTAATGAAGGTTTACAATTAGAAGTAGATGAATCATAAGTGCTATTTGCTTACTTCTAAGTAAGGCCCAAACTCCTTGATGGGATAAGAATGTCGCAAAATCAGGACACCTAGTTAATGAAAATCTTTGAGGATGTGGAAAAGGGAAAAGCCTCGTAGTTTCACTTAGAACAAAGTGTTTTGAAATATGGAGATCAATTATACATACCTAATGTAAAGTAGTTAAGGGAAAGAATTTTGAAAGAAGCACATCAAACCTTATATAGTGTATACCCTGGTGCTACCAAAATGTACCATGATATAAGGAGTACTTATTAGTGACCTGGAATGAAGAAAGATGTGGCAAATTTTGTGGCCTTGTGTCTCACTTGTTAGTAAGTGAAATTTGAACACCAAAGACCCTCTAAATTACTTCAGGAGGTATGATTACCAAAGTGGAAGTGGCAATAGATCACTATCAATTTCATAGTAGGTCTATTGAAGACTGCAAAAGGATATGACTCAATATAGGTCATAGTGGATCAGCTGACAAAATCTACCCACTTCATTAAAGTAAAGACTACTTATTCAGCAACTTAATATGCCCGGATATATATTAATGAAATTGTAAGATTCCATAGGGTTCCACTTTCTATTATCTCAGATAGAGGGACTCAATACACATCTAAGTTCTAGTAAAAATTGCAAGAAACATTACGTATGCAACTTGACTTCAGCATAGCCTTTCACCTACAAATGGATGGATAATTTGAGAGAACAATACAAATGTTGAAGGATATGCTTCGTATGTGCATTATACATTTTGGAGGAAGTTAGGACAAACATCTCCGACTTATTATATTTGCATATAATAATATATATCATTCCTCTATAGGAATGGCACCACACGAGGCATTGTATGGTAGAAAATGCTGATCCCTAATTTGTAGGATTGAGGTGGGTGAAAAGTATCTTGATGAAGGGATTAATGGCACCAAAAGAGAAAGCATGGTGGGTGGGGCAAAATTTCAAACATTTCAAAATTTTACTCCACCACTATGGTAGGTCCATTACTCTTTCAATATGTTCACCAATTATGTGCAAAACATATACAAGAAGGAAGGAAGAAGAAGAAGTATCATATATCTTTCTTCTTAGCTCATATTTGTTCTAGCTCCCCAAATGTGAAGCCTCTTGCTTGCTCACACCAAGCAAGGATCAAGAGTTCTTATTGTTTTGGACTTACTTCTACTATCACCAAGTCTTGTTTTTCTCAAAAAACAAGAAGAGTATATAAAGATGATGAAGGAAAATGAAGAACTCTTTTTTCAAGTTTTCTCTCAAACTCCCTCTCAACTCTTACACGCAATAGTAGACATATGAGTTAATGGAAAAATCTATATATGTCACTTATTAGATTTTTCCTTTCTCCTTTTGTATTATGTACTCTCACACTAAGAAATGGTTGTTGAGATAGTGGGGAACAAAGATGAGTTGATTGCCTCATCAATTCATCTTTGTCTTCCATTATTTTAGAGGAAAATACAAAGATGCCCAAAAGAGTTAGTGGGTCATCTCTAACCCCTAAACTCTCTCTCTCTTCCATATCTTATGTGGACTTGGGTTTTAGTTAGTGCAACCCCTAAATCCATCATATGGATCAAGTTTATGACCAAGCCTTTATTCATCTACTACCACATCATATGTGGTTTGGGCTCCTATCAAATGTAAACCCAATTAACTTTAGTCTAAAACTATTTCAATTTAGCTCACTACTTGTATCACATACAAATCATGAATTAATTGAAATAACCCTTTTATGAATTAAACTTCAAGACATGCTAGGGTCTTTATAAATTTAATTACAAGCTTAATTCAATTATCATTAATAAATTAATTAAACACTTTAATTAATTATTAATGTAATTCTTTATCTATGATTGGTGAATACTTTTTAGTGTGTGACTTATTAAGTTCATCTTCTAATTAGCAATGGGATAGAGAAAACTCCTTTTCTCACCTAATGTGAAATTCTCATTTCACACTTAGTCCCATAAGTCATGAGGGATGCCTAGCATAACATATCACGACTACCTAATTAGAAATGAATGTCTATGAACATATACATGAACATTACATGGACCTTTGATCATAATTATCATGCACTCAAATCCCTCCATTACAGATTCCCAATCTCGGCTAGGGTCATGGATTAGTCAAACCCTATATGCTTTAATCATATGATATCTGTTCTAGTTCTCGATAAACTTGATTACTACTAGAAACTCTCTTCTAGTGAATCTTATCCACCTTGGCCAAGGACTTGTATATTAAGAACAACTAGATGTTATAGGATTCCTTCCTTATTTACCCAAGTTAATGGATTCATTCTTGGAGATCACTTAACACTTACCTCAATATATCATTAGTTAGGGCCATAATATGCCATATACCTTTGCATGAATAGAATCGGTATGCAAGTAGTAATAAATCCTAACCACCAATACATTAGATAATGTATTACCTCAAGTCAAAGGACTATATGCACAATTATAACCTAGATGATGAAAAGTTTACTAATGGTAAAAATCTCACTGTTCAACTCACTCATTTCTATGAGAGTTCACATATTGTCATGACATCACATGTCTGTAGCATGAGACTCACTACCTTCATTACTATAAGTATCACATACTTATCATGGATGACAATAGAGGTGACGGTCTTTTGAATTAAAGGTGCCCAGTCAATAATCTTATAACCATGAATAAATTTAAAGTATTTATACAAGAGTGATCTATCTCTCATACTCTCAACTCTTTGAGAATAAATCCTCTCATAGAATACTTAAGGAACATATGTACATTACCAAAGAAAAAATTCATTTAAAGAACATATATATATTATTGCCAATTAAGAATTTTATTTACATTTACATAATATTTACATTGCTCTGGGACAAACATCACTATTAATCTCCTACTTGCACTAGAGCTAATCAGTACAGTATCTAAGTCCCATCTTCTCAAGATGAAAATCTAACTGTTGCTGACTCATTGCTTTAGTCAGTGGATCAACTGTGTTATCGACTGATGGTATTTTTTACATGGTATTATCGCCTTTCCCAATGATTTCTCTGATAATATGATATCGCCTTTCTATGTGTTTAGATTTTTGATGAGACCTAGGTTCCTTTACCTAAGCTATGGCTCCATTATTGTCACAATAGAGAGAAAATGGCGACTGAATGGAAGGAACCACTCCCAGTTTTGTCATGAACTTCTAAATCCAAATAGCTTCTTTTGCAGCATCTAATGTAGTAATGTATTTGGCTTCCGTAGTGGAATTTGCAGTAGTTGACTTCTTGGAACTTTTCTAGCACACTGCTCCTCCATTACATGTAAACACAAACCCAAAGATAGACTTTCTATCATCAAGATCTGACTGAAAGTCATAATCTGTAAATCTGTCTATCCTCAAATCACTTCCTCTATATGTCAAAACTAAATCCTTAGTCCTTCTTAAGTACTTAAGGATAGCTTTGACTGCAATCTAGTGATCTAATCCTAGATTGGATTGATATCTGCTAGTCAAACTAACAGCATATGCAATATCCAGCCTAGTACACAACATAGCATACATTAGACTTTTAACTACTGATGCATATGGAACCTTAGCCATATGTTCCCTTTCTTCAGGCATCTTAGGAGACATAGCCTTAGAAAGGTGGATAACATGCCTCATAGGTAACAATCCCTTCTTAGAATCAAGCATGTTGAACCATTTCAACACCCTTTCCAAGTAATGACTTTAAGAAAGCCCAATCATTCTTTTTGATCTATCTCTATAAATACAAATACCAAGAATGTAGGTAGCTTCTCCTAAGTCTTTCATGGAGAAAGTTTGGGATAACCAGACTTTTACAGTCCTGAGCATGCCAATGTCATTACCAATTAATAAAATGTCATCCACATATAGTACAAGAAAAGTAAGTGCGCTCCCACTAACCTTTTATATACACAGGGCTCATCTTCATTTTTTATGAAATAAAACAATTTGATTGCTTTATCAAAACAATGATTCTAGCTCCTTAAAGCTTGCTTAAGACCATAAATGGACTTCTTAAGCTTACACACTTTAGAAACCTCTTTAGATTCAAAACCTTTAAGTTGTTCCATGAAAATGTCTTCCTCAATATATCCATTAAGGAAAGTGGTCTTGACATCTATTTGCCAAACCTCATAATCGTAGTGTGCAGCTATTGCTAATAATATCCTTATGGATTTAACCATGGCTACAGGTGAGAAGGTTTCCATATAGTCAAACCCTTGCCTTTGGCAAAACCCTTTCGCGATAAGCCTAGCTTTAAATGTCTCCATGCTTTCGCCTGCAGCAATCTTTCTTTTAAAGACCCATTTGTTCCCTATAGGTACAATACCTTTAGGTGGATCAATAAGTTCCTAGACTTAGTTTGCATACATGGAATCCATTTCAAATTTCATAACATCTAGCCATTTTGAGGAATCTATATCTAATATAGCTTCCTCATAAGTGATAGGATCATCGCCATGATCGACTTCCTCATGAATGAACAACCCTTATACATTCTCATGAAGAAATCCATATCTCTCCGGAGGATGAGATACTCTACCAGATCTCCAAGGTACTTGTGTTGATATATTATCAACTGGAATTGACTCACCATCGGATTGATCAATTTCCATTTGATCAATTTTTTGGATTTCTTTGGATGACTCTTCATCTAAAACTATCTTCCTTCCCTTGCCACTTTTTGGAAGAAACTATTTCTCAAGAAAAATGACATCCTAACTAACAACAATTGTTTATTCTGTGGGAAGATAAAAATAATACCCTAAACTATCTTTAGAATGTCCAACAAACCTTCTTCTAAAAGACCTTCCTTCCAATTTATCTATCTTCAGCTTTTTAATGTGAGCTGAAGCCCCCAAATCTTAACATGTTTAAGACTTAGTTTTCTACTATACCACATCTCATATGGAGTAGTAGAGCATATTTGGAGGGAACTCTACTGAGGCTATAGCAAGCTGTCTATAGTGCGAATCCCCATAAGGAGATAGGTAGATCGGTATAGCTCACCATTGAACGTACCATATCCAATAGGGTACAATTTCCTCTTTCAGACACACCATTTAATTGTGGCATTCCGAAAGGAGTCAACTGTGATATTCTGTCATTTTCCTTCAAGAAGTCTTTAAACTTCATACTTAAGTATTCGCCTCCTCGATCGGATTGAAGGATTTTAATACTTTTGCCTGTTTGTTTTTTAACCTCATTCTAGAATTCTTTGAACTTTTCAAATGATTCATGTTTATATTTCATCAGATAAACATAGCCTAACCTCGAAAGGTCATCCATAAATGTGATGAAATATAAATATCCGCCTTTAGCCATTTCTCCAAATGGACCATATACATCACTATGTATAAGTTCCAAAATTTCTCCGGCTCTTTCACTTTGTCCTACAAAGGGTGACCTAGTCATCTTGCCTTGGATACAAGATTCACAAGTTAGAGTATGTTGATTATCCATTGAGTTTAGGATCCCCATTTTCTCCAACTTTAGAATCCTATCTTTGGCTATATGACCTAGTCTAAGGTGCCAAATTAATTTTGAATTAGAGTTAGATTTTATCATGGCGTTAATATTATTTATGCTTGGAGTTATTTTGTCATTACCATTATCCAAATAATATAGACCATCAAGTACATAACCCATACCAACAATTCTATTATCATAATAGATTTCACAAACATATTTCTTAAACAAGTGTTCATAACCTATACTAGTCATACTAGTTACAGAAATGATGTTTTTAAAAGCATTAGGTACATACAAAATGTCTTTTAATAACAAAACATGATCAACAAGATCAATAGAGGTAGATCCAATAGCCTTTGCCGCAACACTTGCTCCATTTCTAAGCTTTAGGATCATCTCTCCTCTTTCCAAGCCTCTACTGCTTGTCATCACCTGCATAGAAGCACAAATGTGAGAACTTGCACCACTATCAAGTCTCCAAGCAATTGATGAACTATTAGACATATTAGAGATGGAATAATTAAAAGACATACCTTCACAAGGCTTATCCTTCTTCTTGTTCTTCTTATTGCCCTTCTTGCATTCCAAGTACTTTGGGCAATTTCTCCTCTAATGTCCAACCTCATCACAATGGAAAACTTTCCTTTGTTTTTAGAAGCTGCCTTTGTGGATCTTTCCTTTCTCACACCACCACTTGGCTTGAGTTAGGAAGTCCTCTTTTTGCTTTTCTTCTTCATAGTCTCACTAGAAGAAGATGCAATAAGAGCTACTTCCTTACCCTTGCCTTTCATATTATTTTGGGCGGTCACAAGTTTGTTATGCAATTCTACGGGTGCACTCAATTTTATTCATGTGAAAATTCACAATGAAACTGGAAAATAAGTCTAGTAAAGATTGAAGAATCAAATCCGTTTGAAGGTTAAAGTCGATAGAGAAGTCTAAATTCTCCAATTGCTTAATTAGCCAGATCATCTTATGAGCATATGGCCCAACCTTCTCTCCCTCACACATTTTGGTTTGGAACAACTGCTTTGATATCTCATATCTAGCAATCCTACTCTCTTCACCATGCAACTCTTACAGGTGAGTGATAATGTCCGTAACCTCAAGCATGTTTTGATGTTACTTGTGCAACTCTGGACTCATTGATCCCAATATGATGCACCTTGATTTTGTATGATCATCTTTCCACTTCTCTAAAGTGTAATGTTCCTTAAGAGAGGCCCCATCAGGTAAGGGTCCAGGAACCTTTGAATTAAGAACATACAAAAGTTTTTTGTAAGCAAGGACTAATTTAAGGTATCTCAACCAATCCATAAAGTTTGGTCCCATTAATTTGTTATCATTGAGTATGCTTACAATAGCACAGATTGTGCTCATTTTATCAGATACACTGCAGAAAATCATAAGATTGATTAGTTTATGTGAAATGTAACCACCATGTTAACTTGGTCTTTAATCAAAATGGTACTCCCACTAACTTGGCGAATCCTACACTTCCAAGTAGGAGACAAAAATCTCATTGGGGTGGATTTCTAGTGGGTGATTGAATTCTCATGAAAGTATCAAATTCCCTTAGATACAGATTGTCATTATTGGGATTTTGATATTTTATGAGTGAACAACTCTCTGTGAGGCTCAATCATTTTGGCTCCTAATGCTTTTGACCTCAAATACACATTGTTGTTATTGGTCTTTCACATTAGCTAAGTCAACACCATTGGACCAACAAGTATAGAGATTTAAACATTGTGTGGCTCAGGTACACATTGCCATTATTGACACAAAAGGTATCTTATACTCACAACATCAAATGCTATATAATGACTTCAAGGAAATAATTTCCATGAACCATTGCTCCAATGGAGAGCCATGACTTAATTTTTGATTTGGAAGATTTTCTTGGGCTTTAATTATTAGGTCTCACTTTGCACATTATCCATTTTACATACATCTCATGCATCATATATATCACATATATATCATAAAATGGACACTTTACATAGGTATGATCATGGACTAATGGGCCCAATTCTTAGCCACAAAGAATGGGTAAGGGGTTTAGGTTTATCAAATTACAAACATTCAAAAACTACAACTAATGAGTCTTCATGCTCCCACTAGGCATGTTTATGGGTTGAGCCTCCTCTTGATCTTACATCTCCATATCCTTCATCTGTACATTGTTATCCTTGGCATAGCAAGGCAAGATTACAAATGAAGAGAGCTCTAAGGCTCAATGAATTGAATATATAACCTAAACTAGTAATTATCAATTAATTACAACCCTTTCATATAATAAAATAATATTACATGCCCATCACAAGAAACATACATTATGGTTCTAGTCTATGATCATCCATTCATGCCTTTCAAACACATGCCATAAACATAACAATTAGATTTATTCATGTGTTGTTGTTTATCTTTTGGAACATTTCCAAGTTTTGAAACATTTCAAAAAAAAAATTGAATATCAAATATTTAATATTTCTAAAGCTTAAAATCATATTTTAAGTCATATAAATTCATTTGATTGAAAAATATATCCAAAACAATTTTGAAAAATTAAAAGTTGGCCAAAAGACATAGTGTAAATTGTGACCTAGGTCACGGTCGTGATATTGGTCACGAAATAAAAATCATGGTTGAGACAAATAAATCGCGGTCACTAAATTGAAATCGCAGTCGAGACATATATTTTGCAGTCGAGAAATCATGACAGACAACACAACACTTGTACTAATGTACTCATTCATGGTTGCAAAATCAATACCATGGTCATGATTTATGTCTCCGTAAGCACAACATCACATGTCTATAGCATGAGACTCACAACCTCCATTACTATAAGTATCACATACTTATCATGGATGACAATAGAGGTGATGGTCTTTCAGATTAAAGGTGCCCAGTCAATAATCCTATGACCATGAACAAATCTGTACAAGAGTGATCTATGTCTCATATTCTCAACTCTTTAAGAATAGATCCTCTTATAGAATACTTAAGGAACATATGTACATTATAAAAGAAAAAATTCATTTAAAGAACATATATATATTATTTCCAATTAAGAATTTTATTTACATTTACATAATATGTAATTGCTCTAGGGAAACATCACTATCACTTAAAGCTCTGGATATGGTTAAAAAAGCCACTGAGAAAGTGAAGATTATTCAAGAAAAGACTGAAAACTACCTTTAGCTATTAGATTATTTATGCTAATCCCAAAAGGAAGGTTGTCCACTTCATGGTAAGTGACCATGTCTTTTTGAAAGTCTCCCTGTGAAGGGAGTGATGAGATTTAGCAAAAAGGGAAAGTTATCCCCATGCTTCATTAGACCTTTCAAGATTTTTGATAAGGTTAAAGAAGATTCTTACTAATTAGCATTACCTCTGGCATTGGAATATGTGCATCCAATTTTTTATGTGTCGATGTTAAGGAAGTACATTCTTGACACTTCACATGTATTGCAACCACAATTGATCAAGATCGACCAAGGCCTTGCTTATGAAGAGGTTCTGATCACAATATTGGATCAATAAGTGAAAAGCTTTAAAATAAGGAGATACCAATGGTCAAAGCTCAGTGGCATAACCATAATATGGAAGAATGTACATGGGAAAATGAAGATGACATGTTTCAAAAGTACCCATAATTGTTTAATTAGAAATAGGTAAGCTCTTTTAAAATTCGAGGTTGAATTTTTTTTTAGGAGGTAGAATGTAATACCCAAGGATTTCATAGCTCATTCTAGTTACTAATGCCATTAAAGGATTAGATATTTGAATATTAGTATAGTATAGAAATGATAAGGAATTGACTAGGAATCTTGAGACTTAATATACAATGTTCACCTAGTTTATGATTATGTTATGATTAATTGTGCTCTAATAAATTAAATAGAATTTATATGATAACTAATGATGTATATAAAAAAGTTAAAGAGCACAAATTTGAAAGTTAAAGTGAAAGGAAAGAAAGGAATTTAAAAGAAAATTTTTTAAGTATGATAATGGGTTTATGGGCTTATTAATAGGCCTTGAAACATCAAAGACCCAAGCTTAAAAAGGGGCAGGCTAGCCCACCAAGAGTGAGTGAACATCAAAATTATGAGTTAAAATAATTGGCCGAAGACAAATGGAAATTGATGTTGTAGAGATAGCCACAAACATTGACTTAAGTCAAAATCCTAAAGCAAATTGAATTCCTATCCTTCCTACATACAAGTATAGGTTCATTTTTAGTATTCCAACACCACATGATGAACATCACAAATTTAGATGAAATCATGACCATCCAAATGAAGTAGATCATAGCCATTCATTAAGATCAATTAAATCCTCACAATCCAACACATCATATATATATATATATATATATATATATATATATATATATAAACTCATTTTATATGCACCATTTACAATTCTATACACTAAAAAAAGCTCCACTCCAACCAAAATAAATTCTCTCTACACCATTAGCAATAAGAACTTACCAAACCAAAATTATGTTCTTCTTTTCTTTTATATGTTATAAGCATAATTTTAGTATTTAGGTTGTAGAATTTTCTCATACTACACGTATAAAATTTAGCCAACATAGGAAGTGAGCAAGGAAGTGTTCTAACTTCTAATTGAAGGAATCTAATGTTATTTTAGGTGGAGAAAAATGATTTAAAGGTGTTAAAATGAATTTTGTAAACTTGGTTCAAGACTTGGGAGTCATAAACTTATTTAAAGGGGAACCTAGTGTTCTAGTGGTAGATTTTGATAATTGAATGATCATATATGTTTTATGTTTTATTAATTTCACGTTTCTACAATTAATTTGAAGATTTGATGAGAAATTTTAATTTTTCCCCAAAATTGACCTAAGTGGGATAAGTTAGGGTTCTAATGAATAAGAGTGAATTAATTTAAAATAATTGATGGGAATTGATTGCCTAGGTGTTAATTTGATGAATTTATAGTAAATTTGAGGTTTGAAAGGGAAATTAATAGTTTTCCCCAAATTCAAGGGTTTATAGATCAATTTGGGAATTTTGAGATTTAAACTTGAATTCATGAAATTGAATAAGGAATTTAGCTTGAAAATGATTAGAAATAAGAATAAGTATGAATATGATACTATTGATACATCCCTATTGTAAGTTGAAATAATAAAATAAGTATAAGATAGATAAGTTATAATTGGTTAGATAAGTTATAATTGGTAACATCATTAATTACTAATTGATATGTAATTAAAATGATACAGGTGTAGAACATTAAGGCAAGGGCAAGGAAATTGCTCAAGATCATGAAAGACACTAAATTAATCAAGAGTGCACACTAATAGGAGCAAAGGAATTCTAGGTGAGTACTTAATAATATCATATAATTATGCCTCATTGCTTGAATTACCACCCTTTGACATATACCTTGAAATGACATTGAATATATGGTTGCCTCTTGATTATTGAGCCTTTGGAAATCCATATCTTTCATATTTCACAGTGATGAGCCTCTTACATTGATTCAATATTGTGCTCTATGATGAGAATGATTGATATGCCAAACTATTTTCCATTGAATTCTTATTATAGATCTTAGATATGTTTTACATTGATACCTATGATTAAGCAGAAATCCATTTTGATGTGAAGAAAATACATCATACCTTATGCACTTGGTATAAGCTCGTGGGTAGGGTGAGAGTACCTATAACAACCCACATACACTCTAGGAGTTTCATGACAAATTGTTTGATTTTAGGGCTATTGTGACAAAGTGTGTGCTTTCACAAAATTTCATATGCTATATGATTTATGAGCAAGTGGCATGTTAGACTAGTTCTAATATGTATAATATGAATTTTGAATATGAAATAGGTGATTTATGTGAAGTGCAAAAGAATAAAATGAATTATTGCATAAAAAGTGAATTTTCGTGCACAAAGTAATTTTTAAGCATAAAATAATTTTTATAAGCATTTTAAAAATATTTTTAATTAAATATTTATAGGGGGATTTTAATGAAAATAAGAAGCAAAATATTTTATTTTTAATTATTTATAATCAACTCACAAATTGGATTAAAAACCCAACCCACCAAAAGCCCACTACACCAAAACACTCCTAACTTAGCTTATTAAGGGTAATCCTGGAAATTACACCTAAAACCCTAATTTTTAACCTAGATTTTGGCTATCTCTTATAGTGGCAGCCTCCATTCTATTTGCTATCATATTTTTACAAAAAATTTCTATCAAAAAATATTCTCTCATGGAAATTCACAAGGTGCCTCCAAACTTTGTGATTTTGTGATCGTCTTCGTAAGTTTTTCTATTCTTTCAAGTTACCATTTGATTTTTATGAAACTAATCATGAAAAAACTATTTGGGGCTATATATTTACTATTTTTCATCTTGTTAAATTCAGCCTAGGTGTTTTATTTGAAGGAGAAACTGATTTCCAACAGTAAACACAACTCTTTCTTCACAAACCCATCAAAGGTGAAACCTAAAACCTAAAGTTGGAATTTTTCATGCATATATTCTATAAGGGGAGGGGGTGATTTGTATTAAGATCATAAATTATTGTGTTTGGCTATATCAAAGTCTTGCCATGAGTTATTATGTATTTTCATATGAGCCTAAGAAGGCTAAATGTGTAAATCTAAAAAGTCAACATGTTATGTGTAAGTGATGAGTGCACTTTTAAGTGCAACTCCAAGTATATATGAATGTTATATGTGCATGGGGTAGTTATGGGATAGGATAGCATGATGTTAAGAAAATTCTAAATATAGGATTATAATGTTATGTTAGAGCTTGAGGATTGTTAGAGGTGCAAGGGCTACAGCAATTAAGAGCTAAGGAACCATAAGGTGAGTGAACATTATGTTCATGTTACAAGTATGAGTTATCATGATATGTGAACCTTTAAGATTTTTAAAACCCAAGTTCCTTTCTATTACCAATTTTAACTATATGATTTCTTTATTAAGCTTGGGTTGCCAAAGGACAATTGGTCCAAAAGTATTATTTATCATTCATTAACAAGAGCCTTTGTGATTGTTGCTTTACCTTACATTCTTACTGGAACCACATTATTGTTTATCTTTTGTTTAATAAGCTAAACATCTTTTGCTATTATGTTACATGTTCAGAGTTGGAATTTTGTAACAACCCACACCTACCCTAGAAATTTTCATGACAATTTGCTTGACTTAGAACTATTGAGGTTAAGTGTGTGCTTTTATAGAAATTTTTGTGCTATGTGATTGATGAGTATGTCGCATGTTAAATTAATTTTAATATGCATAATATGAGTTATTGTTGTGAAATAAATGATTTACATGAAGTGCATTAGCATAAAATAATTTATTTTACATAAAATGAATTTTCATGCAAAAAGGCAAAATTTTAAGCATAAAATAATTTTATGAGTATTTTCAAATAATTTTTAAATAAATGTTTTGGGAAAAATTTTTCAGAAAATAATAAGAAAAAAATAATTATTTTACTTGCATATAATCAGCCCCTAAATTAAATAAAAAGCCCAAATCCCTAAAAGCCTACTACACTTAAACCCTCTTAACCGAGCTCATTAAGGGTAATATAGGAAATTACCCAAAACCCTACATATAAATTCAAGAAATTTGGCCAGCCCTAGGGTTCCAGCAGCCACACTCTATTATTTTAGTATTTTGATAGAAAAATACTCCCAAAATAATTCTCTCTACTAAAATTCTCAAAAACATTTTTAACTTTGCGATTTCTTGATCGTAATCATAAAATCTGATTTCTATGAAATAAGTTATGAGAAAATTATTTCAAACTGGGTATTTATTAATTTCTATAGATTTAATTCAGTTTGGGTATTTTTTGAAAGAGAAATTAATTTTCTCCACCGAAAATACCAACCTTTCTACATGATTTCTCCAAAGGTGAATTTTGCAACTCAAAATTGAAATTTTCATGTATAAACATTACCAAGGGGTCTATTCTAAAATGATTTTTGATGTGTTTAGATAAAAAAAAATATTGAATTAAATCATATTTCTGCATATTACTATAACGACTGAAAGGTTTCAAAAAATAAGAAAATTCAAGGTTTTCATCCTATAACTTGAAAGTTGGAAAATTCTATAACTATATATGTATGTGGCTACTGAATTGTGTGCTTATGAATTCTAAACTGATATGTTTTTATGTTTGGATAGAAAATAATGATTTAAATCACGTGTTTATATATTACTGTAATGATTGAAAAACACCAGAAAACTAGAAAACTCATGATTTTCACTCTAAATCCTAAACTTAGAATTTTCATGCATAAGACATGTCAATGGTTGCCGATTTGTACATATTGATGTTCATAACTTATATTTGTTGTGATTGAATGAAAAATAATGGTTTAAAACACCTGTTTACATATTACTGTAATGACCGAAAAGTACCAAAAACAAGAAAGGTTTATGGTTTTCACCCTAACACTTAAAGTTGGAAAATTTTCATGCATATGGATTTATATATGCACTAATTCCTACATGTTTATGTTCTAAAATGATTTTTGTTTTGATTACATGAAAAATCTTGGTTCAAACCATGTTTCTATATATTACTATAATAGACGAAAAGTAAGAAAATTCAATTTTTCCTTTAATGGAGCATTCGGCCTACATTGGGATTCTTATCCCAATGTCTATAATTTTTATGGGATGTATTTTGTTAATTATTGACATGTATGTATGAATAATCAATGGTTAAATTGCATGTTGGTTGAAGGAATGACTTTAGACAAGGCTAGAGATAATTTGGTATACTTAAGGTATCTTAACCTTAGGTTGTGATTAAGATGTGAATGTGATTGGATAATATGGAAGTAAGTTGTATGATAACTTGATAATGAATTAATGATCTTGAATTGATGAAGAGATTGATTGAATAAATTGGTCATAAGAGATAAGCTTGACACTTGGAAGGTCATTAGTTAAGTTGACATATATGGAAGTGTAAGTGTACTAAGATGATTGTTAAAGTGAATTGATATTAAGATAATGATATTGTATTGACCTTAAAAAGGTATTGAAATGAATTATAATGTGTTTTCATATGGGCCTATAAAGACTAAGTGTACTAGACTTTTAAAGTCAACATGTTATGTGTAATTGAATGAGGTGCACTTATATGTGTAACTCTAAGTATATGTGAATGTTCTATGTGCATGGGGTAGTTATGGGATAGGATAGCATCATGATTAAATAAATACTAAGTATTGAATTAAATATGGTGTGAAAGCTTGAGGAGCTTTATAGGTTCAAAGGGGCTAGTTACTAATGGATATGGTAGCAACCTTCACTCTATATTTTATAAGTTACGAGTGAATATGGTTGTAGCCTTCACTTTATGTGTTATAAGTTACAAGTGAATATGGCAATAGCCTTCACTCTATATGTTAGGAGTTAGGAGTGAATACCACAACAACCTTCACTCTATATGTTATGGGTTATAAGTTTGATTTCTGCAAACCTTGC
Source organism: Reutealis trisperma (assembly GCA_947687605.1). NCBI lineage: Eukaryota > Viridiplantae > Streptophyta > Magnoliopsida > Malpighiales > Euphorbiaceae > Reutealis > Reutealis trisperma. Next base: position 508,482 of record CANTUT010000276.1, read on the forward strand.
TAAATTGCAAACCATGAACTATGATCTGTGAACCCTTTCTAAGGGATATATGTTATTGTATAAGCCATATTGTTTACTCATTGAGATAATCTATCTTATCCCTTTTCTTGTGTGGTTTCCAGGTGAGCATTATGAGGAGGCAAGGTGATAGCTCAAAAAATCTGCTCCACTTAGGTGATTTCCTTGTCCAAGTTTATTATTGTATTGTGTTATGAAGAGTCACTTTTAGATACTCTGGGAGTTCTTGTTTGGGGAGTTTCTTTTTGGAACATTATTCCTTTGATGATTTATTTAGAGTTTTAAATATTCTTTTGTTATGGATTGTATTTAAAGTATTTTTAAGTTATTCTTCTACAAATTAAGGTTTCCTTTTTATTAATGGTCAAATTGAGATAATGTTTGAGATTTTGGTATGATCCTAGGTAGTGTTATTATATAAATGAGTGGGTTATATGGGGATGGCTGACCTTATGTCTCCTCATGTTCTAAGACCATCATATCTCTAAAAATTGGGATGTGACAAAGATGGTATCAGAGTTATAGTTTTTAAGTCTAGTTTAGACTTATATGTTCATTGGGTTGATTAAGTATAATCCTAGAGCATAGAAATTTCCATGTCATGTCATTTGTAGTCTATCGCTATTATAGTTTCGTAAAATCTTAATATGCTATAGTACTCCTTGTTATTGTTTGTGTGCTTATGATTCTTTTCTCAGATGACCAAGAAAAGTACCTTTCCTAGAGGACCTCGACTTAGAGCACCCCATATGACATGCAAAAGGACCTAGCCAGAGATGTTCTAGAAGGCCCTACCTGTGATCCAACTTAAGAGGGAAAAGACTCTTGATGAGGAGGACCTTATGGAGTGTCTAAGTTATATTTGTATTTAGAGTATGATGCAGAGGTTCCAAAAAGACTGCTCTGACTTGATGAAGGAAAATCAACATCTAAGATCCCTAGTGCATGCTATAAGAAAGGACGTGGAACATATTAAGGCCAAAGATGTTGAATAAATGGGAGACCATGCACCCAATATTCACCCTAATGAGGGACACAACTGAGACCCAAGCCAGTAGTTGGTAACTATTAGCCTAGTGGCACAGGACTTACATGATAAGAATGATATTATTTAACTACTTAGCTACTTAGTATGGATTGATTTCTTTTATTGCCTAGAAAATGATTGACTTTTATATGATAGGAGAGTTATTTATGCTATAAGTTATGTGTTACATGATTAGGATACATGATACATGCCATGATATGTGATATATGCTATATGATATGTGTCTTGTGATGTGATATTATATGATGGGTGCTCATATTAAATGCATGGTCAGTATGATAAGTTGATAGTGGCGTTAAATAGGTTAGAAGGGAGTTAGCACTGAATACCCTTACCCATTATAGCTGAATGCCTCCTAAGAAGAAGGTCCGTATAGCTACTTAATCTATTAGGGCTAATGAGAATGCGGTATTGGACACCACTTTAGATATGTTTGATAATTCTAGTGCTACACATTCATTTGTATCTTTGTGTTTTGCTAAGAGTTTGGATAAAGATAAGGAGTTAATGAATGATTAGTGTCGACTCCTTTGGGAGAGATGATGGAAGTAAAATACGTATTTAAGGACTGTGAGGTAGACATTAATGGACAAAAACTTCTAGTGGAGTTGTTAGAACTTGAGGTACTAGAATTTAATGTGATCTTAGGAATGGATTGGCTATATGAACATGGAGCATGTATTAATTGTAGAGAGAAGCAAGTAGAATTTTGAACCATTGATGGGGAGAAGTTTAGATATCAAGGAGATAGGACTGAGAACTCCTAATTTGATATCAGCTTTGGGAGTTATAAGGATGTTAAGGAAGATTATGAAGAGATAATAGTAAACATAGTGGATCAACAAGAGAAAAGATTTAGAAACAAGGAGATACCTATGATCATGGTCCAATGGCAAAATCATAAAGTAGACGAGTGTACTTGAAAAGCCAAGGAAGGGATACGGCAGAAGCATCCTCAGCTTTTCTAGAACATATGAGTAAGTATTTAAATTTGAGGATAAATTTCTTTTGGGGGGGGGAGGAGAATGTAACAACCCACATACACCCTAGGAGTTTCATGATAATTGCTTGATTTTAGGGCTATTGTGATAAAGTGTGTGCTTTCATGAAATTTCATATGCTATGTGATTTATGAGCAAATGGCATGTTAGACTAGTTCTAATATGCATAATTTGAATTTTTTAATATGAAATAGGTGATTTATGTGAAACGCAAAAGCATAAAATGAATTACTGTATAAAAAGTGAATTTTCATGCACAAAGCAATTTTTAAACATAAAATAATTTTTATAAGCATTTTAAAAATATTTTTAATTAAATATTTCTAAGGGGATTTTAAAGAAAATAAGAATCAAAATATTTTATTTTTAATTATTTATAATCAACCCACAAATTGGGTTAAAAGCCCACTACACTAAAATACTCATAACTTAGCTCATTAAGGGTAATCTTGGAAATTTGTTTTAGCCATCCTTTATTGTGGCAGCCTCCATTTTATTTTCTATCATATTTTTATAAAAAATTTCTCTCAAAAATATTCTCTCAACCAAAATTCACAAGGTGCCTCCAAAATTTGTGATTTTGTGATCGTCTTTGTAATTTTTTCTCTTCTTTCAAGCTACCATTAGATTTTTATAAAACTAATCATGAGAAAAATATTTAAGGCTATATATTTACAGTTTTTCTTCTTATTAAATTTAGTTTAGGTGTTTTTTTTTTTTGAAGGAGAAACCGATTTCCAACCCTAAACACAACTCTTTCTTCACAAACCCATCAAAGGTGAAACCTAAAACCTAAAGTTGGAATTTTCATGCATATATTCTATAAAGGGGGCGATTTGTATGTTAATGTATTCTAAAATGATTTTTTTATGTTTAGATTAAAAATATTGGTTTAAATCATGTTTTCGCATATTATTGTAATTATCGAAAAGTGCAAAAAGTAAGAAAATCCATGGTTTCCATGGTATGTGTGCATATGGCCTACCTTGGGATTTTGATCCCAAGAACTATAATTTTTATATGATATATTTTAATGATTGTTGACATGTGTATATGGATGATACATGATTTAATTGCATCATGGTTGAAGTAGTAACTCTAGGCAAAGCCTAGAGAGGTTCAGCCTACACTATGGTTTCCAAACCCTAACTACCATGATTGATTAATATGTGTATATGATTAAGTGACATGTGAATTAGGTTTCTTTCTAGAAATACACTATCATTGTATCATTGTTTAAAAGCTAAACCACTATTGTTATTGAAATACATGTTATTGTTGCCTTATGTGATATTGTTAATTGTGATTACCATTAGCTCTAGTTATGGTACCTTTTACCCTTTGTGCAGAATCCTCGTGCCGATGCGGGTAATCATCGAAACCTGTGCACACGGTCTTAACTTGATGGATAGGGGTAGTGTATCCACCTTAGCTAGAAGGGGCGGTTCTAGCCATGGGACCTGATTAGCTTCACGCCTTCTACGTGATAGGAGTTGGAATTTGGTATATGGCCACCTCTCCTCTATGTGTTCGAGTGATAAAGTAATAGCCTTCACTCACTATGTGTTATAAGTGTGATTTCTGCAAACTTGCCAAATTGAACCCTTGCTAAATTGCAACCTGATTCATGAATTATAAATCATGAACTATGTGTATGAGCTATGTGTTTCCTTTCAAAGGAGTATGTGATAATGTATGTGCCTTTTTGTTTACTCATTGAGATCATCTATCTCACCCATTTTTCCTTGTGTGGTTCCAGGTGAGCAAGTGTGAGGAGGCAAGGTGATGGCTCAAGCATTCTACTTCACTTGGGGAATTCCTTGTCCAAGTTATCAATGATACTATTTTTATGAAGTCTTGTCATTAGATGCTCTGGGAATGTTGATTGATACTTATTGATATATATTATTTTCCTTATGGATTTTATATGTAATGATTTATCCTAAGTCTTCCGTAATTAATGGTATTCATCTAATGTTTTAAATGAGTTAATGTAAGACATTTGGTAAGATCCTAAGTATGATTTGTTTATATATAAGTGGGTTCTACGGGCGTGGGTGACCTTATGTCTCCCCGTGTTCTAGGACTGTCATATCTCTAGGGTTGGGATGTGACAAAGGTGGTATCAGAGCCATAATTTTTAAAAGTCTAGTTTAGGCTTATTTTATATGAGTTGCTTAAGTAAAACCCTGAAGCATAGGAATTTTCCTGTCATGTCACTTGCAGTCTATCATTAGCATAGTTTCGCGAAATCCTAGTAGATTTTAGTAATCCTTGTTATTGTTTGCTTGCCTTACAATTCTTTTGACAGATGACCAAGAAGATTATGCCTACTCGAGGATTGTGACCTAGAGCACCCCGTGTGACCTGTAAGAGGACTTGGCCAGAGATGCTTGAGAAAGTAGTAACTGTCATTCACCCCATGAAAGATAAGACCCTTGACAAAGAGGAGGACCCCGAGGAGCGCTTAGATCCTGATTGGGTATATAGTAAGGTTCAAAAATTGGAGGATAGCTATTCATACTTGAAGTAGGAAAACCGACATCTTAAGGCTATGATTCATGCACTAAGAAAGGATATGGAGCAGCTCAGGTCAAGGATTGTTGAGCATAGAGGAGATTACTCGCCAGTGAGGTCTGCATCTTCAACTAATCGCCATCAAGATAGAGATTTTCTTTGCTACCAATGTGGCAGCAGTGGCCATGTCGCTCTTGATTGCTCTGGAGGTAGACACGATAACTAGGTCGAGTAGATATGATGATTGACATAATGGCATAGCACTTTATATGATATGAATGATTTTCCTTGATTGCCTAGTTACCTAGTATGAGATGATTTCTTTCATTATTATGCTATAGTGTGATATTATGAGATATATGCTATATGATTATGATATGTGATATGTGATTCATACATGACATGTGCTTAGTGATGTGACATGGTAAATGCATGATAATGTGTGCTAGGATAAGGGGGAGGTTAAATGGGTTAGGATAGGGGATTAGTACTAAATTCCCTTATTATGATAGATAGAATGCCTCCCAACAAGAAGGTTGCAACAGTTGCCCGATCCATTAGGGCTAATGATGATGTTATATCCGACACCGCATCGAATGCTGCCTCTGCACCTATACGGTTAAGAGAAAGATCCAACTCGAGGGCACCGACTATAGGCTCTAGCGAGCAAGCATTTTTGCAAGAAGTGCAAGCCATGCATAAAGAAATGAGAGATTTACGCAAGGAACTGGATGAGCTATGAGCTCAAAGGTGAGAAGCACCACTAACTCAGGAAAGGAATGGAGTTACACCTCCTGCGATAGCGACACCTGCTCAGAGAGAGAGGAAATGACTACTTGATGAGGGAATGACCATGGTAGAGTTTAAGAAACTGCAACCACCTACCTTTTGTGGTGAGGAAGAAGATGACCCTCATGAATTTTTGGATGAGATGGATAAGCTAGTTTGTCATTTATCTTACTTAGCTACTCGAGTGATTGAGTTCGTAGGACTCTAACTTAAGAAAGAAGCTTAGTACTGGTGTGAGAGGAGTATTAAAGAACAACTTTACGGGGCTGACCCACCTACATGGGCAGAGTTTAAACAAGAAGTAATGGATCAGTTCTTGCCAGAAGGAGAAAGGCAAGATAGGGCATTGCAGTTCGAGCAACTGAAGTAAAGGCCAGGAATGTCCGTGTCAGATTATGCTAAGGAGTTTAATCGACTTAGTCGATTCGCTATCAACATCGTTCCTATCGAAGCAAGTCACATCAATTGTTTCCTTAGAGAACTGATCACGCCTCTATTCAATTCATTGGCAGCAACCGAATTTCCAATCTTAGCCAAGCTCATAGACAAGGCCAAGGTCATGGAGAAAAGATACAAGGCAGAGAGAGCCGAGCGAGCTGAACGAGACCAGAAGGAAAGGCATGAAAACAAAGGACATAATGGACAACATGGAAATGGAGGAGAACCAAAGAAGGAGTTCTCATCATCTAGACCACGAAATGGCCAGACTAAGCAAGATATCCCCACTTCCGACAAATGTGGAAAGAAACATTCTAAAATCTACTGGAAAGATACTAGTGCTTGCCTTAGGTGTGGGCAAATGGGGCACTTCATAAAGGATTGCCCTCAGATGAGGAGCCAAGGGAATGGGACCACAGTGCAATCACAATATAAGCCATTCCAAATGCAAGGATAAGGAGTCAAGGACAAGGGGCTAATGGTTGGGAATGCACTGACGACAGAAAATAATAGCAAAGGTCGAGTCTTCGTATTAAATCTGCAAGAGGCTCACGATTCGCACACCGCCATCATAGGTATCATCCCCATCCAAAGTTCTAGCACAAAATGTTTAATTGATTATGGTGCTACCCATTATTTTGTGTCGCCTTGTTTTGCTAAGTACTTGGGTATAGATAAGGAATTGATGAGTGAACCGTTAGTAATAGCAACTCCTTTAGGGGAAGTGATGGAAGTAAAGTATGAGTGATGGAAGTAAAGTATGAGTATAAGGGCGGTGATGTAGACATTAATGGACAAACACTTCCGGTAGTGTTGCTAGAATTAAACGTACTAGAATTCAATGTGATATTAGGGATGGACTGGTTGTATGAGCATGGAGCTCATATCGACTGTAGAAAGAAACTTGTCGAGTTTCGAACTAGAGATGGAAAGGAGTTTGTGTACCAAGGAGATAGAAATGAGAATCCTCTGAACTTGATATCGGCCTTAGGAGTGAGGCAAATGTTAAGGAAAGGATGCCAAGCGTATCTAGCCCACGTAGTCGACACTGGCAAAGAAGCTACCATTCAAGACAAGAGCATTCCAGTGGTGGACGAGTTCATGGACGTCTTGCCCGAAGATTTACTCGGATTACCCCCTGATCATGAGATCGAGTTCAATATCGAACTACTACCTAGTACATAACCGATATCGATACTGCTATATCGTATGGCACCAATGGAGCTAAAGGAGTTAAAGAGGCAATTGCATGATCTGCTCGATAAGGGCTTCATTCGACCAAGCAGTTTGTTATGGGGCACTCCAGTGTTATTCGTAAAGAAGAAAGATGGCTCATTCCGAATGTGCATCGACTATCGTCAACTTAACAAAGTCACTGTGAAGAATAGATACCCATTGCCGAGGATCAATGATCTTTTTTATCAGCTGCAAGGAACTGGTCACTTCTCCAAGATTGACTTAAGGTCAAGCTATCATCAACTAAAGATTTGAGGGGAAGATATCTACAAGACTGCCTTCCGTACTAGATATGGACACTACGAGTTCACAGTTTTGCCATTTAGTTTGACGAAGGCTCCTGCTGCTTTCATGGACTTGATGAATTGAGTATTCAAGCCATTCCTTAACAAATTCATGATTGTGTTCATCGATGACATCCTGATTTACTCAAAGAATAAGGAGGAACATGAAAAACATCTGAGGATTGTGCTTCAAATGTTACGTGATCACCAACTCAATGCTACGTTATCTAAGTGCAAATTTTGGATGGAGTCGGTCAACTTTCTTGGACATGTAGTAAGTAAGGAAGGAATTCAAGTTGATCCCAAGAAAGATGAAGTGGTAGCGAATTGGCCAAGGCCCACAACAGTCTTAGAAGTGTGAAGTTTCTTGGGCATGGTGGGATATTATCATAGATTCATACAAAAATTTTCTAAGATAGCAGCCCCATTGACCAAGTTTACAAGAAAGCAAGTTAAGTTCAATTGGGAAGAGTCCTATGAAAAGAGTTTTCAGAAGCTCAAGGAGTGTTTGGTATCGGCTCCAGTTTTGGCATTACCAGAAGGAGAAGAAGGATTCATTGTCTAATGCGACGCCTCGAGAGTAAGACTTGGGTGTGTTTTGATACAAAATGGTAAAGTCATCACCTATGCATCATGACAACTAAAGAGACATGAAGTGAATTACCCTACTCACGATTTAGAATTAGTTGCAGTAGTGTTCGCCCTAAAGATCTGGAGACATTACATGTATGGGACAAAGTGTGAGATCTACACGAATCATAAGAGTTTGTAGTACATTTTGAGCCAAAGAGACCTTAATCTAAGACAAAAGAAATGGATTGAATTATTGAAGGATTATGACTGTCAAATTCTCTATCATCCCGGGAAGGCGAATGTAGTGGCAGATGCCTTGAGTCGAAAGTCGGTGGGAAGCCTAGCCCATGTGGCTGTGAGAAAGAGGCCGATCGTGAAGGAACTAAAGGAATTGTTTAATCAAGGATTGAAACTGGAGATTGGAGGATCAAGAGTGTTATTGGCTCATTTTCAAGTAAGATCTAAGTTAATGGAAGAAATAAGGGATTCACAAGATAAGGACCCATACTTGGTGAAGTTGAAGCATGAGATGAGAGAAGGAAAGAACTCTGAGTTTGAGGTAATCAATGGAATTTTAAAGTGTAAGAATAGAGTATGCATGCTTGATGTGGATGGACTAAAGGAAAGGATATTAAAGGAGGCACATCAGACACCTTACTGTGCTCATCCTGGAACTACCAAGATGTACCATAATGTGAAAGCTAATTATTGGTGGCTTGGATTGAAGAAGGATGTGGCTAAGTTTGTAGCATCCTGCCTGACTTGCCAGCAAGTCAAGTATGAACATCAGCGACCCTCAGGACTACTATAAGAGATTCGACTACCTGAATGGAAGTGGGAACGCATCACTATGGACTTCGTTGTTGGTTTGCCTAGAACCTCCGAAGGATATGACTCTATATGGGTCATAGTAGATAGATTGACAAAGTCTGCTCATTTCTTAGGAGTTAAGACCACATATTCTGCAGCTCAGTATGCACAATTGTATATAGATGAGATCGTGAAACTACATGGAGTACCAATTTCTATCATCTCAAATCGAGGAACTCAATTCACCTCGAGGTTCTAGCAGAAGTTACAAGAAGCGTTAGGAACACAACTAGATTTTAGTATGGCATTTCACCCTCAAACAGATGGCCAGTCTAAAAGAATGATTTAGACACTCGGGGACATGCTAAGAATGTGTCTCTTGGACTTTGGCGGTAGATGGGATAAGTATTTACCCTTGATTGAATTCGCCTACAACAATAGCTATCATTCATCCATTGGATTGGCGCCATAAGAAGCGTTGTACGGGAGAAGATGTCGTTCTCTGATTTTTTGGATTGAACCTAGAGACAAGCATGTAGAAATGCCCGAATTGATTAAGGAGACCACCAAGAAAGTACCAATAATTCAAGATCGATTGAAGACGGCATTCATTCGGCAAAAGAGTTACGCGGACCCTAAGCAAAAGGAAGTCCAATTCGCTGTGGGAGATCACGTATTCTTAAAGGTCTCGCCAATGAAAGGAGTTATGAGATTTGGCAAGAAAGGGAAAATTATGACCTCATTTCATTAGTCCTTTCAAAATCTTAGATAAGGTTGGAGAAGTGTCTTATAGACTTGCCCCGCCTCCAACTTCGGCGCATGTGCACCCAGTATTCCACATCTCAATGTTAAGGAAAAATGTGTCAAATCCATCATACTCTCTTTTACCTCCAGACATTATGTTAGATGAGCAACTATCCTATGAGGAGTCACTGATAGCTACAGTGGATCAATAAGTAAAGAAGTTAAGAAATAAGGAGATAACCATGATTAAGGTTCAGTGGCAAAATCATGGGATAGATGAGTGCACTTGGGAAGCGGAGGAAGAGATGCGACTAAAGCATCCTTAGCTTTTTAAGAGAAATGAGGTAAGGGTTTAAATTCGAGGATGAATTTCTTTAAGGGGGGAGAATGTAACAACCCACGCCCACCCTAGGAATTTTTGCAATAAATTGCTTGATTTAGAACTAATAAGGTTAAGTGTGTGCTTGTGTGAAAATTTGTGATCTGAGTGATTGATGAGTATGTGGCATATTAAATTAATTTTAATATGCATAATATGTGTTGCTATTGTGAAATAAATGATTTGCATGAAGTGCATTTGCATAAAAGAATTTATTTAAAATAAAATGAATTTTCATTCATAAGACAATATTTAAGTATAAAATAATTTTATGGGTATTTTTAAAAAAATTTTAAATAAATATTTTTGGGGGAAATGTTCCAGAATTAATAAGAAAAATATTCTTTTTATTTTAATTCTTATTCAGCCAAAAATTTAAAGGAAAAGCCCAAATACCCAAAAGCCCACTACACCAAAATCCTCCTAACCTAATTCATTAAGGGTATTAGTGGAAATTCCACTCCAACCCTAATATATATTCTAAATTTCAACTAAACAAGGGTTTCCAGCAGCCATTCTCTTATTCTTTCTGTATCTTGGAAGAAAATTCTCTCAAAATATTTCTCTCTACAGAATATTGAAAACACCTTTCTATTTCGCGATTTCGTAACCGTAATCGTAAGTTTTTATTCTCTTTCGATTTCTAAACTGATTGTGATTGCATTTTAGTTGAAGGTATGATCCTAGACAAGCTTAAATGCATTTTGGTATACTTAAAGTATACTTAAGGTATCTTAGCCTTATATTGTGATTAGAATGCAAATGTGATTGGGAAATTTCGAACTAGATGTTATGATGACTTGATGATGAACATATGGTTATGAGTTAATGAAGTGAAAGGGATCATAAGAGTTAAGCATGATGCTTGAAAGGATAATTATTAAGTTGACATGAATGGAAGTGTAAAGTGAACCAAGATAATTGTTAAAGTGAATTGATATTGAGGTAATAATATTGGGATGACCTTAAAAAGGTATTAATGTGATTATAATGTGATATCATGAGAGCCTATAAGGCCTAAGTGTGCAAGACTTTTACAGTCAATGTATTATGTGCAAGTGACGAGTACACCTATGTGTGGACTCTAAGTGTATATGTATGCTATATGTGCATGGGTAGTTATGGAATAGGAGAATCATGAGTAAATAAATACTAAGTATTAAATCAAATCTTATGTTAAAGTTTGAGGAGCATTAGAAGTGCAAGGGGACTACGTGTACTAGGAGTAAAGGAACCCCAAGGTGAGTAAACATCATATTCATTCTTCAAGTATGGGCAAATGCCACATTCATGTTATAAGTGTGAACAACATTTTGTTGTGTTACAAGAATGTGATATATTGTTATGTGAGCCTTTGTGATCTATGAAACCTAAGTTTCTTTCTATTCTAAATATTATTATATGATTTCTTTGTCAAGCTTGGGTTGTAAGGGACATTTGGTCCAAAACTATTTTGTTTACCCAATGAGAATTTCTTGTGATTAACACCCTAACTTGCATTCTTTCTAGAACTACACTATCATTGTATCATTATTTAAAAGCTAAACCACTATTGTTATTGAAATACATGTTATTATTGCCTTATGTGATATTGTTAATTGTGATTACCATTAGCTCTAGCTATGGTACCTTTTACCCTTTATGCATAATCCTCGTGCCGATGCAGGTAATCATCAAAACCTGTGCACACGGCCTTAACCCGATGGATAGGGGTAGTGTATCCACCTTAGCTAGAAGGGGCGGTTCTAGCCGTGAGGCCTGATCAGCTTCACGCCTTCTACATGATAGGAGTTGGAATTTGGCATAAGGCCACCTCTCCTCTATGTGTTCGAGTGATAGAGCAATAGCCTTCACTCACTATGTGTTATAAGTGTGATTTCTACAAACTTGCCAAATTGAACCTTTGCTAAATTGCAACCTGATTCTTGAATTATAAATCATAAACTATGTGTATGAGCTATGTGTTTCCTTTTAAAGGAGTATGTGATAATGTATGTGCCTTTTCATTTACTCATTGAGATCATCTATCTCATCCCTTTTTCTTTGTGTGGTTCCAGGTGAGCAAATGTGAGGAGGCAAGGTGATGGCTTAAGCATTCTACTTCGCTTAGGGAATTCCTTGTCCGAGTTATCAATAGTACTATTTTTATGAAGTCTTGTCATTAGATGCTCCAGGAATGTTGATTGATACTTATTGATATATATTATTTTCCTTATGGATTTTATATGTAATGATTTATCCTAAGTCTTCCGCAATTAATGGTATTCATCCAATGTTTTAAATGAGTTAAAGTAAGAGGTTTGGTAAGATCCTAAGTATGATTTGTTTATATAGAAGTGGGTTCTACGGGCGTGGGTGACCTTATGTCTCCCCATGTTCATGACTGTCATATCTCTAAGGTTGGGATGTGACATCTTGCCCATAATTACTTGTGTTTAGAGAATAAAGAAGAAAATAGAAAACTTCTGCAACTATGAGTGAATATAGTGTAGTGTGTGAAATGAAGAAGATGATGTTTAAATAGAAGAAAGAATTATTTAAATATTAGGATTTGTGTTTTCAAAATCTAAAAAGAAAGAGTAGGGGAATGGTGTTGTAAGGCTTAGGGTTATATAGGTGTGTAAGAGTGTGATGTAAAAAGTCATATATTTTGGGAAGAGGTGTGATTCTTTTTGGAAAAGATACAACTTTTCATTGATTTGTTTTGGGAAAAGAGTGCTGAATAAGTTAGTTTTTGACCAAAAATAAGAATAAAATAAATTACAATTGAATTAGGAATGAAAAGAAAAGGAAAATTGGTGTAAAAACTCAAAAATTTGAGTATTCCAAAATCTGTTAATTGTACCAAGTTGGCACAATAGGGCATGACTCAGCACAGATGCATTCTGTCACGAGTCGGCACCTATGGGCACGACTCAGCACAAACTCAGTCTTAAATTTTTTTTTTATATATACCATGTGTATGTGTTATAAAATCAAAATAAAATTATTAAACATCAAAACTTAAACATTATATTAAATAAACATGAAATTCGAAATAAACAAACACAAAACTTTAAAATAATTAAATATACTATATAGTAGATGAACATACTATTAAGTAGAGAGGGTTACCAACCTTGATTATTCTAATGGTGCACCAGCAAAGTAAGGTTTAAAACGATGGCCATTTACCTTGAAAGATTCGCCTTTTCATTAGCAATCTCAATAGTTCCATATGGATGGACTTTAATAATTTTAAAAGGTCCAGACCATCTTGATTTTAGTTTTCCAGGAAATCGTCTTAACCTTGAATTATAGAGTAAAATAACCTCACCTTTTTGGAAATCCCTGTTAAGAATGTTCTTATCATGCCATAACATAGTATGATCTTTATATAACTTTGCATTCTCATATGCATTTAACCTTGGTTCTTCTAGTTCATTGAGTTGCAAAAGTCTTTTCTTACCTACTTTGTCCATATCAAAGTTCAAAGCCCTAGTTGCCCAATACGCTTTATATTCAAGTTCAACGGGTAAATGACAAGATTTACCATAGACTAATTGATATGGGGTAAGGCCAATGGGAGTTTTAAAAGCAGTTCTATATGCCCATAAGGCATCATCTAGCTTTAATGCCCAATCTTTACTAAAAGAGGAAACAGTCTTCTCTATAATCCACTTAATTTCCCTATTGCTTACCTCAACTTATCCACTTGTTTGTGGATGGTAAGGAGTAGCTATTTTATGATCAACTCCATATTTTTTAATCAAACTTTCTATGATATTATTACAAAAATGGGAACCTCCATCACTTATCAAAGCTCTTGGAGTGCCAAACCTAGGAAATATTACTTTTTTAAGCATTTTCTTGACTACTTTAGCATCATTAGTAATAGTAGGTATTGCTTCAACCCATTTAGACTCATAGTCTACCATAACTAAGATGTATTTATAGCTTAAAGAACTAGGGAAAGGACCCATAAAGTCCATACCCTATACATCAAAAAGTTCTACCTCAAGAATGCCATTTAAAGGCATCTCGTTTCTCCTAGATATATTACCCATTCTTTGACATCTATCACATGTAAGGACAAATTCTGTAGCATCTTTGAATAAAGTAGGCCACCAAAAACCAGATTGTAATACCTTAGAAGCCATTTTTGTTGCACCAAAGTGTCCACCCACATCTAAGGAATGACAATGTTTCAAAACATCTTGAATCTCACCTTGAGGAATGCATCTCCTTATTAGCCTATCTGCACATCTTTTATAAAGCAAGGGTTCTTCCCAATAATAAAATTTAGTATCATGCAAAACATTTTTTCTTTGCCTATAATCCAAACCATAAGGAAGAATACCACTTACAAGAAAGTTAGCAATGTCAATATACCATGGAATTTCTTGCGATACAACATTAAACAAATGCTCACCTTGGAAGGTCTCATATATTGGTACTCCATCATCAAGCTTCCTCAAACCTTCTTGATCAAATCTAGAGAGATGGTCCGCCATAAGGTTTTCACTCCATTTCTTATCCCTTACTTTCTATACAAACTCTTGGAGTATAAGAATCCACCTTAGTAGCCTAGGTTTAGCATCCTTTTTACTTAAGAGGTACTTTAAAGCAACATAGTCAAAATATACAATTACCTTTTGACCTACCAAGTATGCTCTAAATTTATCAAACCCATAAACTATGGCTAGTAGTTCCTTCTCCGTAGTTGTATAGTTGATTTGGGCATCATCAAGTAGCTTATTTGCATAGTAAATTACATAAGGCTTACCTTCCTTCCTTTGCCCAAGGACTGCTCCAACCACGAAATGACTAGCATCGCACATAATTTCAAAAGGTTGCTCCCAATTAGGTGGCTACAAAAGCTTTCTTTAAGGTCTCAAAAGCTTTATGACATGCTTAATCGAACTCAAAGGTAGCTTCCTTTGCAAGTAATTTGCACAATGGCTTGGCGATTTTGGAAAAATCCTTAATAAACCATTTATAGAACCCGACATGTCCTAAGAAACTTCAAATGTCCTTAACACATTTGGACTGTGGCAAATTTGTGATCACTTCAACCTTGGCTCTGTCCACTTCAATACCCCTTTTGGATACCATATGCCTTAGTACTATTCCTTCTTGTGCCATAAAATGACACTTTTCCTAATTAAGTACAAGTCAATGCTCCTTACACCTGTCAATAACTTTAGAGAGATTTTCTAGACAATTTTCAAAGTTAGTTCCATAAACACTAAAATCATCCATAAAAACTTCAACGCGGTCATCTATCAAGTCACTAAAGATAGAAAACATGCATCTTTGAAATGTTGCAGGTGCATTGCATAAACCAAATGACATGCATCTAAATGCAAAAGTACCATAAGGATATGTAAAAGTGGTTTTTGATTGGTCTTCGGGACATATTGGGATTTGATAAAAACCACTAAGACCATCCAAGTAACAAAAATAAGAATAATTTGCTAATTTTTCTAACACTTGGTCAAGAAATGGTAGTGGAAAATGATCTTTTTTAGTTGCTTTATTCAACTTTCTATAGTCTATACACATACGCCATCTAGTGATAGTCCTAGTAGGGATTAAATCACTTTGTTCATTCTTAATAACAATCAACCCACCCTTTTTAGGGACAACTTGGACAGGACTTACCCACTTACTATCACTAATTGAGTATATGATGCCATTATCAAGTAATTTTGTGACCACTTTTGTTACCACTTCTTTAAGAGTTGGATTAAGTCTCCTTTGACCTTTAATGAAAGGCTTAGCATTATCTTCTAAGATTATCCTATGCATACAAATATTAGGGCCAATACCTTTTAGGTCATTCAAAGAGTAACTAATGGAATCTCTTTGTTTAAGCAATACATTGCACAAAAGATTGATATTTTCTAAAGGCAAGGATGAATTCACAATAAAAGGGAATTTAGATTTAGAATCAAGGAATGCATATTTCAAATTAGATGGTAAAGGCTTGAGTTCTAGATTTATTTCTTTAGAAGAAGAAGAACTTCCATTATCATCTCTTTCTAAAGGTTCAAACCTAGAAGGTCTAATAGAATTATGATTTGCTATTTGATTTATTTCTTCTTCTTCTTGCCTTTGGTAAAGCTGAATAGGATCTTGACTCATACAGTCATATTTAACTTCATCTATACACTCATCAATCAAATCAAATGAATCAATTCTACATACTCCTTCCATAGGAGAGGATTTTATAATTTTAAACACGTCAAACTCCATGAATTCATTGTTTACCTCAAATGTGATTTTACCTTTCTTTATGTCAACAATAACACCTATCGTTACTAAGAATGGTCTTTCAAACAAGATAGGGATCTCAAGGTCTTCCTCCATGTCTAGGACAACAAAATCTGCAGGAACTATAAATTTACCTACTTTTGTTGACACATTCTCAAGAATGCCAATTGGATAGGTAATAGTCTTGTTAGCCATCAAGCAACACATGTTAGTAAGCTTAAGTTCACCCAAATTAAGTCTTAAATAGATAGAATATGGCATTAAACTGACACTAGCACCAATATCACATAAAGCTTTATCAAAATACTTTCCTCCAATCATGCATGGAACGATGAAACATCCATGATCTTTTTATTTAAGGGGGACTTAGAAAACATGGCTTTTGACTCTTCTACTAAAGATACTAGACCATAGTCTTCTAGTTTGCTTTTATAGGAGACCATGTCTTTCAAAAATTTACCCCAAGTTGGCATATCCTTTATAGCATCTAAGAATGGAATAGTAATAGTAATATCTTTAAGATACTTTAGGAATTTTCCAAATTGCTTATCTATGTTCCTTCTTATGAACCTTTGAGGAAGGGGCAAGGTCTTAAGGTCTACTTTAGAATCATTAACCTTAGGTGGTATGACACTTTCATTTTTATTATTACCTTTAATCCCACTCCCTTTGTTACTTTCTAATTTTACTTCGTCATCACCTACTATATCATTTTTATTCTCATTAGTAGTATTTTTAACCATCTTACCACTTCTTAGAGTAATTGCTTGGCAAGTCTCTCTTTGAACAAATTTCGGTTGACTAGGTAACTTACCTACCAGTTTAGGGTTAGAAGAAGAGGCTTGTTGGCAATTTGAGTTTCTAAAATTCTGTTGTCAGTAGCAAGTTGATCAATTTTGGAGTTAAGTTCTTTAAATTGCTCCTCACTTTGTTTATTAGTGGATAGTTATGTTCCTACAAATTACTCTAGGAGGGTCTCTAAATTAGATTTAGGTGGTGTAGGAGTATAGGGTTGCTTCATAGGAAAACTTGGTGGTTTATTTAGTTTGAGATTTTGGTTAATAGGTGGGTTCAATTGGGAGGATGGGTTAGACCAAGAAAAACCAGGATGGTTCTTCCATTAAAGGTTGTATGTGTTTGAGTTCATACCCATTCTTTGGTTATACCCCCCTTAGACATAATTTACCTCCTCATTTGAACTACATTGGGAATAAGGATGAGGACCTCCACATAGTTTACAAACAACATCAGTATTTTCAATAGAATTAATTTGAGTTTTACTTACCATTTTGGTGAGTGCATCTACCTTTGCTGTTAACAGGTTAATAGTGTCAAGTTCCAAGATCCTTTTTGCTTTTTCCATGGTTGTCTCATCTCCCATATATCCTTGGGATGCAAGTTCTTCAAGTAAAGTGATAGCCTTTCTTACTGTCTTATCCATCCATTTACCTCCGGATGCGGCCTTGACTATGTTGCGATTCTCATTTGTCAATCCGTTATAGAAAATTTGAGGAATCATCCAATTGGGCAATCCATGATATGGGCATTGCCTTTAGAGTTCCTTAAATTTTTCCCAAGAAGTATAAATTGTTTCATTGGGATTTTGCTTGAAGGTGGTGATCTCATTGCAGAATTTTGCAATCTTACATAGAGGGAAGTACTTTTAAAGGAATGCTTGCTTCAATTGACCCCAAGCGGTGATTGATTCACTTGGTAAACTTGCTAACCATATTTGAGCTTTCTCTTTAACTAAAAATGGGAATAGCCTCAATCGAATTGCATCATCCGACACTCCATTTATTTTAAATGTTGCACATATGTTCAAGAATGTCAAGATGTGTGCATATGGACCCATCCCTTACAAACCATCAAACTGATTATTTTGCACCATTTGAATGATGCTAGGTTTGATTTCAAAGTTGTTGTTTGCAATGGAAGGAGCCATTATTCCCCCCATACTACTCGTGATGTCAGGCATGGCAAAGTTGCCTAACGTTCGTCTTTCTCTAGCCATTACTCTTAAGTCATGTTCATCTTCTTCTCTTTATCTTTGATTCCTATGCAAAGCATGAAAAGTTCGATCAATTTCAAGATCAAATAGAAGATCGTTAGAGCTTCTACTTTATTGCATGTTCAACTAAACTAAAAAAAATAAAAATAAAAATCATAAAACAAAAACAAAAACCTAAAACAACTTTTTACAATCCTAAATTAATAAAAATTACAAACAAGCTCCCTAGCAACGGCGTTAAAAATTTGTTAGGCCTATCATAGGTGACCTAAATCCAAAAAGGATTAGTATAGGATTAGTAGGATGTCGAACTATGGGGAACTTGGGAATTTTGTATTAATTGGATAGTTACTAGGATGGATAGGCAAAGATATTAAATAAGAGACTTAAAACTAACTATATGCTACTATACTAATATTGCGATAAAGGATGTTGATTAGATTGAATTACAAGTCAAATTTGATTTTAATAAGATATGTTACATGCAAGCAATGATTGAGAGTATGGTCTATAATTCCTAAAAGCAACTCTCGTTGTCAATTAGAAGTGTTTAATCTAGACTCTATGAGCATTCTCATGTCATCATAGAGATAGAAAAAAACTATAAATATTCATGCCAATACTATAATTCCCCTTAGAGTGGATTTGCTTGTCTCTAAGTGCTTATCCTATTCTCTAAGTATTTTCAATTGTTTTTCCATCAATTTATCCTAACTCTCATTATGAATAATTTGACTAACATATTATACATGATGATCAAGCACATACAACATTAATTAAGCACACAATTAAAACTAAATCATGCAAAGCATATAAGAAATAGAATGATTAAAACCAATACTTTATTGCAATTCAAAGAAACCAAACTAGTGTATATTCATAGTGTAAATGACAAAGTTTAGACAAGAAGACAAGATGAACATCAAGGAACAAAGATAAAAAAGACATGGGAAAGGAAACTTTGATGATGTTTTCTTCAATCCTTGCTCCAGAAATTTACTTTGAAGAAGTGTCCTTGAATGCTTGCTTGAATTCCTTGGTGACTCTTCAATCTTGTTCTAACTTTGAACACTTGAATTACACTCTCAATTACTAACTTAATATATGAATAATACTAACATCACATATCTAAAATTCTATAAAACACTCTTATTTATAGGTTTCTAGGTGTCCCAAGTCATGTCTATTGCAAAAAGAAGCCTTTTGTGAAGTGTTTTGATGAAAAGGCACCATAACTACTCGAGACAAGCTAGGATGAGTCGGCACCATATGGTTTTGGCATGACTCAGCACCATAGGGCACGAGTTAGCACTATGATATTCTATCATGACTCAGCACCTATGGGGCATGAGTCGGCATGGGCTTGTCTTGGCCAATCCTTACAAAACCTCTTCCTTTTCAAGCATAGAACCCTTGATCCTTCGATAGTTACCTGGATTACTTAAAGAACACTTAAAAACAAGATTAAAAGCACCACTTTAAAGATAAAATTCATGCATACAAATACAAAATTAACTATTAATTGATTAGTTTAGGTATACATATTTGCATCATATCAGAGGGTGAGCCATTAGAAAAACTCTTGTATAGGTTTAAGTATGAGCCTAAGGGAAACACTTGTAAGGGTTATGTGTGAACCATTGAAAACACATTGTAAGTTTCGAGTGAGCTTGAAACTCTTTGTAAGTATCATCTAGTAGTAGAATACCCAATTGAGATTAGGGAGTGGATGTAGGGTTCGTTAATATCCGAACCACTATAAAATTGATTGTGTTCATTCTCCTTCCTTATCTCTTTCTATCATTGTTTAATTTCCCACCAATTCAACCCACCTTCTTGGTGCATAAGGGCAAACAATTGGGATGTGACAGTACCCAACCTTTGTGAGGGGGGAATGCTAAATCGCAAGACCCAATCAGTCTTGAATAGTGTGATGCTTGTGAGCGAGTAAAGCTTAGGTTGCCACTCTTTAATATTCATGTATGGGAAGTTTTTCACTTCAAAGACATTACTATTTCTGCTAAAACATATTCTAAAGTTCTAAATGACCAATTTTGATTAATATCACCCCATTGCCATCTTGAACCTATCTAAGTGATAACATCTTATATTGCCTTTGTATTATGTTATATTATTATGTAATCACTGAACTTGTCTCATTCCATAGTTGTTTAAAATTTTCTAGGTTAGGGTGACCCATTGGCAAAGTAAATTCTAAGCTATGCTTCTCCGCTTGGAACTTGCTCTACTTAATTGCTATGTTTTGAGTTTTGCTTATGACACTCTAAAGATAATCAATCTAGAGCTCCATGGTACTTAAAGCCTTAGTATTAAAATGTATTGTATTAGAAAATATTGTAAACAAATGATATTAATTGCTATACATCCATATTTATGATAGTAAGTAAGAATGTATGAAAAGTATTCATTAATACTTAGGAATGACGTCCCAATCAATGGTTATGAAATGGCATTCAAAAGTAATGGCTACAAATGAATGGATAAAGAAATAATGGAAATAGTAAAAAATAAATGGGGTTTTGATCTTGGGATAGGTTATAAATTGGAATATACTAAATAATAATAAGTTTAATGGGGTTTTATGGGTTTAGTTATAGAGGTAAGCCATCACGCTGTCTAAGGCTAGACGTCGCCTACCATTCAAGGTAAGTTTTTTTCCCTTTTCTTTATTTTATTTATTGTTTCTCTCATTGGGATTTGTGTTCTAAGGCTCCTTACCTAATTCTTGATTTGCCAAGATAGTTAATTGGAACCTGACTTAATTAACTCCACTAGGTAATCAATTAGTTAAATCAATCAACTCAACCCTCATTTAATCAATTAATCAAAACATGATAAAATGGCTAGGCTAGGCTAAACTAACCCCTTCATAAGAAGGGAGAACTGTATAGGTTTTGATTCCTTTTAAAAGGGATACACAGGCATGCTTCATTTAAGCATTGAATCCAATTAAAACTAACTCTCACCCCCCCTATCACCTTCTTTACTTGCTTTTAGTTTTGTTTTCTTTTACTTTATTATTAGGCTTAGTTTGGGGAATGTGTGACTTCCCTAGAACCCATAAGGCTAGAGGAGGTATCCTTAAGTTTGAGATTTTATTGTAATATTAACATTCATTTATTTCCAACCTTGATTGTTGTAAACCCTCAATTTTGCACCCTCATTATCCAATCACAGCTTTTGCACCCGCTAAGTTTAACGAGCTACACAGAGCCATTACGACAGTCCTAAAGAAAATTTTTTTAGCCTTCAATTATATTGCTACCGGACATCCAAATTTCCTAAACTCCATACCAACCAATTTCAAAAAAAAAAAAAAAAAAAAAAAAAAAAAGGCCACGTCAGTTGCCGTTGAAGTAGCCGGTGGCGCCACCAGCTGTCTAGGCGGCTTTGTCGGCATCTCCGACAGTGTGCTACCTAGAACACCGGCAGTGCCACCCAGAGGCCCGGTGGCGCGGTCCCCCCACCCTTTTTGCAATTCCCAAAATGCCCCCAATCTAATTTTTTAGAATTTTTTTAGCCCTACCCTTTTAGTCTTTTCACTTTGTAACTTTCGAAACTACCATCACCCACTATTCCTATAAATACCTCACTCCACTTCCCATTTCTACATACCTCTAGAATTAGTATTGATAGTTATCTACTGATTCCTCTCTTCTTTTCTCTCCAACCACTCTCTAATTAATTAATTAATCTTTTTAATTAATTAATTATCTCACCCTAATCAAGTTAATTAATCTTTTTAATTAACTAAAACTCTTCTCTTAATTAAAATTAATCATTGAATTAATTAATTAATTAATCTTTTAATTAAATAATTAATCACTTTTTTCCAAAATTAAATTAATCCTTTTTCTCAATCCACATTTCATCCAATTTAATTAATTAATCTTTTTAATTAATTAATCCATCCACCCTTTTCATCATATCAATTAGTTAATTAATCATTTTAATTAATTAGTTAATTAATCTCCCAATCAATCCAATCATCTGATCCTGATAAAACAAAACTTTAGTCTAGTAAAACCCTCTGCTTATCAAAAGCAAAGGTATCAACCTTTTTCCTCACTCTCAACATACCCAAACCAAAATCAATCTAATCAACTCTTAAACCCCTCCACTTAACCATGGAATGAACTACGTGGGTTTTGATCCCCATTCAATAGGGTACGTAGGCACGTTTAGAATCTAAATCCAAATCTCTATCAATCTCTTTTTCCTTTTTTAATTTGTGGATATTTTATTTTAACTTTCTCCTTGCACTCATGTCATATTCATACATCTTATTTACAATCATAATCTTATAATATTTATCATTCATGAAATCAATTTTTTTTATCAAAGTCAAATTAAACCTAAGAGCCAAATTTTGATTATTTAAAACCAAAAACCTAGTCCCCGAGCTTAATCTAGTTTGAGACTAGTGATTTTATCCATGGGCAAATTAAAGTAAAAAATTAATATTTGGAGTTAAATTGGGTTTTTCCTTAATTTTCCCATTTAAAAATAAATTAGGGTGGCGACTCCTAAAATTATTTTTAAAATCAACCAAATCCAAACTCAAGGGTTCCATCATGAGACTAAACCCGAATGAGCATCTTAGTTCCCTCTAGCAGACCAAGCTGGTGCTCGAGCAAGGCCTTATAGTTGGCGACTCCACTGGAGACTAATTGCCACCTTTTTTAAAATAAAAAGGAAAATAAGAGGATTACTATTTTGTTAAGGAAAAATTTTTCTAAAATAATCTCCATTTAGCTCATTAAGTATAATTTGACTTTCATGCATCACTTTGCATAATAAAGGCTCCTTGCCTAAACCTTATCTTTAGAAAAACTTTTGGATGGCAAGTAGCATTAGCTTGATAACTTTCTTTGAGTATGTTGGGAGATAGCGAAAGTGTTCCACCCCATGATGAATCCCCAACAATTTCGATGGTGTAACGAGTAATTAGTACTGTTGGACCCACGCGAGGCTCCTTGCCTCACATGTGGTTAGGTATATCGATGCTCTAGTGGGACGAAGACCCTTAAATCAAACCACCCTTCACCCTTGTGCATATAGTAGCCCTAGCCTTTGACCTTAGGTTCCATGTACCATAATAATTGATACTCTTGTATGTTTATGAAACCTTTTTCAACTCGCATCACACCATGATTATGCATACATAACATGAGAAGCTCAACAAGGTCCACCCTTAAACACTTCAAAGACCCAAACCGGTGGTTCGTTGCCCCAAAACACCTCACACACTCACCCTATCAACATGTAAACCCAGTGACTAACCATGTGGAAGGAATCCTTTTCCCGACACACCTTCACATTTATGCCATTTTTCCTTCACAATTTTGTTTTCTTACCCATTTTTCTGTTTATTTTCTATTTCAAGGTACCAATGGTCAACACTTCCGACTTCAACCAAGAGGCGATGAGCACCTTTTTCACCAATTTCCTCAAGAAATAATAGGAAACTTTTTAAGGTACACTCACCACCGCCCTTAAGACCTAAGCTGACACTTTCACTAATGCTCTTAACACCTAGTCTGCAACCTTTTCTAATGCCCTCAACTCTCAATGCCAGTCTATCATCAATGAGGTCAAGGAAATGACCAATGCCACTTTCACTCTCTCTTGCTTATGTTGAGCCTACATTTGCCCAAGCTGGGACTAACCATGCCCCTACTCCTCCCATTATCGATCTCACTAATAATGGGAAAGCACATGAAACTCCAACCTCTCCTATTGTGGACTTAAACACGACCATTCCCTCTCCCACTACGAATCCTTTTCAAAGTGGAGATTTCTCTAACTTTCTTGAAACTAAGAAATTGATGGAGAAAATTGAGGCCATGGAAAGAACACTCAAGAATGTCAAAAAGCACGAGGACATGATATATGTTAATTCTTTAGCTCTCTTTTCAAATGCATGGGTTCCTCCAAAATTTAAAATGCCAATCATGGACAAGTTCAATGGCACCACATGCCCCAAAACTCATATTAAAATGTATGTGGGCATTATAAGACCCTTTAGTGTGGATGATGAGCTCCTTCCTCAGTTATTCCAATAGTCTTTAACTGGAGCCTTTGTTAAATGGTTGTTAGACCTTGACTAGAATCACAAGAAGGCTTGGGATGACATCTGTAAAGCTTTTGTCAAGCAATACCACTATAACATTGAGATGGATGACACCTGTCAAGATTTGGAAACCACCAAACAAGGGCCAAGAGAATCCTTCACTGCAGTCCTTACAAGGTGGAGGACAAAAGCTACATAAATGATGAATTGTCCATCTGAAGTAGAGAAAATTGACATCATCATCAAAAACCTCCTCCCCCAATATTAAGCTCATTTGCAAACTCAATACCTCCCCAGCTTTAAAGCTCTCATTACCACCTCCATGAAGATCGAGGATTTGATTCAATTAAGATGAATCAAGGATGAATCCTCTAGGTATCACAAGAACACTAACTACACCACCAATACCACCAATACCACACCAACACTAACTACCCTTATCCATCGAGTTTAAGACTATGTGCACAGGTTCCAATGATTACCCACATCGACACGAGGATTTCTGCATAAAGGGTTAGAGGTACCATAGTTAGAGCTAATGGTAATCACTTATAACAATAACATATAATGAAAGCAATAGCATGTAGCATAATGGCAATAGCAATTCAACTTATTAAATGAGAGATAAAAGAATAGTGTGATTCCAAAAAGAAAATGAGGTAAGGCAACAATTATGAACGATCTTTCATATCATTTAACGAACAATAATGGCTTTGGACCAATTGTCCTTTATCAACCTAAGTTTAACAAAGAAATCATATAATTGTATTTGAAAATATAAAGAACTTGGGTTTCAAGAATATCAAAGGTTCACTTATCATAGTAGCTTGTACTTGTAACAGTAACATAATATTTACTCACCTTGTGGTTCCTTCGCTCCTAGTACTTGTAGCCCTTAAACCTCTAAAACTCCTCAAGTTCTAATATAATATTTAATTTAATACTTAATATTTATTTAATCATCATGATATCCTATCCCATAACTATCTCATGCACATATAACATTCACATATACTTAGAGTTGCATATAAATGTGCACTCATCACTTGCACATAACATGTTGACTTTAAAAGTCTTGCACACTTAGCCTTTATAGGCTAATATGAAATCACATTATAACTCATATCAATAATTTTCTCAAGTTAAATAAAATTTCATGATCTTAATATCAATTCACTTTAACAATCATCTTAGTACACTTAACACTTCCATACATATCAACTTATCAATATCCTTTCAAGTGTCATGCTTATCTCTTATAACCAATTCATTCAATCAATCTCTTCATCAATTCAAGATCATTAATTCATTATTAACTCATCATAAATCATATTTCCATATTACCCAGCCATATTCACATTTTAATCACAACATAAGTTTAAGATACCTTAAGTACACCAAATTGCCTCTAGCCTTATATAGAGTCATTCCTTCAACCAACATGCAATTTAACCATTTATCATTCATATATACATGTCAATAATCATTAAAATACATTACATAAAAATTATAGAATTGGGATAAAAATCCCAATGTAGGCCGAATACACTGTCAAAGAGAAAACTTGAATTTTCTTCCTTTTTGCACTTTCCGTCTATTATAGTAATATGCAGAAACATGATTTGAACCAAGATTTTTCATGTACTCAAAACAAAAATCATTTTAGAACATGAATCCGTATGAATTGGCAGCCATAGATGTCCATATGCATGAAATCTTCCAACTTTAGGTTTTAGGATGAAAAACCATGAGTTTTCTTGTTTTCGGTACTTTTTGGTTATTACAGTAATATGTAAACACGTGATTTAAACCATTATTTTTCATTCAATCATAACAAATATCAATTTAGAATTCATATACACACAAATTTTCAGCCATAGACATTTCTCATGCATGAAAATTCCAAGTTTAGGGTCAAGAGTGAAAATCATGAGTTTTATTGCTTCCCGTGCTTTCTGTTCATTACAGTAATATGTAAATAGATAATTTAAACCATTATTTCTCATCCAAACATAACTAGAGTCAATTTAAAATTCCAATATGTATAAATCAATAGCCATACTTGCATGTACACATGAAATTTTCTAACTTTTATATTCTAGGACGAAAACCATGAATTTTCTTGTTTTCTAAAACTTTTCAGTCATTACAGTAATATGCAAAAATATGATTTAATTTGATATTTTTCATCTAAACATATCAAAAATCTATTTAGAACACAATCATGTAAAAATTTCCTCCCTTGTAATGTTTATGCATGAAAATTTCAATTTTGAGTTGTAGGATTCACCTTTAGAGAAATAACATAAAGAGGTTAGTGTTTTTAGTAGAAAAATCATTTTCTCTTCCAAAAACTCACCTAGGCTGAATTTAATCAATAAAAATAATAAATATTTAGGTCAAAATAATTTTCTAATGATTAGTTTCATAGGAATCAAATAATAAATTGAAAGGAGAGAAAACTTACGAATACGGTCAAGAAATCGCAAGGTTTGAAGGTATTTTGTGAATTTCGGTAGGGAGAATAATTTTAAGAGAATTGATGTGTGCATATAGAATGTATGTGTGTAGGTAATTTTTCTTTAGAAAATGTATGTGTTAGGGTGCATTTTGATTTAATTTTATTCATAGTTTATGTATTGCATTCGAGAAAGGTCTTCTAAGGTTTTATAGGGGTGAAGGGCCTAAATGAAGCAAAGTCAGATGGGGGATTGAAAGGAGGCTAGTGTAGAACCATGACAGTTGAGAAAGGTAGCTAAATTGGAAGATGCAGTAGTGTCGCGAGAGCACTGTGCATCGCGAGCGCAACGATTTCAGAGTGCAGCCTAGTGTCACAGGCACGACAAGAGTCTTATTCCAAGTCCATTTTTAATTCATCCAAAGGCTAATCTTTCAAACCTAATAGGATAAGAAGGCATATTACACTATAAATAGAGGAAGAAGAGAAGAAAAATGAGAGAAAAAAGTAGAGAACAAGAAACAAAAGTCCTAGAGAGATATTGAATTCAAGAAAATCAAAATTGAGGGCTTAGGATTGAAGATTGAGAAATCCAATTTCCTTACCTCCTACAACCTTGGGTTTATGAACTTCTTTTCTTCTTGGCATTTGATTTTCATTGTAATCATGTTTAACTAATTCTTTAGTTAAGGATTAATGTTTTGAAACACAATTTCTTTCAATTATCTATATATCTAATTTATTATGGTTTGTGGTATTTGCTATGATTAATGCTTAATTTTGTTTGGCTAATAAAGTTGTGATTTGTGTTGTGTTATGCATTGAGAGATGGTAATACAATAGATTTGCAAATACTTGTTTGATTACTAATTGATAAGAGATTATAGTTAGTAATTAAATATCCTTAGGGTTTACTTGAATGCTAAATCTAGGAAATCAACAAATAGTTTAATGCAATGAGAATTGGTTGAACTATTTAGAGATAACTTGAATTTTAGTTTAGTTGATTAAATATCAAGAGAATTTAATCAATGCTATTGGATAACCCGGATCATACACTAGTTAGATATTAAAGTAATTGATTGATTGAATGTGGATAAATATTAATTCCTAACCATTAAATCTCATTGTTTCTCTTCAAATTATTTCATTGAATTTAGTTGTTTTGTTTAAATTAAAAATCAAGATTAATTCATTAAGCCTTAAACAAAGGAAAGAAATAGTGGATAGGTGGATAACATAGTCCTCATGGGAACGATACTCTATTCACTCTATATTACTATGGACTCCGTACACTTGCGAAAAATACTCAATAAGTTTTTGGTGCCGTTGCCATAGACTATTGATTTAACGTCATAATCTATTTGATTTTGTTTGATTTAAGGCAAATTTTACTTTTCTTTATTAACTTTTGTTTTGTTTTTTTTTTTTTTTTAGGTATTGATTTTTGTGTATGCACAATACTCAAAGATTGAAATATGCACTCATCCCTTACATACCTGAGCTAAATAAATATGAAAGAGAGATCAAGAAAGCAAGACAAAAAGAAATAGCTAAGATGGCATATAAAATAGGACTTGGAGGGGTGAATCAATAGCGGTAATAGAAGCAATGCGGAAATCAGAGAGGGAATCAAAGAACTTTGTTGTAGTTCTCTATGCTGGGTTTGAATGGAGTACAATAAGGAATTGTTAGACCAAAGTTCAATGCAAACAATTTTGAGATCAAGCTTGCTCTTCTTCAAATGCTTCAATTAAGTGCACAATTCAATGGATTGACTAATAAGGACCCCAATGCTCATATAGCCAATTTTTTAGAAATCTGTGATACCTTCAAGTATAATGGAGTTTCAAATGATGCAGTGAGACTTAAACTATTCCCTTTCACTTTAAAGGATAGGGCAAAATCATGGCTTAATTCACTACCATCTAGATCAATCAATACTTGGGAGCAACTTGTCCAAGCATTCCTTACAAAGTACTTTCCTCTAGCAAAGACTATAAGGATTATCAAGGAGATCACCAATTTCTAACAACTTATAGGGGAATCATTAGATGAAGCATGGAAGCGGAATAAGGAACTTCAAAGGAGCTGCCCATGCCATCATCTTCCCAATGAACTTTTGATCCAAACTTTCTATAATGGGTGCAACTCTCATACAAGAGGCACCATTGATGCAGCAGCTGGAGGATCATTAATGAGGAAAAAACAGAGGAGGCAATTAAGCTTTTAGAGGAGATGGCAACCAATAACTCTTCATGGCCTACTGAGTGTATCAAGCAACCATAAGGAAGAGATCAAAGAGGAGTTTTGGCAGTTGATCAGCTAACATCTTTATAAGCACAAGTTGCTATCCTATCAAAGCAACTTGGTGCTTTAAATGTCCCTCTAAATACTATTGTAGTAATTCGAAGTCGTTATGATTTTTATGGGGAGATGGAGCACACAAGCAATGACTATTATATGGCTAACCCTGCAACTGGGAATCAAGTGGAACAATTCAACTATGTGGGAAATCAGTTCCAAGGAAGGTCAAGCAACAACCCTTACACAAATACATATAATCCAGGTTATAGGAATCATCCCAACTTTTCTTAGGGTGGTAATAATGTGGGGTAATCAAATTTCAACAAACAATAAGGACCACCTAGATTTCAACAACTACCATAAGATGGGCTCATAAGCTTTGAATCAAAGATGGACAAGTTCATGGAAGCTCTCAACAATAAGATGTCTTGTCAAGATGAAAACCAAGGAAGGATGGAGGCAAAATTCGATCAAATTGTAAAGAAGCATTCTTCCTGGATCCATAACTTAGAGATATAAGTGGGGCAGCTTGGTAATACACTTGTAATTAGAAATCAAGGAAATCTTTCAAGCAACATGGAGCCTAATCCAAGGGAGCAGCTGAAAGCCATCACTTTGAGAAGTGGTAAGGAGCTAGCACCACCTTTGCCATAGCAAAGAGATAAAGAAAATGAAAAAGAGGTGAATAAAAGCATAGGGGATAAGACACTTAATGAATCAAATCAATAGCCGATCAACCCCCCTTCGCTTCCATATAAACCAAAGGTGCCATTCCTACAAAGGTTAAGGAAGCAACAAGTGGACCAGCAATTCTCCAAGTTCCTGGAAATTTTCAAGAAGTTGCAAATCAACATTCCTTTAGCTGAGGCTCTAGCTCAAATGCTGAAATATGCAAAGTTTCTAAAAGACATCATAACCAATAAGAGGAAGTGGGATGAAGGGAAAACTGTGCCTCTAACAGAAAATTGCAGCTTAATCATGATAAACAAGATGCTGGTTAAATTGAAAGATCCAGGGAGCTTTACAATCCCATGTGTTGTGGCAAATTTAGAATTTCCTAATTGTCTATGTGAACTTGGGGCTGGAATTGACTTGATGCCAATGTTTCTCTTCAAGAAACTTGGTTTGGGATAAGCAAAGCCTACCTCTA
Source organism: Reutealis trisperma (assembly GCA_947687605.1). NCBI lineage: Eukaryota > Viridiplantae > Streptophyta > Magnoliopsida > Malpighiales > Euphorbiaceae > Reutealis > Reutealis trisperma. The sequence goes on from CANTUT010000276.1 coordinate 538,594, forward strand.
TGCTCTTGTAATTAGCAGACCACTCAATCAAAAGACCATACAAAATCATTAAAGATTGCTTGTCAATGTACATGAATTCATCATTCTAGTGGATTTTGTGGTGCTTGACTTTGAGGAAGATAAAGATGGCTCTTTGATCCTTAGGTGACCATTCCTTAACACAAGTTGAGCCTTGGTAGATGTGTATGAGGGAAAACTTACCTTGAGGATTGGGGATGAAAAGGTGGAGTTCAACATGTCTAAAGCCATGAAACACCCTATGGAATAGGAATCTTGCATGAGGATTGATGTGATTGATGAATGCATCTCAAAAATCAAGAAAGAGGAATGAGAAGAAGCTAAATTTTTTGTGCAGAACAGTGTCGCAGATGTGACAGTTGTAGCGGGCGCAACGAGTGCAGCAATCACCAATGTTACAGGTGCACCACCTGTCGCAGGTGTGACACTAGTTAAAGTCAGATCCAAAGCTAAAATTAGGGGGACATGGTGTGATCGTGACACCTGTAGCAGGCGTGACACCCATGTTCTCAGGAATTCTGAACTTTTGGTGAGAAATGACAACCCTACCCCACCATCTATTGAAATCCTCCCCAAATAGAGCTTAAACCACTTCCAAATCACCTGAGATACACCTTTTTGAGAGGGGGAGAGACACTACCAATCATAATTTCAAACAAAATCTCAAAGGAACAAGAAAGAAGGGTAGTGGACTTGGTATAGCAAAGAATAAAAGCTATTGGGTGGCAAATCTTTGACATCAAAGGTATTAGTCCTTCCATTGTCATGTATAAAATCCACATGGAGAATGGGTTTCAAGCTACAACAGAAAGGTAAAGGAGACTAAATCCTATAATGAAGGAGGTGGTCAAAAAGGAGATCATAAAGCTCTTAGATATGGGAATCATTTATCCTATCGCTAATAACTCTTAGGTGAGTCTGATCCAATGTGTACCTAAAAAAGGGGATATGATGGTAGTGGAAAGTGAAGATAGGGAGCTATTTCAAAGAGGACAATCAATGGCTGGAGAGTTTGCATTGATTATAGGAAGCTAAATTCAACAACAAGGAAGGATCACTTTCCTCTCCCACTCATTGATCAGGTTTTGGAATGAATTGCAAGCCATACTCACTATTGTTTCCTTGATGGATATTCGGGATATAATAAGATTTTCATCTCACCATAAGACCAAGACAAGACTACTTTCACATGTCCTTATGGTACCTTCACTTATAGGCGTGTACCCTTTGGATTATGCAATGCACCTGCTACTTTCCAAAGATGCATGATGGCTATATTTTCAAACATGATTGAGGTCATTATGGATGATTTCTCTATATTTGGAGATTCTTTTGATAAATGTCTTGCTAATCTAGATCAGGTACTCAAAAGATGTGAAGACACAAACCTGGTGCTGAATTGGGAGAAGTGTCATTTCATGGTGGATGAAGGGATAGTATTATGACACAAAATTTCAAGCAAGGGCCTAGAGGTTGATAGAGCAAAAACTGAAGTCATAAAGAGATTGCCCCCACCAACTTCAGTGAAAAGAGTTTGAGCTTTCTTGGGTCATGCAAGGTTCTATAGTTAGTTTATCTAAGATTTTTCTTTGATTTCTAAACCTCTCACTAACTTATTGGTTAAAGATGCTCCTTTTGATTTTGATGCTCAATGTTTGGATGCTTTTAAGAGATTGAAAGAAGCCATAATGTTAGCCCCAATTATCTCTCCTTCTGATTGGGCTTTTCCTTTTGAAATCATGTGCAATGCAAGTGATCAAGCTTTGGGTTGTGTATTAGGATAGCAAAAAGATAAGAAGCTCCATATGATCTATTATGCAAGCAAGACATTAGCTGGAGCTCAACTCAATTACACAACTATGGAGAAGGAGATACTGGCTGTGGTGTTTATAATTGAAAATTTTTGATCATATCTTCTTGGCTCAAGGGTTATCATCTTCACCAATCATGCAGCTTTGAGATACCTTTTTGCTAAGCAAGATGCCAAGCCTTGACTCATTCAATGGGTTTTGCTTCTTCAAGAGTTTGATATCAAGATAAAAGACAAGAAGGGATCAAAAAATCTAGTAGCAGATCATTTGTCTTGATTATAAGGAATTGAGCACAAGTACAAGGATGAACAAGCCATAAATGAGCTCTTCCCTAATGAATCTCTCATGTTCATTGAATAAATAAGCACTCCTTAGTACACAGATGTGGCAAATTACTTGGTTTGTGGCATTCTACCCCCAGATTTGTCTTATCAATAAAAGAAAAGGTTCTTATTTGAAGCCAATCACAGTCTATGGGATGAGCCTTTCCTCTATAAAATTTATGGGGATGGATTGATTAGAAGATGTGTACCTGACGAAGAAATGTTAGAGGTACTAAATCAATGCCACAGTTCAGCCTATGCAGGCCAGTTCAGGGCTACCAAAATTGTTGCTCAAATTCTGGAGAGCGGATTCATTTGGCCTACTCTATTTCAAGACACTAAGAACTTCATTGCCCATTGTGATCGGTGTCAAAGAGCTAGAAAACTATCAAAGAGGAATGAGATGCCACTTACTTCCATTCAGGAAGTGAAATTATTTGATGTGTGGGGACTTAACTTTATGGGTCCATTTCCTTCTTCTTATGGGAACAAATACATTTTAGTTGGGGTTGACTAAGCGATTGCTACTCCTACCAATGATGCCAAGGTAGTGATCAAGTTCCTAAAGAAACTCTTTTCAAGGTTTGGGGTTCCAAGAGCTATTATCAGTGATGGAGGTACTCATTTTTACAACAAAAATTTTGAGTCCCTACTCAGGAAATATGGAGTCCATCATAGGGTTGCTACACCCTACCATCCTCAAACTAGTGGTCAAGTGGAGGTGTCCAATAGAGAGCTAAAAAGAATACTTAAGAAGCCAGTCAATAAGTCCCTGAAAGATTGGGCAACTAAGCTTGATGATGCTTTATGGGCATATAGGATGGACTACAAAACACCTATTGGTATATCACTATATAGGTTGGTGTATGGCAAGGAGTGTCACCTACCAATAGAGTTGGAACATTAGGCTTTTTGGGAAATAAAATTGCTCAATTTTGATTTAAAGGCTGCTAAAGGCAAGAGGCTACTAGACTTCAATGAGTTGGAGGAGATTCGACACTTAGCCTATGAGAATGCTAAGATCTACAAAGAGAAGACCAAGAGATGGCATGATGCTTATATCCTTAAGAGAGACTTCAAGGAAGGAGATTCAGTCTTACTATTCAATTCAAGGCTGAAATTTTTCCCGAGCAAGTTAAAATTAAGGTGGAGTGGACCATTCAAAGTGGCTTGAGTATTTTCCCATGGTGCTTTAGAACTTGAGAATTCAAAGGGGGAAACCTTCAAGGTTAATAGGCATAGATGCAAACTCTACTATTGTGATATTATGACTCAAGCAGGGGAATCAATCATCCTAGTTGAAGTCCTTTAAAGACCATATCCTTAATGTCCAGCTAACACAACATTAAAGAAGTGCTTCTTGGGAGGCAACCCAAGTTATCTTTTGTTATTTCTTGATAATTTTTAGTTCATTAAATTTAGTTAAGGATTTGTGGCTATTAATTAGTGTTCATTTATGATTTTTCACTTTTAGTTCATGGTTTGTTTTAGTTGTTTTCTTATTTCTTAAGCAGCAGAGCATGTTGGAGGTCATCCAAGAATAAAGCACAGCAGCATAGGCGCATCGAGCATCACGGGCGTAACAAGTAGGCATGCTGGCGTGCGGGCATGCTTGCACAATGGGCTTATCATAGGCACACCGTTCATTGCACTCGCAATAAAGGGCATAGCAACTGGTCACATCGCAACCACATCATCCATCATAGGCGCAACGGCTAGGTAGACTGAAAAAAATGTCTTTTAAAATATCAAGTGAGTAGCCCCAAAACCCCCATTCTTCTTCTTCCCTAAATTTTTGCATCTATCTCTACCACTCTTCAAATCCTAACCCCCAAACTCTCAAATCTTCCCAATTTCCTCTCTTAAAATCCAACCCAACCCTAAATTCCTTCATATTAACAAGAATCATGGCTTCAAGGATCAAAAGTGTGGCTAAGAAGGCTAGCTTAAGGAAAGGGAAAGCAAGAATAGAGGAGGAAGAAACAAGCAATCTTATCTACAAATTTGGTGCTCCATTTCGTATTTTTAGTGAGGAAGAAGGCAAGAGGTATGTTTCTCTAATTAAATGTATAATGTACCCTTGTAGATATTTGGATGATCATGCCTTGGAAACTATAAAATTGAAGGAAAAATTGACAAAATTATGTGCTAAACTTGGGTGGGGAAAATTTATAGAGATGAAAAATCCTACATTTATGAAATTAACTCATGAGTTTTTCAATAACTTAAAGTACTCCACTTCTAGTGAAAAAATTTTAGAATGTAGGATGTTAGGCAAAGAATACCAAATTGATTATGATACCATGTTTAGAGCTTTTGGATTGCCTAAAGGAGGAAGTACTGATTTTGTGAAAATTTTTGATATTAGTAAATTTTGGAAGAAACTAACAGGGTTAGACAAATTTGATCCTCACAAGGCATCAAATGGATTAATTAGAGATCATAGTTACTTGCTTTTGCAAAAATTCATGTGTCATGCTATTTTTGGCAAACTAGAAAGTAATAAGGTCTCTATAAAAAAATTGTTTATGTTGTGGTGTTTGCACACAAATCATAAAATTTCCACCACTTACTATATTTTTCAAAGTTTGATGTACATTGTGACTTACCCCAAGGTAGCCATTGCCATGGGCCATATTGTAACCAGACTTGCTATGTATTTCTAAGTTTTTGATGAGAATAGTCCAGTGATGAAAGAGTTGAAAGGAGGAAGTTTCACAATAGATGCATTAATTTGGTATGAGATCATTGAGATTGATATGTCCTTGAAAAATCCCGCCACTCAGAAATGTCAACAGCTAAGGTGGGGCATGCAATCAAGTATTTTGGCTACTTCTTCAACTCATATGGAGGAGGATGAGGAAGAGGAGAGTGAAGATGAAGAAGAAGAAGAGGACGGCTATGAGCAAAAGGAGGCCGGTTGGAAGCAGGGTCTATAGCAGTTGGATGCTGCTGATGAGCATAACCAAAGGGTGAGCACTAAATTGGATGATATGGATTTGTGACTTCGTCATGTGGAGAAGGAGCAATCTTACCAAAGATACAAGCTTTCTAAGTTTTTCGATCAATCAGGCCTCGACATTCCATCTCCTCCACCATCACCTCCAAACTAGTAAGAGCAGTTTCTTAAACCTTTCTCTTGTTCATTTTTGCATATTTCATATGATCATTTTGTTTGCATATTAGAAATCACATTAGGGACAATGTGATATTTAAGTGTGGGGGGTTGTGTCTTAGTGTGTTGTGAATTGTTGTAATCATTTTTTTATGTGTTTTTGTTGGGTTATATTTGTTTGGTTGGAGTATAACATAGTCATTCTCAATTATAGCTTGAACATTGGACATAATTTAATTAAAATGGATTTTAAACTATAAAGGATGCTCTCTCTAGTAATCCCTTAATCTAAGAAAGTTTATTAAAATGGATGATTACTTTAAGAACTCTCACATTTAGATTATGTTTGTGTAGAAATTTTTGAACACATTAGCTAACTAATAATTTACCTTTCGTAATTTAGTATAACTAGCTAGAAAAGTACCAAAGGTTTTTTGTTAATTGGGAATATGATATAGGAAAATTAATAATAAAAAGGGGGCTTAATTAAATTAAATTTAAAAAAAATTACAAGAAGGAGTGTAAAACACACTTGCAAAAGCAAGATGGAGCATAAAACGCACTTGCAAAAGTGAGATGGAGCATAAAATGCACTCAAAGAGGAAAAAAATATATAATAAAAATTAATTAATTAACCTCTTTATGCTTATGTCACATCCCAACTTTAGAGATATGACAGTCCTAGAACATGGGGATACATAAGGTCACCCACTCCCGTATAACCCACTTACACATATACAAATCATGCCTAGGATCATACCAAACCTCACACAATAACTCTTTTAAAACATTTAAATGGATACCTTTAATTACAGAAGACTATAATTAGACATTTCCCATAAAATCCATAAGAAAAATAATAATCATATCCCATTTGGAAACTTAAGAAAAATAATACATCAATCAATATTCCCAGAGCATCTAATGACAACGCTTCATAACATGGTATTATTAATGACTTTGACAAGGAGTCCCCCAATGGAGTAGAATGCTTGAGCCATTACCTTGCCTCCTCACATTTGCTCACCTGGAACCACACAAGGAAAAGGGGTGAGATAGATGATTTCAATGAGTATACAATATAGCACATATATTAACACATCTTCTTTTAAGAAGGAAACACATAGCTTATACACATAGTACATGATTATAATTCATGAATCAAGTTGCAATTTAGCAAGGGTTCAATTTGGCAAGTTTGCAAAAATCACACTTATAACACATAGTGAGTGAAGGCTATTGCTTTATCACTCGAACACATTGAGGAGAGGTGGCCTTATACCAAATTCTAACTCCTATCACTTATAAGGCATGAAGCTAATCAGGCCCCACAGCTAAAATCACCCTTTTTTAGCTAAAGTGGATACACTACCCCTATCCATCGAGTTAAGACTGTGTGTACAAGTTCTGATGATTACCCGTATCGGCACGAGGATTTTGCATAAAGGGTTAAAGGTACCATAGCTAAAGCTAATGGTAATCACATATTTCAATAACATTTAAGGCAATAATCACATATTTCACAATGGCAATATTAGTTTAACTTATTGAACAAAAGATACAAGAACAATGTAGTTCCAAAAAGAATATAAGTTGGGGTAATAATTACAAGAAATTATCATTGGAAAAACAAAAGTGGTTTTTTGGACCAATTGTCCTTTAGCAACCCAAGCTTTACAAAGAAATCACTTAATCAAATTTTATGATAGAAAGAACTTGGATTTCAAAGATCACAAAGGCTCACATAACAAGATATCACATGTTTGTAACATATCATAATGCTACTCACACTTGAAACAAGATTACAATGTTTACTCACACCGGAAGCAGAAATATAGAGTTTGCTTACCTTGTGGTTCCTTTGCCCCTAGTATATGTAGCCCCTTTGCACTTCTAAAGCTCCTCAAACTCTAACATAATATTTAATTTAATACTTAGTATTTATTTAATCATGATGCTCCTATTCCATAACTACCCCATGCACATATAATATTCATATACACTTAGAGTTGCACATATAATTGCACCTCATCATTTTCACATACACGTTTGACTTTGAAAGTCTTGCACACTTATCCCTGATAGGCTCATATGAGAACACATTAAATCATGTCAATACCTTTCTAAGGTCATCATAATACCATTATCTTAATATTAGTTCACTTTAACAATCAACTTATTACACTTAACACTTCCATACATGTCAACTAATCACTTAACCTTTCAAGTTTCATGCTTAACTCTTATGATCCATTTATTTAATCAATCTCTTTATCAATTCAAGTCCATTAATTCATTATTAAGTCCTCATAAAATCCATTTTCATATTTCCTAATGACATTCACATTCTAATCACAATATAAGGTTAAGATACCTTCAACTAACATGCAATTTTATCATTTATTATACATACGTACATGTCAATAATCATCAAAATACATTGCATAAAAACTATAGACATTGAGATAAAAATCCCATAGTAGGTTGAATGCATCACCAAAGGAAAAACTGAATTTTTCTTACTTTTCGTACTTTTCGTCTATTATAGTAATATGTAAAAACCTGGTTTGAACCAAGATTTTTCATGTAAACACAACAAAAATCATTTTAGAATATTAATTGACATGAATCAGCTACTCATGGTATTTCTCATACATGAAAATTCAACTTTTGGGTTATAGGGTACAAAACCATGAGTTTTCTTGTTTTTAGTATTTTTCGGTCATTATAGTAATATGTAAACAGGTGGTTTAAACCACTATTTTTCATTCAATCATAACAAATATCAGTTTAGAACATCTTCATGCATGGTTTGACAGCCATAGGTAGGATTTCTACAAAAAAAATTCCAAATTTTAAGACTTAGGTGAAAATCATGAGTTTTCGCGCTGTGAAACTGCAAAGGGTTGTGCGGCACTACCGCAAAAAGCTTTATGGTGCCGCAAAGCCCTCTATGGCAACTCTAGTGAAAATTCTATTTTTTGCAATGCCATATTGGAAATTTGTGTTTTCTATGCTTCAAACCTCCTCCTATATATAGAGGGCCTCCCCACTCTTCAATACACCAACTTCTAGAGTTTGAAAAGCAATAACTTCAAACAAACCACTTTGCATTTGCTCATTGCTTTGCAAAATGAGTTGAGGGCTTTCTCCTTGATCCCTACCTAACTAGTTTAAGTCTTTTTGCCGCCTACCTAGTCGAGGCAACTCTCTTGCCCAAGGCTCATGTCTGCTGCCCAAAGCCAACCGTTGCCCGCCATCCAATGCCAACCGCCGCCCACCGTCCGTGGCCAGCAGCCACCTGCCATCCAAGGCTAGCTACCACTTGCCATCTAACACCAGCCATTGCTCACCATCTAAGGCCAGTTGCTGCCCGCCGTATGAGGCAAGCTTCTTTTCCTTTAAATTTCTTTTGTCTAAATTTCTTTGTTTCTTTTAGTTAGTTAATTGAATTGATTCATCTAGGTTGCTAGCTAATTAACTTGATAATCAATTAAATTAATTAATTAACTCAACCCTCTTTTAATCAATCAATCAAAACATAATAAAGTGGCTAGGCTAAACTAACCCCTTCGCAAGAAGGGAGAACTACATGGGTTCTAATTCCTATTCAAAGGGATACGTAGGCATGCTTGGTTCAAGCATTGAATCCAATTAAAACTAACCAACTCTCCTCCTTTCACCTTCTTCACTTACTATTATTTTGTTTTCCTTTACTTAATTACTAAGTTTAATTTGGAGAATGTGTGACTTTCCCAGAACCCATAAGGGCTAGAGGAGGTATCCCTTAAGTTTGGATTTCATTGTAATATTGACTCTCTTTTATTTTGAATTCTAATTGTGTATAAACTTTGTGGATTGAATGATCATGCATACTATAAATTATTCACGCATTTTAATTTATTCATGAAATATATTTTAAGTCACCTTTATATTACTTGGTCAAACTTATTTTGTTAAATTAAATAGAAAACCTAGTTCCCGAATCCTCTTTGGTTTCGAGGCTAGTGATCCTTTTTCTTTTGGGTAACAATTGGAATCAAATGGGTTTTTTCTTATATTTTCCCAAATAAAAATAAATTAAGGTGGCAACTCTAAGAAATAATTTTCAAACCTATCAAAGATAAGCCTGAGGGCTTCCTCAAGAGTTCTTTCCCAAATGAGCATTTTGATTCCCTTTAGCGGATTGGATCGGTGCTCAGGCAAGGCCTTACAGCTGGTGATTTTGCTAGGGACTAACTTTCTTTTAATAAAAGGAAAAAATAAGTAGACTACTAATTGGTTTAAAAAAAGTTTGGCCTTTTAATATGATTGTGACTTTGCATGCATCACTTACATAGGCTCTAGTGTGATCGGTACCCAAATCTAGCCACCCTTACCTTTTTATGTAATGAAATTAGATCCTAGCCTTAGGTTGTATGTACCATAATTATAACCTTGCATTTTTGCATTGTCATGAAATGTTTTCATTATGCATATCATGCATTCATACTGTATAACCAAACATGCATTCATCTCAAGTCTAGGTCAAACCTTGAACCGATGAAGGTTCAAACATTCTTATCTCCATTCAAATACCTTCCCTATAAACACTCTTACCTCTATCCCATTCACCTTTGCCCCCACTAACCTTAAGCCGTCACCCTAAACCTTACCCCATTACCTTAGCCTTTAACCTAAACACCAATACCCTAGCCCTAAACCTAAAACCTCATTTCCCTAGCCTTAACCTCAAACACCTTCAACCTTAAACACTGTTACCTTGGCCTTACCCAAAATGTCTTTACCCTGACCTTTAACCTTAAACACCTCATCCAAACACCTTTGCCCCCACAAACCTAAAACCATCACCCTAACCTTTAACGTTAAACACCTTGCCCTAGCCTTATCCTAAACACTAAACACCTGAACCTAACACCTCAAATGTAAACCTAAACCACCTTTAACCTTTGGACCTTAAGCCATAAACCCACAACCCTAAGACCCATGTCCAACCCTAAAAAACTAGACACCTTAGGTTTTCCATTCTAAAACCATTATCTTGATCTTACCCCTTGTTCAAAATCAAACCCATTATCCTTAAACCTAACACCCGTGGCCCACCACCTTTCAAAACTAGTCTATTACCCTTAAGCCCAATAACTTTGGCCCAGCACACTACCTTAAACCTAATACCCTTAGTTCAATCTACTACCCTAAGCCCAAAAAGTCTACCCTATCATGCCTTAAGCCCAAAAAATGGTTGGCCTATGACTCAATAAGGAAGCCTTTTCTCTTAGGATCTACAAGCCTATACCTTTATCACCTCTTCTGTTCCATACCTGTCACTTACCTTGTTGCTTTGGTTTGAAGGTACTAATGGCCCACCCATTTGATATGTCTGCCTTGACCACACTTGTGACTAAAGTCCTTAAGAAGTAAGAAGAACATTTGTAGGCTATCTTAGCTTCTCAGCAAGCCCAATTTGAGGAACAAAGGCAACTCATCATTGAGGAAGTTCGAGCTATGATTAACTAGGCCACCCTTAGCCATTCTAACCCAAACTTTATCTTGAACCAGACCAATCTTAGCCAAACCAATTCATATCTAGACCAAGGTGGGGAAGTTTTCTCTTATCCAGACACTAGATTGCTCATAGAGAAACTTAAAGCCATGGAAAGAACCATCAAATCCCTAAAGCACCGCAATGATCTAATTGATGTGGACAATTTAACCTTATTTCCTGATGCTAAGCTCCCTCTTAAATTCAAAATGCCTAAACTGGAGAGATTTGATGGAACCACTTGCCCCAAGACCCATCTAAAGATATATATGGGGACAATGAAACCTTTAGGAGTTAGCGATGAGCTCCTTGCTTAACTGTTCCAACAATCACTAACCAGTGTTACTAGGAAATGGTTCCTTTCACTATACAAGAGCAAGAAAAAGACATAGGATGATATTTGTTATGCCTTTGTTGAACAATATCATTATAACAGTGAAATGGATGTCACAGGCATGACTTGGAAACCATCAAGCAACTTCCAGAGGAGTCTTTCTCCATGTTCCTTACAAGGTGGAGGGCTAAAGCTGCTCAAATGGTAAATAGACCAACAGAGCAAGAACAAGTGGACATCCTTGTCAAAGATCTACTTCCAGCCTATTGAGCCCACTTGTTAACCCAATACCTACCTACTTTTAAGGCTTTGATTGCAACCACATCAAAGGTTAAAGATTGCATCCAAAGTGCATCATTTCAACCTGAATTCCTCACCACTGACCTGAACAGTGATGAAGAACCCGAACCTAATTCAACCCCACCTTACCTCAGCCCTAAGTGGCATGACATAGAAGAGTTCAAGTTCAGCAAATCTGACCTATCTGAGATTGAATTCCAAGTCTGAGTCTAAATCTCTAAGTCTAAGTTTGAGTCTGAGTTCAAATCCCAAAGTCTGAGTCTAAATTCGAGTATGAGTCTGTCATCTTATTTTCTTTTATTTTTCATCAATCATGTAGATTCCTTTTTGGTTATCTTATAATAAAATTTTCTATTGTAATAAAACATTCACATCTTTTTAATTATTTATGCACTTGTCTAAATATGGATGAGCTTTGAAAAAAAGAAAAAATGAGAGAAAAAGAAAAAAAAAGAGAAATGAACATCAATTAAATCCACCACAACTGATGTGCTATCAATAATTACTTTGCCAGCTCCTAACCAAAGTAGGTCAAGAAATAGACCTCTCATCAAATATTTAAAGCACAAAATCAAATGACACACCTTAACAAGGGGCAACAAGTTCTTTAAATCCAAAATTCAAATGTTAAAGCCCCCTCAAAGTGAAGAAAAGCAACAAATCATGGTGGAATGTTTTCTCCTAAACTTCATTATCTAAGCTTGCTAAGTTGAAAACCCGAAAACGGCAGCTTAGGCAAAAGTTAGAGTAAAAAGAGAGAGAGAGAGAGAGAGAGAGAAAGCTCATCTTAGTCATCTTCCTTCGTATCATTCAAAGTTTGTCAAATCATCTTTACTCAATCCATAATCATCTCATGTCTTTAAAGTCATCCTTCCCACTAGCTTACTCATTCTCTAAAATGATATTGTCTTCTACGCCCTTATCTCACAGTGGGGACATATCTTTTTAGGTCATTATCATCTAATGTTAATCCGTCTCATTGCTTAGCTCATAGAGCTTAGGCATAATCTCTCACATTGCTAGTATGTCATGTTCCTATTTCTCATTGGGAGCATGATCCCTAAGTTGTCTCTTTTCATTAGTCCTTTAGCCGCTCCTTAAGGTACTTCCTTTCATCCAATTTGTCATCTACGTTCAAGCCAATAGAGTGTCACCCTAAACTTCTCTTCAATCTCAAAATGACAAGATTAGCTTGGCTTGTTCTTTTCCATAAATCATGCTACAAATAGCAAAATCATACAACCTCCCTAATCCTTTTAAAAAAAAAAATTCCAACCCACCTTTAAACCATTCCTAAACCTCAAGATGTACCATCCTATCCTTTCAAGCTCGAGCCTCATACCACCCTTTCCTTAGCAAAATCTCATCATCTTTTAAGGGCCAGCCCATGGGCAAAACCAAAGATCCTAAGTCTTTCAAGACTCATTATTCTTAAAGCCAGCTTTCTCTAGCATAACCAAAATTAAGTCATGTCTTGCAAAGCTTAAGAAGGGCTCAAACCACTCAAGTCATCCCATTTCTCATTGGCAAAACCTCATCATCCTTGAAAAGACCAAGCCTCATTGGCAAATTACATCACCCATAAAGTCTAATTCAGTCAAAGCCTGCGAACCTTATGATGGGCAAGAAAATCTGATGCATCCATATCAAAAGGCAAACCCTTATCCATGAAGCCTGCGATCAAAACCTTTAACACCATACCTAAGATGAAGCCAACCATCCTCCAGAAAGTCCAAAATACCCTTAACCAAAGCCTTTAAGCCTTTAAGCCTTCTCCATGAAGCCCAAAAGCCTTCATCATAAAGCCTAAACCAAAAAGCCCTTACCATGAAACCTAAGCCCAAAAGCCTTTGCCATGAAGCCTAAACCAAAAAGCCTTCACCATGAAGCACAAAAAAAAAGCCTTCACCATAAAGCCCAAGCCCAAAAGCCTTTACCATGAAGCCCAAACCAAAAAGCCTCACCATAAAGCCTAAGCCTAACTTTCACCATGAAGCCATTTCATAAAAAGCCTTCATCTCCTCCAAGGTCAAATATGACCAAGCCTTCCCTAACTAATTTCCTAGCTTGACCTGTCCTTTAAGCTAGACCTAATCGAGCCAAAGGCAGAACTTGACCAAGTCTTTCAAATAGACTCCCCAAAGGTTGCAACCTGACCAAGTCGAAGTGCCAGACTTAACTAAGGCTTCCACATGAACTTCTTTGAGGACAAGCCCCATAAGTTGACCTTTCCCAAACCTTCTAATCTAATCATCTCTAAAAACCTGACCTTTCTGATCCAGCTCTCCAATTCAACCTCAAACCAAAGTTAGACCTATCTAAACTAAATAGCTGGATCTTTTCCAAGACACCACGTTGCTTCTTCCTAGGCCAAACTAATAGCCATTAACCAACCAATCTCATACTTGGCATGCCCACTTCATCTGTAAACTAGCCAATCAACTAAAAACCAAATGACCAAACCATTTTCCTTTATCATTCTAAAGTAGGGGCACATCCCTTCCAAATATTCACTTTTTTGAAATGGAAGCATTTTTCTCCCAAAGATTAACACTTTTGTATCAGAACTAACCCTTCACAGGTTTAAGGTATCATATCATTGCATAATTATCTAGCATTATTGCATTGAACGGGATCATGAATCAAGGCAAATTGTCAAAACTCTCGAAGAAAGACAAGATCATCATCATCATTCCTACCAAACAGGATCACCACTTCGTCAATTCTTACCAGACAAGGTCACCTTCTTTCCTACTAGACAGGATCATCACTTCATCAATTCCTATCAAACAGGGTCATCTTCTTTCCTACCAAACAGGATCATCATCATCATTCCTACCAGATAGGATCACCACTTCATTGATTCCTACCAGACAAGGTTGTCTTCCTTCCTACCAAACAAGATGTCACATCTCAACCTTAGAGATATGACGGTCCTAGAATATGGGGAGACATAAGGTCACCCACGCCGGTAGAACCCACTTACACATAAACAAATCATGCCTAGGATCATACCAAACCTTTTACAATAACTCTTTCAAAACATTTAAATGAATACCTTTAATTGTGGAAGACTATAATTAAACATTTCACATAAAATCCATAAGGAAAATAATATATCTCAAAATGAGCATCAATCAATATTCCTGGAGCATCTAACGACAACACTTCATAACATGGTATTATTAATGACTTTGATAAGGAATCTCCCAAGCGGAGTAGAATGCTTGAGTCATCACCTTGCCTCCTCACATTTGCTCACTTGGAACCATACAAGGAAAAGGAGTGAGATAGATGATCTCAATGAGTAAATGATAAAGCACATACATTATCACATATTCCTTTGGAAAGGAAACACATAGCTTATAGACATAGTTCATGATTTATAATTCATGAATCAAGTTTCAATTTAGCAAGGGTTCAATTGGTAAGGTTGCAGAAATCACACTTAAAACACATAGTGAATGAAGGCTATTGCTCTATCACTCAAACACATTAAGGAGAAGTGGCCTTATACCATATTCCAACTCCTATCACATAGAAGGTGTGAAGCTGATCAGGCCCCACGGCTACAACCGCCCCTTTCTAGCTGAGGTGGATACACTACCCTTATCCATCGGGTTAAAACCGTGTGCATAGGTTCCGATGATTACCCGCATTGGCACGAGGATTCTGCATAAAGGGTTAAAGGTACCGAGCTAATGGTAATCACAATTAACAATATCACATAAGGCAACAATAACAAGTATCCCAATAACAATAATTGTTTAACTTTCAAACAAAAGATATAATGATAGTGTAGTTCTAGAAAGAATATAAGTTAGGGTAATAATCACAAGAAATTCTCATTGGATAAACAAAATAGTTTTGGACCAAATGTCCTTTAACAACCCAAGCTTGTCAAAGAAATCATATAATAATATTTTAGAATAGAAAGAACTTAGGTTTCAAGATTTTCAAAGGCTCACATAACATGATATCACATATTTGTAACATTACAAAATGTTACTTGCACTTGTAAAATGAATACAACAATGTTTACTCACCTTGGGGTTCCTTTGCTCCTTGTATACGTAGTCCCTTTGCACTTCTAAAGTTCCTCAAACTCTAACATAATATTTAATTTAATACTTAGTATTTATTTATTCATGATGCTCCTATCCCATAACTACCCCATACACATATATCATACGCATACACTTAGAGTTGCACATATAAGTGTACTCATCACTTGCACATAATACATTGACTTTAAAAGTCTTGCACACTTAGGCCTTATAGGCTCATCTGAAAACACATTACAATCATGTCAATGCCTTTCTAAGGTTATCACAATATTATTACCTCAATATCAATTCACTTTATCAATCATCTTAATACACTTTACACTCCCATACATGTCAATTTAACAATTAACCTTTCAAGTGGCATGCTTAACTGTTATGATCCTTTTTATTCAATTGTCACTTCATCAACTTAAAACCATGTGTTCATCATCAAGTCATCATAACATCTAGTTCCAAATTTCCTAATCACATTTACATTCTAATCACAATATAAGGTTAAGATACCTTAAGTATACCTTTAGTATACCAAAATGCCTTTAAGCTTATCTAGGGTCATACCTTCAACTAACATGCAATTTTATCATTTATTATACATACATACATGTCAATAATCATCAAAACATATCACATAAAAATTATAAAAATTGAGATAAAAATATTAACGTAGGCTGAATGCATCACCAAAAGGAAAAACTAAATTCTCTTTCTTTTTGCACTTTTCGTCTATTTCAGTAATATGTAAAAACATGATTTGAACCAAGATTTTTCATGTAAATGCAACATAAATCTTTTTAGAATATTAATATACATGAATCAACCACATATGGTATTGCTTATACATGAAAAATTCAATTTTTAGGTTATAGGGTACAAAACCATGAGTTTTCTTGTTTTCGATATTTTTCAGTCATTACAGAAATATGTAAACAAGTGGTTTAAACCATTATTTTTCATTCAATCATAGAAAATATCAGTTTAGGACATCTTCATGCATGATTCGGCAGCCATAGATAATATTTATACAAAAAAAATCTAACTTTTAGGACTTAGGTGAAAATCATGAGTTTTCGCACTTTTCGCGCTTTCTGTTCATTACAGCAATATGCAAACACATTATTTGAATCATTATTTTTCATCTAAACAAAACAATTATCATCTTAGAATGCTTTCTCACACAAATTAACAGCCCCATATTAATTTAATAATAAAATTTTCTAACTTCTAAGTTCTAGCACAAAAACCTTGAACTCCTTTGTTTTCTAAAACTTTTTGATCATCACAGAAATATGCAAAAATATAATTTAATCCAATATTTTTTATCAAAAAAAAATAAAAAATCAGTTTAGAAACCAATGATGCACAAATTGCCCCCCTATAGTGATGTTTATGCATAAAAATTGTGATTTTAAGTTATAGGATTCACCTTTGGAGAAATCTCGCAGAAAGATTTGTGTTTTCAATACAAAATAGATTTTCTCTCCCAAGAACTCACCCAAACAGAATTAAATTTATAAAAATTAGTAAATGACCTATTCAAAATAATTTTCTCATAATTTATTTCATAGAAATCAATTTAGGAATTGAAAGAGAATGAAAACTTACGATTACGGTCAAGAAATCGCGAAACTGAAAGGTGTTTTCTTAATTTCGGTTGAGAGAAATATTTTGAGAGAATTTTTCTGCCAAGATACAAAAAATTAGAGTGATGGCTATTGGAAAACCTAGGCGGGCCAAATTTTACAATATTTATTAGGGTTTGGGTGCAATTCCCACTAATACCCTTGATGAACTAGGTTATGAGGATTTTAGTGTAGTGGGCTTTAGGGTATTTGGGCTTTTTA
This sequence comes from Reutealis trisperma, assembly GCA_947687605.1. Classification (NCBI taxonomy): domain Eukaryota; kingdom Viridiplantae; phylum Streptophyta; class Magnoliopsida; order Malpighiales; family Euphorbiaceae; genus Reutealis; species Reutealis trisperma. The sequence continues at coordinate 555,945 of CANTUT010000276.1, forward strand.
TTTAAATTTTGGGCTGATTATAATTAAAAATAAAAATAATATTTTTCTTATTATTCCTGTAATATTTTCCCCAAAATATTCATTTTAAAAATTATTTTTAAATACTCATAAAATTATTTTATGCTTAAAAATTGTCTTTATGCATGAAAATTCATTTTATTTAAAATAAATTCTTTTATGCAAATGCACTTCATGTAAATCATTTATTTCACAATAACAACTCATATTATGCATATTAAAATTAATTTAATATGTCACATGCTCATCAATAATGTAGATTACTAATTTTCATAAAAGCACAAACTTAACCTTAATAGTTCTAAAAGCAAATTATCATGAAAATTTCTAAGGTAGGTGTGGGTTGTTACATAGGATCATCATTATCATTCCTACTAGATGGGATCACCACTTCATCGATTCCTATCAGACAGGGTCATCTTCTTTCATACCAGACAGGATCATTATCATTATTCCTATTAGACAAGATCACCACTTCATCGATTCCTACCAGACAAGATCATAACCTTCAATCCTATTAGACAAGATCATCATCATCATTCCTACCAGACAGGACCACCACTTCATCGATTCCTACTAGACAGGGTCATCATCACCACCACTTCGTTGATTCCTACCAAACAAGGTCGTTTTCTTTCCTACCAGACAAGATCATCATCATCATTCCTACCATATAGGATCACTACTTCGTTGATTCCTACAAGACAGGATCGTCGCCTTCAATCCTATCAGACAGGATCATCATTATCATTTCTACTAGACAGGACCACCACTTCGTTGATTCCTACTAGACAGGGTCGTCATCACCACCACTTCGTCGATTCCTACCAGACAAGGTCGTCATCACCACCACTTCATCAATTCCTACCATACAGGATTGCCATCACCACCACTTCATCGATTCCTACTAGACAGGATCGTCATCATCACCACTTCATCGATTCCTACTAGATAGGAACATCACTTTTAGCTCCTACTAATATCACATACTACCAGCCACTAGATCTCCCAAATATACTGGGGGCATCTTCCCTAAAATTCAACCACACCTCTCACCCAAATGTCCAAACTCTAACCCAGACATTAATTTGGTTCCTTTTCTAAACTCTGACCTAGACATTAATTTGGTTCCTTTTACCATCTCCCATCCGCAGGTTCATTATCATCAAAATAGCCTTTCTGACAGAAGATAAATTTTAATGAAGGGGCAGCTGTGAACCTTTAATTTTGCACCTTTTAGTATGCATTAGAACTGTAGAAGCACTTAGGCTTAGTGAACAAACTTTCAGAAGTCAAAAACTCTCAAAATGGAAAAATCAAAATATTTCTTTTTGACATTTGAACCCTTTCAAATCATCTAGGACTGAGTAATGAGTGTAACACAACTGTAATCGTGTAAAACAGACAAGAAACAAGCAAGAATGGGCAAAAACGGGCGAAACGAGCAAAAGCAGGTCTTGTTGCTGCACAGCTCCGCGGCACTGCCGTATAGCCCTTTGTGGAACCATATAGGGCTTTACGACACTGCTGCAAAGAGCTCTGCGGCACCGCAAAGCCCTCTACTGCAACTTCAACGAAAATATGATTTTTTGCAATCCCACATTGGAAATTTGTGTTTTCTATGCTTCAGCCTCCTCCTATATATAAGGGGCCTCCCCACTCTTCAAAATACCAACTTTTAGAGCTTGAAAAGCAATAACTTTAAGCAAACCGCTTTGCATTTGCTCCTTGTTTTACAAAGTGAGTTGGGGGGTTTCTCCTTGATTCCTACCTGACTAGTTTAAGGCTTTTTGCCACCTGCCTAAGGCTCATGTCCATTGCCCAAAGCTAGTTGCTGCCTGCCATCCAATGCTTGCCAGTGCCTACCGTCTGAGGCTAACTGCCGCCTGCCATCCAAGGCTAGCTGCCGCTCGCCATCCAACACCAACCATCGCTCGCCATCCAAGGCCAGTTGCCACTCACCGTATGAAGTAAGCTTCTTTTCCTTTAAATTTCTTTTGTCTAAATTTCTTTGCTTCTTTTAGTTAGTTAATTGAATTGATTCATCTAGGTTGCTGGCTAATCAACTCGGTAATCAATTAAATTAATTAATTAACTCAACCCTCTTTTAATCAATCAATCAAAACATGATAAAGTGGCTAGGCTAAACTAACCCCTTCACAAGAAGGGAGAACTGCATGGGTTCTCATTCCTATTCAAAGGGATAGGTAGGCATGCTTGGTTTAGACATCAAATCTAATTAAAACTAACCAACTCTCCCCCCCTATCACCTTCTTCACTTACTATTATTTTGTTTTCCTTTACTTAGTTAATAGGTTTAGTTTAGAGAATGTGTGACTTCCCTAGAACCCATAAGGGCTAGAGGAGGTATCCCCTAAGTTTGGATTTCATTGTAATATTGACTCTCTTTTATTTTGAATTCTAATTGTGTATAAACTTTGTAGATTGAATGATCATGCATACTATAAATTGTTCATGCATTTTAATTTATTAATGAAATATATTTTAAGTCACCTTTATATTACTTGGTCAAACTTATTTTGTTAAATTAAACTGAAAACCTAATCCCCGAATCCTCTTTGGTTTCGAGGCTAATAATTAGAGTCAAATAGGTTTTTTCCTTATATTTTCCCAAATAAAAATAAATTAAGGTGGCGACTCTAAGAAATAATTTTAAACCTATCAAAGATAAGCCCGAGGGCTTCCTTATGAGTTCTTTCCCAAATGAGCATTTCGATTCCCTTTAGCGGATTGGACCAGTGCTTAGGCGAGGCCTCACAACATGAACAACTTTTTTTCTTATCCATTCATTCGTGGGTGTGACATCATTTTCATTGTGGCGATATTTGATTCACAGGCAAGAATTATGTGTCCAATAGCATAACAATTGTGCAATAACTCCTTTTCAACCAAATAAAAAAAACCTCCAAAACAACATATACAAAGGTTTTACACAGAAATTAAGTGCCTGATACCAATTGAAGGAATGGTGGAGCCAAAAGCAGCGGAAGTAAGGTGGTGGGGTGAAATTTCAAACATTTTAAAATTTCACTTCACCCATTTTTGGCCCAAACATTCATCCAAGAAATCAATTAATTTGTGTGTAAAACCCATAAGCATAGAAAGAAGAAGGAAGAGTAATCATATTACCTCTTGTAGATTCCTTCTTTCTTTATCATTGGGCTTCCCAAGTGTGAAGCCTTTAGATCACCCACACCTAGCTCACCTTCAAGTTTCCTCTTGGTTTCTTTGGTGTTCTTGAATTACTCTCTTGGTTGCCCAAGTTTGATTCAAGATTTTCCCTCAAAAACCTTTAGGAAGTTAAGATTTCTCTTTGATTTGTTTTAGACTAAACACATTTTCAAATTGTAAGCATTTGTTCTTTCATAAAGAACAAAGAAGAAAATTGAAGATCAAAAGAAAAATTGAAGAAACATTTTCTTTAATTTTTCTTTATCTCCCTTAACATCCCTATGCACTTGCAGTTTGTTAGTGTGCGTTTCAGCACATCACAAGGGCAAGGAGGTTGCTAGATGTCGTGATGAACTTTAATTGACCAAGCATAATAGGCATTGAGAGCAAAGGAGTAAAAGTAAGTACTTTATAATACAATGTAATTGTGCCACATTATTTGCTATTATCAGTTGAAATACTATTCTTGATACATAACCAAAAAGAGAAGGATTGTATATGTGTTGCCTAGGGAATGTGACCCTTGAATTTTAAATTTATCCTATTGGATATTTTACGCATGAAAAACCTTATGCATTGATATTATATTGTACCACATGTGATATATCGATTATTTGTTATCAACTACTTGATACCAACTTGAATGTGCCCTACATGGATACCTTGGACTCTTTTGCTCCTATTTACATTTAACTCTGATGCTAGTAGTGCTCCTTGCACCTTTCGACAACATCCTTATCCTTGTCTTGAGACTCTACACATTTGTATTTCAATTACACATTAATCACTTTCTCATTATAACATTTGTTTAATTTAGCTTAACTTGCTAATATTTTTGTCTTGTTCATTAAAGCACTACTTATTACTTTGAAGGTCAAGATATACTATACATATACTTGTTACTAATTTTAACATTTTCCTTAGTTGTTCTCCAAATGGCCATAGCTATTCATTTAAGGAAGGGTAATTCCTTTCCTCTCAATTTCACATTTCAACTTTGAGTAACATCAATTTAAACAATTTCTAGTATTCAATTGAGTTGATACTATTCTCACCATCAATTCCATAAATAAACCTAGTTCATTAATCTTGGAGAAAATCATTTCTATCAATTGAATTTCAAAATTAATATTGTACAAATCATATGATACCATTCTTAAGCTTGATTTTCCCTTCAATTTCATGAATCCAAGTTCAATTCTCAAAATCCCTAATTTTTTCATAAACCCTAGAATTTGGGGAAAACTATTAATTCCTCATCCAATCTTCAAATTGATCATGGAATTATGAAATTAGTATATCACAAAACCTATATGATCATTCAATTACCAATATCTATCATTAGAACATTAAGTTTCCCTTTTAAACCATATTATGCCTCCAATATGTTCAAGTCTTGAACCAAGTTTCTAAAGTGCATTTTAACACTTCTAAATCATTATTCTTCATCTAAAGTAACTATAGATGTATTCAATTAGAACTTAGAATATCTCCTTGATTATTTCCTAGTATTGGTTGAAATTTACATTTAGTGTAGAAGAGATTTTTATATAACCAAAAATCAATCTTAAAACATAGATATGAGAAGATGATTATGATTCCTTACCTTGGTTAGTTTTGGTTTGCTAAAGTTCTTATTACTATAGTGTAGAGAGAGAGCTTCTTTTGTGGTTATGGAACTTTGGTATAGAGATAGGAAAATGATGATCATAACATAAATTATATATATATATATATATATATATATATATATATATATATATATATATATATATATATATATATATATATATATATATATATATATATATATATATATATATATATATATATATATATATATATATATATATATATATATATATATATATATATATATAATGGATTGGATGGTGGAGATTTGATCAAGTTCAATCCAATGGCTAAGATTTAATCTTGATAGATGGCTATGATTTGATCAAGTTGAAGGGCTAGGGTTTTCTCTACAATGATGATGATCATCATTATATGGCATGGAAAGAGTAATATGAATGTAGACTTAGGTGTGGGTGAAGTAAGAATTCAAGTTGGAAAAGGAATTGACTTAGTCAAAAATTGTGACTAGCTTTCCCAACATCTAACTCAACCTTAGTTAACCATTCTTAACTCTAGTTAAAGCTTAGGTTTATCCATTTATGGGCCTTATGGGCAGGCCATTCAATGGGTTTGGGCTTTTGAGTCCAAAAGCCCATTAACAAATCTATATATGAACACGTCAAGTTTGGTAACTTAATACATTTCCCATTTCGTTCCTTTCACTTTAATATACATAATTCTATGTTCCAATATCACTACACATTCTAGACATTATTAGATAAATTCTATACATATCATAATGCATATTTACTAGCCTCTCAATAGCATTGTTTAAGTATGCACACCATGTAAGCTCATTGGGTCAAACTAAGTTTGACCTCTATTATACGATTATAACTTTAATTGAATTCAACTTCTCATATCACTATCATCATCTCCCAATGTCTTAGGTGATGTCAACACCCATTCACTAGCACTTTAGATTCATATTTCAAATAAATTATCAACATAGTCACATTAAGTCAAACTCGATTTTACTTTCACTTCATCATAAGGATACTTATCAAAATTGATTGTATTCTTTACTTGTTGTCACATTATCTATTAAAAATTACTTTATAATATTCTTTTGGTTCCTGTGGTGTCAAAAAGGCCTTGAATGGCACAACATATGGGCATTATAGTATTTCTATTGTTAACTCTAATAAGTTAGGAAAACCTTGGGTATTACACTTTATGATTGTATCCTTACTTTACTTTCTTTCTGGAACCACACTGTTGTTTATCTTTTGCTCAATAAGCTAAACATCTATTGTTATTGTATTATATATGATTACATTCTCCAATGCTATTATTATCTCTCCTTTATGTTATGAGTGAGCAAGGCAGCAACCTTCACTCTATATTTATATTATGAGTGGACAAGGCAGTAGCCTTCACTCTATATTTATGTTACAAGTGGACAAGGCAGCAGCCTTCACTCTATAATTATATTATAAGCACATAAGGCAACAGCCTTCACTCTATATTTATGTTACCAGTGGACAAGGCAACAGCCTTCACTCTATATTTATGTTACAAGTGGACAAGGTAGCAGCCTTCACTCTATATGATACAAGTTATAAGTTTAATATCTGTGAACCTTGCTAATTTGTAAACTATGAACCCTTATAATGAAGGAATATTGGGCACAAATTAAGTAGAAGCAACATGGTGGGTGAAATTTCAAACAATTTAAAATTTCACTTACACCCAAATGGGTCCAATAAACATTCATCCAACCATCTAATTAATGTGTAAAACACATAACAAGAAAGAAGATCAAGTGGTAATCATATTACCTCTTGAAGCGTATGAACTCTAATTTTTCTTTCCTCTCCAAAAGCTCCCCAAATGTTGAGTCTCTAGATTGTCCACACCAAGCTCCACATCCAAGGCTCACTTTGATTTGTTTAGATATTCTTGATTCTCTCTTTTGGTAGCCCAATTAAATACAAGATTTTCTAAGACAAATCCTTAGTGATTTGATTTCTTCTAATTGCTATGGATGTATCTTTTTAACAAAAGAAACCTTTGTTCTTTCACAAAGAACAAGAAATGAAAAACAAGAAAATTGAAGAACTCTTGTTCTCTTTCTCTTCTCTCAAATACTTAGGCTTCTCAAAAAATGAAAAGATGTTCATAAAAGCATTCATTTATTAACAACATCATTTGCATTTTAAATAACCAACCACTATGTTTTTAATTAGGGAACAAATAAGATATTTATTTTGGTTTTTACTTTAAGCTTAAATGGAAAAGATCAACTTACCCTTTATGGTTTATGATAATTTCCATTAAGCCTTAAGTAGTTGAAAGACTCTTTTAACCTTGGTACACTTTCTCTAACCCCTAAATCCATCATATGGGTTGTAGGGTTGGAGAAAATCTCTAACCCCTAAATTGCCTATCTCCATTTCTCAAATGGACTTGGACTATTTAGGATTTTGTCCAAAGCTCAAAATCAATTCTTTTAATTCATCCATAATTTTAATTAATTTAATCCTTCTCATTTATATCATATATAAATTAGTAAGAAATCATTTTGGATTTAAACTTCAAGACATACTAGGGTCTTTGTAAATTTAATTACAAGTTCCATCCTTTTACCACTAATCAATTAATTAAACACTTTAATTAATTATTATGGTAAACCTTTTACCCTTGGAAGGTGAATACTTTTGGGTGTGTGACTTTCTAGGTTCATGTCTAATTAGCAATGGGATTGAGAAAACACTTTTCTCTACTAATGTGAAATCTCTATATCACCCTTAGTCCCATAAGTCATGAGTGACGCCTAGCATGGCATATCATGACTACCTAATTAGAATGATTATGAGTGTTTTATTACTTATTCATATCATGGACCATTGATCATAATTAACATACACTAAAATCCCTTCATTACAAAATCCCAATCTTAGCTAAGGTTACGGATATGTCAAATCCTAATATGCTTCGATCATATGTCAATATCTCAATTCTAATTCTTGATAAAATCGATTCCTACTAAAAAATCCTTTTTAGTGAATCTTTACTACCTTAGCCAAGGATTTGATTATCAAGAATAATCAGATCGTATAGGATTTCTTCCTTGTTTATTCAAGTTAATGAATTCTCTATTGGCGATCACTTACCTCCATTCATAAGTAGTTAGAACTATCATATACCATATACCAATACTTGAACAGCATTAGCATGTAAGTAGTAATAAATTCCAACTAGCGATGAATGAGATATAGTGTCCCTCAAGTCAAAGGACTATATGTACAATTATGACCTAGATGATGATTTATTGACTAGAAATAAAACTCCATGTCATTATCATCTAACGTCATAGTTCGATCATTCATCATATGAATATCGACATGTTTATATCAATAACATTTGTCAAACAGTATGATGCTCACTATCTCTAAAATAATAAGTTTCACATACTAATTATAGATTATAAACAAAGGTGATAGACTTCTAGAATTAATGATGCCCAATTATTAATCCTATGACCATGAACATTTTAAAGTATTTGTTTAAGAGCGATCTGCCATCCATATTCTCAACACTTGAGAATAGATCCTCTTTTAAAAAATACTTATGGACTTCAAATATATATTTAATACAATGGAACAATTTCATTTATAAACATATATTTTATTCCCATTTAAGGAAAATGTTTTACATTTACATAACGTATACATTGCTCTAGGGCATACACTCTAACATATAAAGGGATATGCGTTACTATTCAAGTTTTATTGTTTACTCATTAGATCATCTATCTCACCCCTTTTTCCTTGTGTGATTTTAGGCAAGCATTATGAGGAGGCAAGGTAATAGCTCATATAATCTACTTCGCTTGGAAAATTTCCTTGTCTTTCTACGATATGAGGAGTCTCTCTTAGGTGCTCCAAGAGTCTCATTTAGAATATTATTCATTTGATAATTTTACTTGGAGACTTAAATGTCCTTTTAATGCATATTGAATTTAAAAAATATTTTTAAACTATTCTTTCACTAGTTAAAGTTTTTCTATGTAACAATCCACACCTATCCTAGGAGTTTACTGATAAATTTCTTGAATTTAGAGTTATTATGGCTAAATGAGTACTTTTAGGAAAATTCATCTGTTATATGATTGATGAGTATGTGGCACATTAGATTAGCTCTAATATGTATAATATGAATTATTATGGTGAAGTAAGTGATTTATATGAAATACATAAGCATAAAATAATTTATTTCATATAAATTGAATTTCCATGCACAAAGTGATTTTTAAACATAAAATATTTTTTTATGAGCATTTTTAAAATATTTTTAAATAAATATTTTGTATGGAATTTCAAGGAAATTAATAAGAAAAATATTTTATGTTTAATAACCTATAAACAGCCCATAAATTAAATAAAAGGCCTAATTTCTCAAAAGTCCACTACACCAAAACAGTCCTAACCTAGCTCATTAAAGGTAAATTTGGAAATTTTCCAAAACCCTAAATATTTAAACTAAACTTTGGCCAGCCCTAAGGGAGACAGCCACCATTCTATTTTCTATCATATTTCCAACAAAAAATTCTCTCAAAAATATTCTCTCAACCGAAATTCACAAGGTGCTTTCAAACTTTGCGATTTCGCGACCGTTTTCGTAAGTTTTTCTCTTCTATCAATATACTATTTGATTTTTATGAAACTAATCATGAGAAAATTATTTTGGGCTATTTATTTACTAATTTTCTATTGATAAAATTCAGCCTAGGTGAATTCTTGAAAGAGAAATTGATTTTTCCACCAAAAACACAACCTTCTCTATCCGAATTCTCCAAAGGTGAACCCTAAAACTCAAAATTTGAAATTTCATGCATAAACACAAGGGGCACTGGTAATTTGTATTCCATTGTGTTCTAAATTGATTTTTTTTGTGTTTAGATAAAAAATATTGATTTAAAACATATTTTTGTATATTACTATAATAATCAAAAAATACCAAAAAAACAAGAAAACTCATGATTTTCTCTCTAAAACCTAAAGTTAGAAAATTTCATGCATATAAATATCCATGGCTTCCAATTCATAGGTATTAGTGCTCTAAAATGATTTTTGTTTTGATTACATGAAAAATATTGGTTTAAACCATGCCTTTATATATTACTGTAATGACCAGAAACAAGAAAGATTCATGGTTTTCATCCAAAAATCTAAAGTTGAAAAAATTTCATGCATATGTATATATATGGGTGCCGATTTGTATATTAGAGCATTCTAAAATGATTTTTGACATGTTTACATAAAAAAATATTGGTTTAAATCATGTGTTTGCATATTACTGTAATGAACGAAAAGTACAAAAAGTAAGAAAGTTCATATTTCCATGATTATAGGGTATTCGGCCTACATTGGGAATTTAATTTCAATATCTATAATTTTTATATGATGTATTTTAATGATTATTGACATGAATATATGAATGATAAATGATTTAATTGCATGTTGGTTGAAGGAATAACTCTAGACAAGTCTAAAGATAATTAGGTATACTTAGGGTTTCTTAACCTTATATGGTGATCAATATGTGAATATGATTAAGTAATATGGGAAATAGGTTTTATGATGAATTAATAGTGAATTAATGATATTAAATTGACTCTATGATGGATGGTATAATTTGTTCAAAAGAAATAAGCATGACCCTTCAAGGTTACTTGTTAAGTTGATATATATGTAAAGTGTTAATGTACTAAGTTGAAAGTTAAATTGAATTGATATTAAGATCATGATGTATTGTGTTTGGCTTTAGAAAAGTCTTGGTATGAGTTATAATGTGTTTTTCATATAGGCCTATAAAGGCTAAGTGTGCAAGACTTTAAAAGTCAACATGTTATGTGCAAATGATGAGTGCACTTCTAAGTGTAACTCCAAGTTTATATAATGTTATATGTGTATGGGGTAGTTATGGGATAGGATAGCATGATGATTAAGCAAATACTAATTATTGAATTAAATATTATGTTAGAGCTTGAGGAGTAGTAGGAGTTCAAAAAGAGCTACAAGTACTAGGAGCAAAGGAATCACAAGGTGAGTAAATGTTATATTCATGTTACAAGAACAAGTGATTTTGTTATGGGAACCTTTGAGATTCTTGAAATCTAAGAACTTTTCTACTTTCAATTATAATTATATGGTTTCTTTGTTAAGCTTGGGTTACCAAAGGACAATTGGTCCAAAGCCATTACTGTTTATTCAATGATATGAAAGAACCTTTGTAATTATTACCTTACCTTACTTTCTTTCTGGAACTACACTATTATTTTATCTTTTATTCAATAAGTTAAACTGCTATTGCTATTATGCTACATGTTATTGTTTTCTTAAGTGCTATCGTTATAAATGATTACCATTAGCTCTAGTTATGGTACCTCTAACCCTTTTATGCAAAAATCCTCGTGTCAATATGGGTAATCATAGGAACCTGTGCATATGGTCTTAACTCGATGGATAGGGGTAGTGAATCCACCTCAACTAGAAGGGGTGGTTATAATCGTGGAGCCTGATTAATTTCACAACTCTTTATAAGTTATGGGTTAGGAGTTGGAATTTAGTAAAATGCCACTTCTCCCTAGAGTGAATGAGATAAAATAGCCGTCATCTTCATAAATGATAAGTGTTATAAGTCTGATTTCTGCGAACCTTACTAAATTGCAAACTATGAACCATGAATGATGAATTATGAACTATGTGTCATAAGCTATGGGCCCTTTTTAAAGGGATATATGTTATTGAATAAACTATATTGTTTACTCATTAAGATCATCTATCTCACCCCTTTTCCTTGTGTGATTCTAGGTGAACATTATGAGGAGGCAAGGTGATGGCTCAAGCAATCTATTTCATTTAGGGGTTTTCCTTGTCCAAGTTATTTACCTTACTGTGTTATGAAGAGTCATCCTTAGATGCTCTGGGAATATTTATTTTGAAATGTTATCTATTGAGGCTTATTTGGAGTCTAAATATTATTTTCTTATGAATTGTATTTAAAGTATATTTTAACTATTCTTCTACAACTTAAAGTTTTCTTATAAATGGTTTAATTAAGTTAATGCATGAGATTTTGGTATGATCCTGGGCAATATTTGTATATATATGAGTGGGTTCTACGGGTGTCAATGACCTTATGTCACTCCATGTTCTAGGACCGTCATATCTCAGAAATTGGGATGTGACATCCTTATTATTAGATAATTAAGTTAATACATGAGGTTTTGGTAAGATCCTAGACAATGTTTATAAGAGCATGAGTGGGTTCTATAGGCATGGATAAACTTATGTCTCCCGTGCTCTAGGACAATCATATCTCTGAAGTTGGGATGTGATATTATGTAATGGAGGAAATGTCACTACAGGTGCGAGAAATGTCAATCTATCCCATGCTCAAATCTGCGCAAGAAATAATGCACCTCCTATATGTGCAATAGAATGATTTTGGGACGCATTACATAGCTCTCTATACAAGAATGCCAAGCACCCACCTCCCCAGCTATATTGCCTAATCCTTCTGATGTCCTCGAGATATGGTAGTAGAATAATAACACTTTACCAGTACTCTTATCATAGAATAAAGTGCCTGAAATGAGGCGCAAAATATAAGCACGCACATGACAATGTATTGTAGCCTTATCAGCATCAGTAGGCAGCATGTTAAAATTATTATTGAACTAAGATATTTTCAATGAAGATCCCCTAAGATCTGTATCACTAGGTCTAAGCCCAAGGAGTCTCTCATATAGGTTTACCCATGCATACACTATATGCCTAATAAGTGGTAGACCATCAATGGGAAGTCCTATCTAGATAGCAACATCTTGTAAGGTGATAGTGCACTCTCCATTTGGAAGATGAAAAATGTGAGTCTCAAGTCTCCATCTCTCTACTAGTGTAGTAATCAAATGGTGATCTAATTGGAAATAATCTAATTGAACTAATCCACAGAATTCCTATATCACAAAGTATTTCTAAAATGCGAGGATCTATATTGGCACCATGGATTGTTCTGCTATTTCGCTAACAGTCGAGCACTTCTTCATGTACCTGATAACATGTACTTCTTTAAACCATAGAGCTTAGGATCTATGCTCAGCCTGTAGATGTAGTAAAGATGGATCATGTGGACCAAGTGCTAAGAAGTCCTGTGGATGCTGACAAGCAGACATGTACATTCATATAATATATTTTATTAATTAATTGGACCAATATGGTTGTACAAAAGGACAAAATATATCAATTTTCAAGAATACAAACGTTTTAATTAAAATATATAATTATATGGTTACAATATAACTACGTTGATGATTAATTATTTTTCATAATAAAATTATTGAGGGAAAAGAAAGATACTTTATCATCATACTATAAAATGAAATATATCGATTGAGCAAGATATTAATTACAATACATTGGCAATATATATTCAATTTCGACCACAAGTTCTAGAATTATGATCAATTTGGCCACACTTATTACACTCCAGCCAGAATTTTTCTAATCCATCTTGGTCTTAATCTAATGTGATTTTAGTTGGCCTTTCTTCCACTTTAATTCTGAATTTGGCACGATGGGTAGCTCATTCCACTCCAGCCAACAGTCTTGGTCACCTGGTGGTATGAATTTAGCAGACCAACACTTCAGTGTATTTTTTATTACATAGAATGGTGCAATATAATTCCAATAATCCAATTTGGCAACCATACAAGCTGCAATGGCATGTGAACATGGTATTTTGCTTTGTTGAAACTTCCCACATGTGCATGTTTGATCTACAAAATTAACCACTTGAGTATGCCCTCTCTTACTAATGGCATGGTTTCTCGTAGTCAATATGGAGAACACACCTGTATTTCTATTAAACACTTTCACTTGATGGCCATTAGCCTTATCAATTATGTATTTCAGTGACTTGATGCAAAAAGATGTGTAAACATAATTTTTTGCAAGTTGAGCAAGATAGATTGACCGTTGTTGTTCAAATTTATCAACTAATTTCAAGAATAACCTATGCATCATTGTAGTAATGGGCATTGCTCTTAATTCCTTGAATGATGAATTTATCGATTCAGCATAATTCATTGTCATGACATCATGTCAATGTCCACCATCATGTGCAAGTGCCCATTTGCTCTTAGGTATTTTTTTAAGCCATTCATAGGTATCTTTATGCCTTGCTTCAATTTTTGTCATGTTCCTATTGAATTTTTGAATTTGTGGCTTATGACCTAAATGACACATATGATTATTGGTGTTACTTACTAGTTAGTAAAAGGTAATAAATTACAGAAATGATCATGGTATTTTTCAAATGCTAAGTCACATACCTATTTGTTACACCAGTTTCTTCATAGGAGGAATTTTGAATGTGGTATTATAGTTGTTTGCAATGTGTCGTATGCAATACCTATGCAGATTGTGACACCATAAGGATTGATTCATTGCATGTTTTATACCAATGTGTCTATCTGAAATGACACATACATCACTCCTAGTGGGACATACATATAACTACAAATTTTTCATAAAGTAATCCCAATTATCCTTGCTTTCCTTTTCAATTAGTGCAAATGCAACAAGCAGAATTGCATTATCGCTATCTACAGCTTCAATAGTCAACAATACACTCTTATATTTACCATATAAGAATATTCTATCAACAAATAAAATAGGCTTGTAAAATTTAAAGCCTTCAATACAGGGTTTGTATGCCTAGAAAATTCTTTTGAATTGTTGGACACAAGAACAAATCTATTATTCACTATATGATCCTCGATATCAATATCTAGCACTGAACCTATATTTATGGCGATAGCAGCATGCATGAATTTACCAAGTTGTTTGTATGAATCATCCCAGTCCCTATAAATATTGGCCATCGCTTTTTGCGTCGCTAGTCCCACTTTCTTGTAAGTAGCTTGGATGCCAAAATGATCATTTATATTTGCAATTAAAGTCTTCACCTTGATACTAGGTTGCTTTATCAACACACCCTAAATGTATTATGATAGTCACAATTTTTGTGATCTTGTGATTCTATAAGAGTACTACACATGTAAAGACCACTACATCTAGTAATCTCCCAGAAAAAAACTAGACTTTTTTGCAGTAGCACACAATCTCCATGGGCAATCACTCTGACTATTGCAAATTAGTACAATAAAATTTTCTTTTGTATCTGAACTTCAAAACTCACACCGTACTCGCATTGAATAGATTTTTGCTGCTACTTTTATGGCATCCCTAGATTCAAATATCATTCCCTTATGAAACTCTTTTGAAGGGTCCCATAGAACACTACTGTCAATTGGCTGCTGATTCGATTCACTTAGAGCAATGCTTGTAGTTAGAAAGCAGTTTCACAAACATTCATAACTCTATGCAAACTACTTTCGATCCTATCATGAAAAGTCATCCAATCATTATCATCATTTTCATTACCAACACTATGAAATTGTTCCTCATCATCACTAGTTTCAGTATCATTACCACAATCATCTTCGTCCTCCTCTACTTCATCATCTTCCTCTTCTAATTCATCATCGTCCTCCTCTACATCACAATGCCATCATTATCATCCATCTCTTCAATTTCATGCTCCTTACCTTGAGTAGACCCACCTATCTCAAATTTGAATGAGTAGATGGCTTTATTTCTCCATGTAGTTGTGTGGTAGACTCACCCTTACTAAATTCAACAAACAACTCGATCAAATGCAAGCCTGAAAATTGACTACAAATTTCCAACATCTTTGCCACATCAGAATTTCTCCAAATTTCCAGTGTAGAAAATATCAAACCTCCAACATAATTAAATATTGGAGCTCTATATATGATTTTGTTGATAACTACATTACTATTAAGGTTTAGTTCAATTTTTATCTTATATAATAGGACTTCCATATTTAACTCTTCATCAAGGCTAATAATTTGAGAATGCCCATTTGCATAACAGGCACCAATTTGAGAAAAAGTAATATTACCACCCCAGAAAATTTCAAGAAATAGAACAAGTCTCATGGTCTTAGTGATTTGGTTGAATTGTATATTTCAGTTTTATAATTAAACTAATTTCAAAACAATGATTGACACATAACAATTTTGATAAAATGAAATTCCTAGAAAAAGCCGAAAGAGTCACAAACATCTCACACTTAAAATTTAGCCTACTTTGATAGAATTTCTAAATTATAACTATTTAGAATATGAAAAAAATACTAATACTTGTTAATGATTATGTTTTTGTATAAAATACTATTAGTTATTATTTTTAAATATTATTTATTCTTATTAATATTATTTTTTTCATTCTTATTATGGTATGGCCACAATTTATTAGAATTCAACTATCCAAATTGCATCATTTTAGACAATTCCCATAAAAGGCCGAATGGATGACTATCAGGTCACATTTAAAATCTAGTCTTCTTAAAAAAAATTTCTGAATAAAAGTTTCCAGAAAAGGTTGAAGGGGTCACAAACATCTCACACTTAAAATTCGATCTCTTTAGACAAAATTTCTAAAAGCTAATAATACATGTTAATAATGACGTTTTGTATAAAATACTAATATTGATTATTAAATACTGTTAGTTGTTCTTAATTAATTACTATTGGGTGTTATTAATGGTGTTTAATTTATGGTTGTTATTTTAATTTTTATGATCTAAAATAATATATTTTTTATGTTTACTAAATACAATATAATAATATCTTATATATAATTTCATAATTTAATTTTAAATACTAAATTATTAAAAAAATTTATTTTTTCTTGGTGATATTTCATGAATATAAAAGTAAATATTAATATAAATGGACTTGAAATATTGTTATTTTTAATGCAATAATTATGATAAATCAACATCATTTTATTATTATTATGCATATGATTATTGTGATTCTTATTTTATTATCATTAAACATAGTTATTTTTTATCATTAATAAAATATAGTTATTAATTACTATGATTTGAGTGAAATTCTATTACTTATAACGAATAATTTTTTTTTTTGTTATTTTCTTTATTACTATAAACTTCAAAAAATCAAACAAATTATTTACAAGTTATTATCAATTACTAAAAAAAATTAACCAAATAACTTAATAACATACTTTCATTATTATACACATAAAATATTAAGAAAATATTTATTAACTACAAAAGTATATTATTATTATTATTATTATTATTATTGACAATTTTTTTCATTTAAAACGTTTTTTAGGTTATAATATTAATAATAATATTAAACAACCCTACAACTTAATATTAAGAAATAATAATAACATTTTATCATAGCTATGAATTAATATCATACAAAAATTACATACATATATTCACTAAAAATAATATCAATGTAATGAAAACATACAAATTATTATACATGTTCTATAATTTATTATTAACAACATATTTAATATCATTTGGTTCAAGAAAAATATTAACATTAAAAATTATAAACATACTTAACCAAATAGTATTAACATACTAATAAAATTCATTAACAAAACTAACCTTAATTTCCAGCAAAGTATTTTAGAATTGGCAAACAAATTTAGTTTTTATCCTAAAAATGGAAGAATAAATTTGTTAGTGGAGTAATGAATAAATAAGTAACCAAAATATAAACAAACTATATTACTCCCTAAAAATAATAATGAATATAATAACTAGCAAATTTTATTATTACAAATAATAATAATAATAACAAACAAAATATTTATTCAAATTTATATATATTATGTTGTTCGCAAAATTATATTATTATTATTACTATTATTTTACATATTTTTATTTTAAATATTTTAACATAATAATAAAAAATATAACATTTTAAAATTTAATAAAATAACATATTAATAAAATACAAACATACAAAAATTAATAAGATATTAATAAAAAAATTACTTTAATTTTAAGTGAAATTACCTCAGTCAAATTTCTTTTAGCAAATTATGTAACAATTTAAAAAAAAAAATTAAAGAACTATACAATTGCAGGCTGGGTGAGAGGAGAGGGAGTTGGGGGGTTGGACAGCTGAAATGAAATGATGAAAGGAAGTAAAATGAATGAATTTAAAGATTGAGAATTGAGAGAGAAAAAAAAAAAAAAAAGGGTCATGCTCGAGTCCCATCCCCGCAGGGATTCCTGATGGAAGGAATCTCTGCGGGCTGGATTTGCCTGGCCGCTACTGTTAATATTATCGATATGTACGGTAAAGCCTCGGGTCAGAAAATTAATGCGGCCAAATATTCCATCCTCTTCAGCAAACTTACTTCTGATGATAAAAAACGTGAAGCACTTCAGCTTATGGGTATGAATGAAGTTAAGCAAGATGGCAAGTATTTGGGGCTTCCTTCCATTTGTGGCCGTTCAAAATCAGAAGCTTGCTCGTTCATTGTTGAAAGGCTATCTCAAAGAGCCAACTCCTGGAAACAAAAATTGCTATCTCATGGTGGCCATTGTGTGATGGTAAAATCGATCTTACAGGCTATTCCAACTTTTTATTCTCCTGTTTCAAGTTTCCATTGCAAGTGTGCAAAAAAAAAATGAATAGAATTCTTTCTAGCTTCTGGTGGAGAGGAAATGAAGATAGAAGAGTATTGCTTTCATGGCTTGGAGCAAATTCGCTAAAGCTAGATCTAACGGTGGCCTTGGGTTTAGGGACTTTGAGCTTTTTAATGCTGCTATGGTAGCTAAGCAGGCATGGAGACTTATCATGTCACCAAATTGTTTATGGGCTCGCATCATAAGAGCCAAATACTTCCCCAACTCAGACTCTTGGTCAGCAAAAAAAGGCCACAATAGTTCTGGGAGTGGAGGAGCCTGCTTCAAGCCACGGATATTCTTTTCAAGGGGGCAAGGTGGAATTTTGGAAATGGTAAGACTTATTAAAATACGGGAGGACCCTTGGGTTCCCGATTTACCTAATGTTTGAGTCCAATCAGTTCCACCTTCAGAATCATCTCCAAAATTTGCCAATGAACTATTAGCAGATGGCTACAGATGGGATGAAACAAAGTTGAATCAGCTTTTCTCAGAAGCAGAGGTGAAAGCCATTAGAAAAATAGCAGTGGGAAGTACTAGTGAAGCAGATATTTGTGTGTGGCATTGGAATAAAGCTGGAAAATTCAATGTCAAATCTGCTTAGCACAAGCTAGTTCAGATTCAGGAAGAAAAATCTGTGTCAAGCGCCCTCCACGTCTTTCACTTTGTCAAAAGAAGCTTGGGAAACCATTTGGAGGTTGCAACTACCTCCAAAAGTTGCGATGTTCTTTTGGAAAGCATGTTGTAATTCTTTGGCCATAAAGTAAGAGTTGTTTATTTGTTTATAAAAAAAAATGGTTTTAGATAAAGAATGTGCTGTTTGCAAAGAGGCAGAGGAATCCCTTGAACATCTCTTCTTTTATTGTGCACACTCGAGAGCCATTTGGTTTGTCTCGAATCTCAATTTTTGTCCAAACCAGGTTTCTCTTTCAAGTTTTGCTCGATGGTGGCAAGACTTGATTTTGGCGCTGGGAAATATGGATGGTACTCAAAAATATCTGGAACAAGTTGTTTTTCTTTGTTGGTCTATTTGGATCAACAGAAATCAGTGTTTTTAGGAATCAAGTTCCAGATGCAAAGTCAGCAGCTGATAGAGCTTTTAGATTGTGTTCTGAATATATTGTTGCCAACAACAAAACTGCCACTTCCTCCAGGACATCCCTCTCTCGGACGCTTGATAAATGGATCCCTCCTAAGGTGAATGTTTTTAAATTCAATTCAGATGCTAGCTTCAGTGCTGGCACCGGTGTTGCCGGAATAGCTGCCATTTGCAGAGATTATACTTCGCGTCTGCTAGATGGAGTGGCCTTGAGGAATTTAGTGCACTCACCGTTGGCAGCAGAAGCGGAGGCTCTTGTTTTGGCAATTAGATTAGCTGTGAGGAATGGGATTTCGCATCGAATCTTCGAATCGGACTGCCAAACATTGATTCAAGCTTGCAACGGTGATATGGTGGACCTTGGGAAATTAGAACAAGTTTGTCTATAGTGAAAGATATGCGTTTTGTTTTTTAAGAAGTCCATTTCATTTGGATTAAAAGGATCAGCTAATAGAGTGGTTGATCGAGTTGCTGACCATGTTTTAAATAGACCCCTATCCCCATTTTAGGTCAACATTTCCTTGGGAGATTAGAGCAAGTTTATAAAATATGCGTTCTGTTTTTGAAGAAGTCCATTTCATTTGGATTAAAAGATCAGCTAATAGAGTGGTTGATTGGGTTGCTGACCATGTTTTAAATAGTGTCCTATCCCCATTTTAGGTCAACATTTCCTTGGGAGATTAAAGCAAATTTGTAAGATATGCGTTCTGTTTTTTAAGAAGTCCATTTCATTTGGATTAAAAAATCAGCCAATAGAGTGGCTGATTGGGTTGCTGACCATGTTTTAAATAGTGTCCTATCCCCATTTTAGGTCAACACTTCCTTGGGAGATTAGAGCAAGTTTGTCTATAGTAAAAGATATGCGTTCTGTTTTTAAAGAAGTCCATTTCATTTGGATTAAAAGATCAGCTAATAGAGTGGTTGATTGGGTTGCTGACCATGTTTTAAATAGTATCCTATCCCCATTTTAGGTCAACATTCCGTCTTCTAGGCTTGCGAATCCTTTGTACATGGATTCTGTTTCTTCTTAATAGAATGTTATATATTTCTGGCAAAAAAATAAACATTTAGGCCATTTTTAGTTTTAGGGAATTTTTAGTTGAAGTGAAAAATTTGTCAATATTTAATATAACAAACTATTCTTATGAAGTAATTAATTGCAATTAATTTTCTCTGTTACTAATAATTATTTTTTTTTTATGAAAACAAAAATTATCATTTTTCTTAAAATTAAAAATAATAACTTATATCGTAAAGAGAAATATATTGCTTATTTTTTCGGATTAAAGAAGCATATCACTAACGTGCATGTGAAAAGTTGAGTGAATTTTTGTTGAATATAGAAGAGAGATTCAAATCTAGATTTATTATCCATATTGCAAAAATTGAGTAAATTTTCTAAGTTAAAATGTTCTATAAAATGCAAAAAAGAAGATAAAAAAAAAAGGTCCATAAAATCTCCCATTTGAAAATGTAAAGTAACAAGGACCAATTATTAAAAGATAAAAAATAATGAAATGCGATTATTTTCAATTTTTTATCATAAGAAAACATTGTATATTGCGTATACATATGTATTTTTCCAGTTTGCTTATTTTAGGTCCTTGTAATAAAATATATTATTTGGAAGCACGAAGAAGCCTTCTCCAAGCCTGTACAAATGGAGAAGCTTCCATAAGACCTATACACATTAACATCAAAATTCAAAATATATTGACATCAAAATTCAATCATATCCTATCTAATTATCTAAACTTTATCTAAAACTAAAACAAAAAATGTTATACGACTCGATACTGTGTCCCTTCCTAACTCAACTAATGTGTCATCTTATTTACCATATTTCCTTTCCAAAAGTGCAAAAACTTTATCAAATATAATGATGCCCATCAATTATGATATTAAGTTGACACAAAAGACTGTAAAGTATTACCCTGCTGAGAAGAACACTATTGAAATAAAAATGTGTTTTAATAATAAAAATTTTAAAATAACTAAATAAAACTCCCATATTTTTCCTACAACATTCCAGTGTTTTTTCTAAAAACAATTTATTTCAAAATGAATTTGAAATAAATATAAAGTTGATAATAATTAATTATTTTTCATTAGCGATCTAGTTATGAATACGGTCCAAATCCATTTATATAAACAATTAATTAAATATAAAACTAATACTTTTATAATATTAGCTATCAATTTTTAAAATATTGTATCAAGACAAATTTTAAAACTTATATTAAATTTTTAAAAGCATAAATTGTTACCTGCAGCGATAAAATAAATTTGTGCAAAATTTTAATAATATACATCAAAGTTAAATGAATTTAGACTGATCCATACGACATTTAGATAATGTCAATTAAATCTGTTAATAGCAATAAATTTTAATTAGACTTGAGAACAAGTTCACGAAGTAAACCATAAATGGATAATTTTGGTTAGCACCCACTGCATTATTGCATATAAAAGGACCATCATTGCACAATCAAGTGACTCACCGGTTATAACAAGGCATGTTCATGGACTTGGCTAGGATTTGAAAAATGTTAAAATTTTTCAAAAATCAAACCCGTTCAACTGTAATTTTCTTCATAAATTAAGGCTCAACCCAGCCCTTGAACAGATGTGCAAGTAACAACTCATCTTTACCTTGTAGAAGGGATTTCTCAGCCAATGGCAAATTTCCATTTTTTGTGTAAACCATTTGCCTTTCTCTATCTAACTAATACTATAACATAAAAACCGTAAAAGACTGATCAACTTTTCCCCACTATCATTCACATGATAACTTGTCGACTTAGACTTCAAGTTAGCAACCGAAAAACAATCATGAAAGAGCTGAAAATACGCAGCAAAAAACAAAAAGATGTTAACAGGAAAGAAAAAGAATCATCAGATTCTTCACCAAAAAGACTCCACAAGTCACCTTGCTTTGAGCCCATATATCCTGCTTCACAAAAAATATAAAAGATTAATCTGTTTACATATGAGAAAAGAGCAAATCTCTCTAAAATTTTTGAAGGGTGAGCAGTACCTCAAGGATTCAATTATAAGTCGATCTGTGCTGGTCAAACTCCTCAGCATAAGACCGATGCTTACTGTCTATGCAGCATATTCAAGAATATCAGTCAGATGGTCTCTCAAAGGCATATGCACGGTCATGTAAATTTAACATTATGACATTTGAAAGGCAGGCAGTTGCAACAAGTTTCTTTAATGAAAATTGCAAGTACTATCAAAATCTAATTGAACTCAGATTACACTCCAGTGATGAACAGTTAGAATAGCTCTTCTATTTGAGCAAAAATAAACAGGAGTGATATTTTCTACAACGAAGACTTACCTTAACTAGGATAGATTGTGGGAATGAAATATGAGAGGATAGGTGCAGCAAAATCCACTGCTCCAGCACTGCACCAGGAAGAGTAATTGCATAATTTGTTTTTCAAGACAATAAGTTAGCAAAACCCTAAAATGCATAAATTTCTACAACACCGCCTACAAAACTAAAGGCTCCGATTGGTTTAGCTGTTCATAGCAGCTGTTGCTCATAGCTATTAACTAGTAGCTGACAGCTTATTGTTACCAAGTGTTTGGTAAAATTATTATTAGCTGTAACTATTAATATGTTTAATGACCATTAAGGATAAATATTAATATTTACATTTTCTTTAAATATTATTTTTAATAAGGTAATTTAGTCTTTTTATTTAAATAAGAGTTGTTTAAAAAAAAAACTCCCAATTGGAAGTTTGACTACCTAATACCTACCTAACAACTGACAGCTATCACTAGAAAAATATAACTGAACAGGTTTGGTGCAGCTGTTGGGGACCAAAGAGCTAACAGCTGCGTCAAAAAGTTTTGCCAAACACCCACTGAAAGCCTATTGAAGTGCCCAACTCTGGAGTTCAAACGTCTAGATAACACCCACAGAAAGTACTCAATTCAAAGACTAGTTCGAGAAATCATAGACAATACACATGATAACTATTTAGGTTGTTAATTTTACTCTATCACAACTCTATTGTAATACTGAATCAATTTAGTAGTTTAACTATATGAATGAATGGAAAGATATAAAATCATATGAAAATATTACACAATAATATTACAAGGCTCAGATTAACAATTATCACATTACTTTATTATTTCTTTAATGCCAGGAACTAATAGAAATTGCTTGCAGTTAAATATACATTTTTTGAAATCATTACAGAATGTAAGAGAAATTTTACTGGGATTAGGATTATAATCAAATTTTAAGAGAAATTTTGCTGAGATTAGGATGATAATCAAATTTTAAAACTTCACTGCCATTTTCATGAAGTAGGTACTCCTAAATACAAATACAAAAAATAAATAGAAGTTTGCAAACAAACAAGCCCCTTTTATAATATATACATACAGAATAAGAGAGAAGAATTTCAAGGAATTAGAAAGCTTACAACAGAAAGCAATGGTCCCTGTTTGAACTTGTCATGAAATGAAAATGATATTGGCTTCGGATCGTCTCCAGGCCCTCTGATAAACCCACTGGATACAGACACTATTTAATTATTTTAACCTAATTTATGAATGAAGCAACAGAGCCAACACATGAAAAAGTGGAAGACAGTAGCTCATGACAAAATGATAATGATAAAAAGCAACTAACATCAGTGATGCAGAAATCAAGGGGGTCCTTCTAGCATCATATATGGCAATGAGACCCTTGTAAACATCATCCCCTCCTTTATAAGATACAGCTAACCTTTCGCCCGAAGCATCCCAGGCTATCTTCTCTATTCCCTGACTGCACAGGCAAACATGAGAGAATAACAATTCTGAAAGAGTTGCTATGAACTAGAACCACTTTGATAAAAAAAAATAATAATAATAATAAAAATAAAAACATTTTACCTAACAGCAATAAGATTATCAAGTTAACATGAATTAGGAGTTTAAAAGTAGGAAAAAGATATCACATAATAAAATAAATATCTAGTTCCCAGAAGCTTGAGCTGTAAAACCTTCTATTAGATATCAATAATTATTCTACCAAATCATGCATTCAGCACCGAGGTAACAGTTGCAATATTAGACAATCAACTTGTCAACGTAACAAGCAGAATAGATAAATTATAACTCAGTTCAGAATCTAGCTCAAGTCAACTAGATGAATCCTCATCATCCATTCCAAACGAACTTTTACAAAAGTTTAATTAAAGATGCTAAATGCTTCTTGACCGCTTCAACTCAGGTCATCCTTGGTGCACTTGACCACTTTAACTCATGTCATCCTTGGTGCACCATTCACCTTTTGCACTCCTATAACTTGGATGAGATCATCTTCCAGCACATCTTTAGATCCACAAGGAATATGTTCAGACCATCTCAATCTTCAGTCCATCCACTTAACCTCAGTGGGTGTTACTTTGACCTTCCTATGAATGCTCTATCGCCTTATCTTATTTTTCCATACACATCCACTTCAACATCTCCATCTGTACATCTTATCTTGTAAAGATGTTATTTTTTTCACAACCCAACATTTGCTGCCACAGATCATAGCTGTTCTGAGTCAAAGTAAATCTTAGTTTCCCTTTTAACTTATCAAGGATACTACAATCACATAAGATACACAGCTTTTTACAATCCAACCAAGCTTAAAATCTTTCAAAGGCAGAGTTGGGATAGATGAACCACTACCTATGTTGCACAAAAACTCTTGGGAGATCACGTTTCCACGTTTCGAAAACGTTTCCTATTTGGAAACTCACGGAAACTTGATTGAAACGCGTCAGGCACATTTCTACAAATTAAAAAAATTAAAAACTCGTTTCCATAAATAGAAACTCATTTCCACAAACGGAAACCCGTTTCCAAATTTAAAAAAAAAATCAACTTGCTCATATCAACTCCTAAACAAATATTCACTCCCAACTTAATTTTTCCTTATAATAATAATAATAATTATTATTATTATATACATATATAAATTATTATTATTTTTAGCATAAATTTATATATATTTATAAATATACTTTAAATTATTAAACATATATTTATAAATTATTATTTTTAGTATTTTTTAATTTATAAATATATGTTTAATAATTTAAAGTATATTTATAAATATATATAAATTTATACTAAAAATAATAATTTATATATATATATATATATATATATATATATATATATATATATATATATATATATATATATATACCTCCATATTTTTTATATTTACGCATTTCCCTTACGTTTCGTTTCCTACATTTTTCAAAAATGCAATTTCCCTATTTCCCATTTCCACATTTCCCGTTTCCATGCTACCTAGACCGCTACAATAGTTATTTGTAGTAAACACAACTCACGACAAAGGTCTAGTATTCCAATATATAGATCATATATCTAAGGAAAAATAAAACATAAATGTCCTTTTGAAAAAGAAACAGAAAGCATAGTAAAGATAGAATATTTCTTAATGGAATCCTCACAATTGTGAGAGGCAGTCGATCAATTTGGTATGGTATTAGAGCTTTTGTTCTAAACCTAAAGTTTACACATTTTCCAAATTTGTTATTTTCTCAGTTCTAACCTTTGGGGCTCTTGGTTTCTAGCCCTTGGGGATCTTGTTTTCTAACCTAGTTTTGGGTTCTCATTCTTCTTGGTGGTTGCGGCAGCACATTTGTGGTGCTATCTTGGAGATTTTCTTTGGGATTCTTCATTGCTAACTCTTGGAGAACTTTGATTCTTAATCCTCTCAAGCTATTTGGAGATTTATTCTCAATTTTAGGCTTTGCTAAAGTGTTTTTCTTGGCTCTTTCTATTTCACAAGGACTAAAGAAAATTCTATTGTCCATGTCAATGGGAAGAATTATTCTGGTTGGGAGTTTCAATTCAAGATGTCTGTGAAAGGAAAGGAATTGTGCGAACATATTGATCGGACATCTTCAGCTCCTAAAGACAACAATCAACTTGATATATGGGAGGCAAACGATGCTTGCATTGTCTCTTGGTTTTTGGGCTCCATTGAACAACATATGGTGAACAACTTGAGGTCATTTTTCTACAGCCAAATATGAATCCTCAATTTTGCATCCTCCTTATCCAAATGTAGCCTTAGAACTTGCTGAATTTAATACGTTATGCAGAGTTGTTATAGTGGTCTCGCTAACCGATTAACAGGCGGGGGTTCAACAGCAGCACCTGCGAAAGAAAATTTTTTAAGCCTTCAATTACATTACCACTAGACATTCAAATTTCCCAAACTCCATACCAACAACCCATCTCAAAAAAAAAAAAAAAAAAAAAAAAGTCCCAGCGCCACATGCCGCAAGAACCTGACACAGCACCGCACAATGTTCTGCAGCCTTCTGACCCCCCAATGAGCACCACTTGCGCAGAAAATGATTTTTTTATCCCTTTCAGTCTAATTTTCAACTATTTTTAACCCTATCCCTCAGTCTTTTCACATTTTTACCACTTAAACCACCTTCACCTCCCTTTTCCTATAAATACCCCCCTTCATCCTTCATTCCAACACACCCCTTGAATTTGAGTAGATTGTTATCTTCAAATTCCTCTCTTCTTCTCCCTCCAATCACTCTCTAATTAATTAATTAATAGCATCACTCTAACCAAGTTAATTAATCTTTTTAATTAACTAAAACTTTTTTTTTAATTAATCACTCAATTAATCTTTATAATTAATTAATTAATCACTCTTTTTCAAAAATCACTCTGTTTTTTCAAAAATCAAATTAATCATTTTTCTTAATCCACCCTTTATCCAAATTAATTAATTAATTATTTTAATTAATTAATTAATTCATCAATCCATCCATTTCATCATATTAATTAGTTACTTAATCATTTTAATTAATTAATCTCCCAATTAATCCAATCACTCGATCTCGATAAAACAGAACTTCAATCCGGTAAAACTCCGCCAACTAAAAGTCAAGGTGTCAGTCTTTTTTCCTCACTTTCAACACACTCAAACCAAAATCAATCTGATCAACTATTAAACCCCTTCACTTAACCGTGAAACGAACTACGTAGGTTTTGATCTTCATTCAATGAAATACGTAGCCACGTTTGGAATCTAAATCCAAATCTCAATCAATCCCTTCCCCTTTTTTAATTAATTTGTGGATATTTTATTTTCACCATGCATTTATATTATGTTATATTCATGCATTTTCTTTAATATCATTTTATAAATGTCATTAATGAAATCTAATTTTCAAGTCAAATTAAATTTAAGAGACAAATTTTAATTATTTAAAACAAAAAATCTAGTCTCCGAGCTCAACCTGATTCGAGGCTAGTGATTTTATCCATGGACAAATTAATTAAAAATTAATATATTAGAGTCAATTGGATTTTTCCTCAATTTTTCCATTTAAAAATAAATTAAAGTGGCGACTCCCAAAAATCATTTTCAAAATCAATCAATCCAAACCCGAGGATTTCATCGTGAGTTTAAACCCAAATGAGCATTCCGGTTCCCTCTTGCAGACCAAGCCGGTGCTCGAGCAAGGCATCACACCAAATAGATGTGGTAATACCTATGGCAGATCTATAATCAAGACAACAATAACAACAATGCACGCCGTTTTCAGTTTGGAATTGAAGAGAGCAAATTTCAGTCAAGGTAACCTTTTTATTGAGCAATATTATTTTGGTTTCTTGAACTTATGGAGCGAATATTCAGGTATTATACATGATAAGGTACCCAAGAAGGCACCATTTGCACTTCAAACAGTTCATAAGGAGAGTAGACGTGATCAATTTTTGATGAAACTATGGCCAAAATATGAGGCTACACGGGCTAGGTTATTAAACCTAAATCCAATTCCTACATTGGATGTTTGTCTTGGAGAGTTGTTAAGGGAAGAACATAAATTGGCTACTCAAGCAAGAATGGGACAAGGGAGGCTGAATTTAGATATGGTGAATGTTGCCTATGTAGCCCAGGGAGAAGGAAGAGGAAGCAGAATAGGCAAAGGTCAAATTCAATGCTATAGTTGCAAGGAATTTGGCCACATTGCTACCACTTGCACAAAGCCATATTGTAATTATAGCAAGAAACACGGGGCATATCATTAAAGAGTGTTCAATCCGTCCTCAAAATCGACAAGCACAAGCCTTTCAAGCTGCAGTCCAAACTGCACCACTGGCACAATCCTCACCCATTGTAGCTCCAACAATCACTACAAGAAGCACTAGTCATACTGCCCTCACTCCTTAGATGGTTCAAAAAATGATTGTTAGCATTATCTGCATTTGGACTTCAAGGTAATAGTAAGATAGTCTCATCTTGGTTTCTTGATTCAACTGTTGCCAATCACGACTAGTAAGTCTGAATAATTGGTTAATGTTCGAAGCAATAATGGTCCTTAGTACCTTCAAATTGCCAAGAGGATTCACTTAAATATTAGTGCAATTGGTGATCTTGGGCCTTCGTTCCAAAATGTGTTTTTGTCTCCTGGATTATTTGATAATGTGATTTCAGTTGGACAACTAGTAGATAATAATTGTAATGGTTTCTTCTGTCATTGTGGATGTCTTGTGCAGGATCAGGTCTCCTAGAAGGTGATCGCGAAGGGGACTAAAGTGGGGCGATTGTTTCCTCTACGGTTTTATATTCCTAGCAATTTATCTGTCTTGTAGTATTGTAAACAATCAGAGTGAAATTTGGTACAAGAGATTAGGTCATCCCAATTCTCTATTTTGCATCATTTATTTAAGCATGGTTTTCTAGGTAATAAAGATCATATTTCTACTCATGGCTTGTCTATTGATTGTACTTGCAAACTTGGTGAAAGCAAAATTCTTCCTTTCCCTATACATGGTAGTCGTGCTTCCAAATGTTTTGATGTTATCCATAGTGATGTCTGGGGTATTACACCAATTGTTTCACATGCGCATTATAAATATTTCGTGACATTCATTGATGATTATAGTCATTTTACTTGGGTGTATTTCCTTCTTTCTAAGGGATAGTTGCTTCATGTTTTTGAGACCTTTGCTGCCTAATTTGAAACACAGTTTTCTACCTATCCTACAGTTTTGAGATCATATAATGGTGGTGAGTAAATGTCTCATGCTTTCCAAGCCTTTTTGCGACAAAAAGGCATTATTTCTCCACTTTCTTTCCCTTGTACACCTCAACAGAATGATATGGTTGAACGTAAAAATCACCATCTCTTTGATGTTGTTCGGACTTTGCTTTTCGCGTTTTATGTTCCTCCTAAATTTTGGGTGAAAGCTTTGTCACTGCTGTCTATCTAATTAATCGTTTGCCATCTCAAATTTTGGGCTTTGAGTCACAATATTATCGCCTATTTGGTTTGCATCCTAGTTATCAAGACTTGCACACTTTGGATGTGTGCGCTTTGTACATCTACCTCCTCATGAATGTCACAAACTTGATGCTGAATCTATCAAATGTGCTTTCTTGGGATACAGTGTGCCTCAAAAAGGTTATGTGCTTTAACGCTGCAGCCAATCGCATTTGGGTCTCAAGGAATGTTATCTTCTTTGAAAATCAATATTTCTTTCAGTCATGTTGTTCCCAGTTATGATCTAGCTGTGCTTCCTAACTTTGATGATGTATCTCGGCCTACTGAATGCTTTAAACCAAGTGTTGTTTACCATAGACACAGCAACCTCCACTTATATCACAACCCCTTCCCATCCCTAATCCGATGCATGTTCCTAAGCTTTTGTTCCTTGGCAATCCTCTCAATTTGCTCATCCACCAAACAGGTATGCTTTCCTCAAAAGTCACTTAATGCAACTTTAGCTCAAATAAGTGTGCCCAATTCTTATTCTTAGGCAGCTACACAAACTTGTTAGGTAAAAGCTATGGATGATGAGTTGCTAGCTTTGCAAGAGAACCATAATTGGGATATTGTTTTTTGTCCATCTAATGTTAAGCCCATTGGGTGTAAATGGGTATACTCCATCAAACTAAGATCATATGATTCTCTAGACAGATATAAAGCACAATTGGTGGCGCTTGATAACCGACAAGAGTATGGAGTGGATTATGAGGAAACCTTTGCTCCTATGGCTAAAATGACTACAGTACGAACCATCCTAGCCATAACTGCCTCCAAGGGTTGGCCTCTGCTACAAAAGTATGTTAAGAATGCCTTTTTGCATGGTGATCTGAAGGAAGAAATCTATATGACTCCACTACAGGGGTTGTTTGTTACTCCTCCTTCAGATGTGTGCTAGTTAAAAAGGTCTCTCTACACGTTGAAGCAGGCCCCTCAAGCTTGGTTTGATAAGTTTCGATCCACTTTACTTGAATTTTCATTTGTCTAGAACACATACGACTCTTCTTTGTTTTTACGCAACACTACTAGTGGTATTGTGTTGCTTTTGGTTTATGTTGATGATATTGTCATCACAGGGAATGATTTCGCATTGATTTTAAAGCTCCAGCAACATCTCAATGCCTCTTTTCATATAAAGGATTTATATCCTCTTCAATATTTCTTGGGTCTTGAAGTAAAATCTACTCCTAAAGGTACTTTCTTACATCAACACAAGTATACTTAGGAGTTAATTGCTTTGGCAGGTCTTCAAGAAGGAAATTATGTCCAAACTCCCATGAAGGTGAATGTGAAGTATCACAAGGATGAGGGCGAGCTTTTACCCAATCCTTCTCTTTATCGACAATGGGTTGGTAGCCTAAATTATTTGACCATCACTAGGCCTAACATATCCTTTTCAGTTCAATAAGTTAGTCAGTTTATGCAGACGCCCCGTCTTCCACACTTGGCTACTGTTCGTCGCATTGTTAGATATATAAGGGGTACATTTGATCATGGTCTATACTTTCCCGCTGCATCACCGATTCAGTTGGTGGCTTATAGTGATGCTGATTGGGCGGGTTGTGTCAAGAATCATCGATCAGTCACAGATTAGTGCGTGTTTCCTGGCAATGCACTTATTTCATGGAAAAGTAAGAAACAAACTCGAGTCTCCAAGTCCTTCATCGAGTCCTAGTATTGTGCCATGTCCTCTGCTTGCTCTGAGATTGTTTGGCTCCATGAGTGGTTGGAAGAGCTTGGTTTCTTTCAGAACAAGTTATGCCAACAACACTAGTGCTATTCAAATTGCTGCCAATACAGTCTTCCATGAGCGCCCCAAGCACATAGATGTTGACTCATTATATTTGTGAGGCCCATGATGAGAAAATAATTACTCTTCCTCGTATATATCTATAGATCTTCAAACAGCTAATGTCTTCAGCAAGGCTTTGCCTCTACCAAGACATCAATTTCTAATTGGCAAATTGATACTTCTTGATCAGCCTACATCAATTTGAGGGAGGGTGTCAATAGAATCTGCAGTTATCAATAGGATCAGCAGCTGTCTTACTTATTTACATTAGTTGTACAGATTATGTTTCCTTTCTTAGTTTTGCCTTGATTTATTACATTAGTTGTACAGATTATGTTTACTTTCTTAGTTTTGCCTTGATTTTAGCTTTGACTTGTATAGCTGCAAGTGTGTATAGCTATACTTTTCCAAATACATAGTTTCCATGTAAAGATAGCATATTTCTATTTAATGGAATTCTCACAATTGTGAGAGGCATTCGGTCAATCTAATACAATCATCATGAACAAAGGAATGGTCATAGATTGGGAGCATAAAATGTTTGAGGAATTTCCTATGGACCTAAACATTCCAAATAGGACTTTCCCATTTTGATGGTTCTGATGATCATTTGGGATGGTAGTTGTGAACATTTCATTCAACATCAGTTTACTCTTGAAGGTGAGATGGTTGGGGTGGCTTCTTTTCAGTTATAAATGGATGCACAAATATGGTTTCTCAAATTGAAAGGGAATCGACCAACTTTATTTTAGGAAGATCCTAAACAACAATGTAATTGGTGTTTTAGTCCTTCCATTCAAAGTAGTAAATTAGGACAGCCTTCTAAACTTCACCAAGAAAGATTATCAATGGAAGTTTAAGCTATTAGCAATACAAGTGTGTTCCCTTACTCAAGGACAAGTGCCTTTTCAAGGGGGGGAGAGTAATGTTAAGGAGCTAAATTCAATAGCTACAGATTTACTTTCAGTAGTTTTATTTAGAACCTGTTCATTATCATTTTTTTTGTTTCTGTTTTTCAAAAAGAAAAACAAGATTTTGAAACCCAGAATTTGTTGTTTTTGGTTTTCTATTTTCTATTTTCAAAATGTTCCTAGATAAATATAAAAAAAATAATAATTTTTTTTTTAAAATGATTTCTAGTACTTATTTTTTGAAAAAAAAAAAAAACAATGACACCAAACGTCCTCTTAGTGTTTTATTTTCTGTTTTTCCCATATGTGTAGACAAAAACATGGGAATAGTTTCTTTATTAGTGGGTAGTTATCAAAAAAGTTGTTTATTGTAGTGGACAGTTATTGTAGCAGGTAGTTATCAAGTTTCCTTATTGTTGTGGGTAGTTATTGTATTCAGTTGTTTAAAAGGCTGTGTGTTAATGAATTAAAAGGTTTTGAGTTCCTAAAACTCAGGAATTGTAGGGTTCTCTCTTGACGAGCTCTAAGAGATCATAGGATTCTCTCTTAATGAGCCCTAATTCTATTTCTATATTCAATCACATACACCCATAACTAGATCCAAACTTAGGACTATAACAGTTCTGTCATACATTCAGAACTATATGAAGAGAAAAACTAGAGATCATTCCATGAAAGTAATATTCTCTACCTTCCTGTCAAGGATGATATCTCTGGCAAATCAAGTGGTAATAGGTGAGCATCTGCAGGAATTAGAAAACTATAGTCATATGTTTATCAGCATAAAAAATTATAAATTATCTATATATATATATTGAAAAATCAATCATATCGAGGACTTGAAAGCAACAGCAGCAGAAAAATATATATATATATCTAGGGGAACTATCTTCAAGAAATAATTACCATTTTTTCTATTCTTTTTATTTTAGTAATAACGTAACAATTCCCTCTTAAAAATCAAAGTTTCATTCTCCATTCAGTTTTCCATCAATCTGTTTTTAGAACAATATTTTCAAAGACGAAATGGTAACTAATTTTGAGAATAACTTTTCCTTTTGTTTTCACGAGAAGTTTCTCCACGAGTTATTCTAAGAGAACCTGAACAATATTTTCTAGTCCACAAAACTGTGTCATTTAAAATTGTTGAAAATATTTAACTGCACAACTTCTCTGCCCAGAAAAAAAGTATTGGCCTTTAAAGATCCAAGCTGAACAGGCCAAGAATATGATACAACTATCTTGGCTGTACTTCAGCATTTCCTTTCAAAGAGCATATCCCAGCAGTTTTCTCTGCCTTCTTATACCATATATGCTGCTTGACTCTTAACAAGAGTCACCATGGCAGTTGATGCATTGTAGATATTTCTGATACCAACAATATTTCCTTAGAATTAATATCAATACATATACAGGACATAACCAGATGAAATGATCTAACAAATGCTGAAATTTAAAATATTAGGGTTGATGGAATAATTTCAGATCCGAACTGCAGTGTCAATTTTAAATAGCTTGGAATATTATAAAAGTCTAGACTTATTTTTCAATTCTTCAGGCGTCATGCCAAGAGTTAGAGCTGTATTGCACATTTCAAAAATATTAGAGCTCTAGGCTTGATGCTTTGTAGAATTTTCTCTCCTTATTAAAGCCTTAAGCATGCATGGAGGCAGTGAGGGGCAGTTTTTTTCAATGAAAATTTTTCACGTGTCTGTTGACCTGCCAGGTAAAGCGAATTTTATATTATTTTAATCTATTATGGCAAATCCAGTCGCTAAAACATGGAAACACACTTGATTAAGTTTTTTCCCATTCAAGTACTTGCCTGCATTAAAAAAAAAAAAAAAAATGTTCACCCTCAAAAGAAAATTCCTAAAATTTTGGGAACCCAAATATGGTATTATTCAAAACTTGAATTCCTATATAGAAAATATATATTGGCTATAAACTCATTACAACCATAAATGAATAGCCAAAAACATAAAAGATTTAACATGTAGTGATAAATATTTAGCCCATACCTCTCAAACTAATTATTACATAAATACCTGACTTATAAAATTAAAGAAAACCTCAAAACAAACTAATATGTTCTTAACCTAAACGCGCATAAATTAGAGGATCAATTCAACAGCATTCCAAAGGTTCTGAAATGGTCTTATATGTCAGTCTTTGACTGTTAAGAATATGATCTTTAAATTTGCTATTTGTCCAGCCTCTTATTTTCTGCAGCAGGATGAACGACAATGGTAAAAACTCAAAGATCCAAGTCCACATACCTAAAGATGGAGGCTTTGATGCAAAGTGAATAGAACCCAATGTTGCAGATCCAGAAAAAGCAACCAGTATCACACACCCATCTGGATCCCATGTTGCTCCCTGATTGCAGAATACATAATTAATAGTTGAAGCAAGCTAGTCTTTTCATAAGATGAAGAAAAGCATTCAAGAAAGTTGAATAATACATTTTCTCTATCAAACCCACAATATCTTCACAAGAACCATGTTGATCTTTTAAAATAATGAAAAGGGAGGCTTCAAAAAAAAAATAATGAAAAGGGAAACAAAAACATAAAATGTCTATTTTCACCTTTTTCAATATCAAATTGCTTATGTTTGAAGGAGTAAATATGAAAACTTAAAGGAACTGCTATAAGTACAATAAGAAATTACAAGTACAAGATAGGTAAGATCAACATCACTGATTACATCATTTACAATAATTAAATAAAATAAGAAACTATACAGGATCAAATTGTTGATTCAACACCTTTATGATCTTCAATGTCTTGAGAGCTATAAGCATGAATTTAGAAGTCATCTGTGAAGATCCAAGTATCATTTTTTATTTACCATGATAAACCCACTAGTCGAGGACCATGGTTCGGATGTCCACGTGTTCGTCTCCCAAATATAAAATGTCCCATCACTATAAAGAATACAATGATAATTAGATATATCTTCTCAAATGGATCAATACTTAATCGAAAAAGAAAACATATAATTGTGATTTATGGCCATACAATTTTGCAGCAAAAAAGTAATCCCCAGTCGGTGACCATTTGAGCATTGATATGCCCCCTAAACCCCGTCGAATGGGTGTTCCCAAACCTACAAATTTAATAAATAAAAATTGAAGATGGTCAATTCCAAAAATAGAAACCAAAGTCATTGAGAAAGGAACTATCAAGCACAAAAATATACTTATCAGAAAGTATTGCCCCCAGTAAACTAAGAACTCAAAGTACTAAGCCACCTATCTTTAAGATTATTCTTTCCCATCAAAAGCCTCCTTAATCCCCCCCCCCCCCCCCCCCAAACACCAAAAAATGCACACAATTCATTTTTAGTTGATTCTAACACTAGTCAAGAAACTTGATTGACATGGTAAGACAATTCCCATTGCTTTGCCTTTTCAAGAGGTCATCTTGTGTCAAGATCCTATTCTTTGGTTATGATCATTCCTCAATGCAGCTTGCTAAGGTCAAGGCATCACATTATTGAGGTGTCACACAAATCATAATGGCTGCAAACAACATTATCATGAATTTCTAATGAATGGGAAACTGTTTCAAATGCATAGTTAACAACAATTTCACTAAATAGATATACAATATATCAATGATCTGAAAACCTAAAATAGTTATTTATTGAGAAGTAATTGTAATTTTCTTGTAATAGGTGGCACACTAAATTATTGGACACATGAATCTTGAAATAAAATGTTGATAAAATTGAATATTGATATTAAACTAAATAAAAGAGAACCAAAAAATACAATAAAACAAATTTCAAAATGATTTCATGTAGAAGCCTTCTTTCTATATAAATGGTTAATAGCCCTTTTTTTCCTACCAAAAAATTGATAGACATGAGATGGGAGGGGTGTTTCCAAATACAAAATTGAAGGAAATACACAATGAGATATTCTTAAATCAAGCTCAAATATGTAAGACAGCCCATTTTTGTATATTAATGAGGTAACAATAATATGGACATTGAACAAGCTTAAAAGGGGAACTAGACACTGGGGCTTAAAAAACGGAGACCAACAGAAGAGTTTCTCCTCTACCCTATGACTAAGCATGTGCCATTCTCTCCCCTTTTCTTCTATTCTGCCTCTGCACAACTCATTATGATCATTACAATGGCGCCAACCCATTTTATTGCACTGTCTATATTACAAAACCAGAAGAAGGCGGAAACCATAAAACCACCACCCATCATGACATGAATGTAAAAGTAATATGCAACATATTATACATCCGTATCTAAATCACACAAATTAAGTACAATAAAGCAAGTAAAATACTATTTTTTGTTAGCTTGAGAAATCAAATTAGTTTGTAGACCAACAATTGACTAGTACTAGTGATAACTATTTACGACATTAACATTGTCAATTTACCTTGCGCGACATCCCATATGATGAACGATGAGCTTTCATATGAAGCAGATGCCAAGTATGTGAAGCCAAGTCAAGGAAATATAATGCCTCTAAACACTAGAAACTAATCCAAAAAGAACAACACACATGAAATAATTATGGAAGAAAATGAAGAACTAAGGCTTAGTTGAGCTGAGTATAAAGATCCAAAGAATGGTGTCAAAGAGCAGGATACCATAATCTTTTATACAAGGCAAACATAAGCATAACCATGTGACAGAAAGTAGGTTAATGTGGAAGTGCCAATGGCAAGCAAAAGCCAGGATAACTGAGATGTGATCTACAACAGTTCTAACTGATGAAAATAAACCTTACACAACATAAATTAAATTTCATAAATGCTTCATTTGGATATCTTCCATCAGGACTCCAAGAAAGTGCACTTATTTGTTCATCATTATGACTTGGGAGATAATCCACTAGAGTCCACCGAGTTCCAGTGCTTCTAGAAAGGGTACCCGAGTATGAAGTGGCACCAAATCTCACAGATGCCACATTTCCAGGATAAGATGCAGCCCAAATGCAGATTCCACCCCTGAAATTCAGTCCAACAAAGATAATCAATAAAAACAAAATGAATGACTCATAAAAGAGCTCACATGAAATGAATAAGATAGGCAATTTTGGAACTTGCTTGCATCCTACAGAAAGTGCCCTTCCACCATTCGGTCTCCATTCAAGGACTTTAATATCTCTTTGGGACTCACAGGTTAAGATAGATGCATCCTTCCTATCTGTTGAAAAATCAAGAGTTGCATTGAAATGAAGAAAACACATTGATCCTGAATTGTTGGAATCATGTACAAAAAGGTATAAAGGAAAAACCTGCATCTTCATAATCACGAATTATAACCTGGTTTGGAGCAGAGACAAATGCAATAATATGTTTATGTTGGTGCCAGGTCACCTCTTGAAAATCAACCCCGGGCAACAAGTTTTCATAATTGGGATGAAAAAAGCGTGTAATAGAATCTTTCAACAAACCATTGCTCTCGGGTCTTGCTTGCTCTTCTTCAGCTGGGATTGCAGGTTGATATGGTTGAAACGGAATGGGGTTGAACACCATTCCCTAATTATCATTAATTCCCAAGGTCAAAAATAATAATAAATGGATTTTTTTTAAAATAAATAAATAAATAAAAAATGGTAAAAAAAAATACCAGAATTTTTCCATATGTGTCCGTGGCTCGATCGTCCGAGAGGGTCTCAGCTGTAACTGCAGATGATAAAAAGTGTAAACAAATCGATTTTCCCCAAAACCCTAGAAAATTGTAAAAGTTTTAAGAGAGAATTCATACTTAGGTCTCGATTGATTTCACAAATAGTGACAGAACCAAGCTGTGGAAATGAAGGCATACTTAACAAAAGAGAGAGATGCTGAATTTTTTGGGTTGAAGTTTAGGGTTTTATCAAATTAATTTCAAAACGGCGAGGTGCCTATAATTGCCTGTCCTAGACCAAGATAGGGGGCAAATTATATTATGGATACTGGTCGACGTTGCTTTATGAATCGGAGTAAAAAATAAGTAATTCTTCCTTTTCTTTAATTTGGCTTTTTTTTTCGTCTCCTTTTTTTTATAACAAACATTTTCTTTTTGTTTTTAAATTAATTGTTTCTTTTGATTTTTTTTATTTAATAAAGTTTCAGTTTGCATTTTTTTTTTAAATTAACTGTTCCCTAGTTTTTTGAAATCAAATTTTTAAATAATAATAATACAATAAATAAATAACATATATATATATATATAACCAATTGTTTTTTTTTAAATCAATTGTTTTCTAATTTTTTGAAATCAATTTTTAAAAATAATAATAATAACACACACATAAATAAATTGTTTCATGATTTTGTGAAATCAAATTTTTTAAATAATAATAATATATTAATAGTTGAGTTTTTTTTAAATTAAGTGCTAGTTTTTTTTTCATTTTTATTTGTTTAAATATTTAGAATTAAAATTAATTAAATATATAAATTATTTTTATTTCTCCCATCTAATAATTATTGTAATTTTAATTAGATATATTTAAATCATTATAATTAAAATAATTATTATAAAATATTTAATAACTCAAGTTACAACATAATTTATTTTTAATAATAGTTTCATCTAATGCTATCATAAAAAATTAAAAATATCATAATAATTTATTTTTAATAATTAAATATACCTAATTAAAATTATATATATACACTTAAAGTTTCATCTAATGCTATCATAAAAAATTAAAAATATTATTTTATAATTAATTAATTTATATATATATATATATATATATATATATAATTAAATTTATTTAAATTTATAGAAAGTAAATTTTATTTAATGCATTAGATAATTTATCTAAATAAATATAAAATGATATTTAATAATTCTGTTAGTTTTATCGAATTTAATATAAATAAAGAATCAAACTGATAATTTCGTAGAAATAAATAAATAAATAATTATAAAAAAATTCAACCATTAATATAATTTTTTCTTATAAAAATTAATATAAATTTAATTAAAATAATTAAACAAATAAAAAATTTAACTATTAATATAATGTTAATTGCAAATATTATAAATGAAAAAAGCAAAAAAAGAATAACTGAAAAAGGAAAAAAAAAAACAAAAAATAGCTGAAAAAGGGAAAAAAGAACAGCTAGAAAAAAAAATACACATTTTCAACTGGATTTGAACCTAGCAAATTAAGGAATTAAGGTGAGTGTATTAACCAAATATACTAACTAGTGTTTTTAGTTTTTTTTATTACATATATTATAAATAATATTTAAGATCTCGGGTTCACAATGCAACATAGATTGAAGTATATGATATAACAATTTCCAAAATGGGCATATTTGTTTGCTTATTGGAAGATTTGAGAGAATACAAGGCATTAGAGTTAATTTCACCTGTCAATTTCAAACAATTGACTAATCCACATTTTTGTCCTTTAATTTTAAAGCGTGAAAGAAAAATCACTAAACTATATTACCTTGTAACAATATTACCTTGTAGCAGTATGGTCTTTCCTTTCAATTATTTTATTAATTTTTAAGTCACATGATCAAATCCTTATTGAGATAGACATCAATACCAATACCAATATTGCATTTGAATTGGTAAAATAATAAATTTGGTATTTCAATTTGACAAAATTAGACAATCAAGTGTTTAAATTTTCAAAAGTATCAATTAAATATGTGAATTGTAAAAAAAAGTACACTTAAGTGTTATTCCCGACTATCCTACTGATGTATATTAAAATTTTTAATTTTTTTCCAAATGAAAAAGAAAATTACATGTGGAAAATAAGTTAACTTTCACTAAGAAAATTAATTACAAATACATCTTTAGAAAATTTCAAAATGATCCAAAATATTCAGAATGCAATGATACCATCTTCTTCCTTTGCAAAAAATGCCTTCTCCATTTCCTAAATGCACAAGAATCCAAATCACTCATTCAACAAGAAAACCATTGAAAAAACAACAAGAAATAGAAGCCCATGGACATATAGCAGAAGAATCCAATAAAAAACA
This sequence comes from Reutealis trisperma, assembly GCA_947687605.1. Lineage (NCBI taxonomy): Eukaryota > Viridiplantae > Streptophyta > Magnoliopsida > Malpighiales > Euphorbiaceae > Reutealis > Reutealis trisperma. The sequence goes on from CANTUT010000276.1 coordinate 596,477, forward strand.
ACACAATTAATTGAAATCAAAGAAAATCTCTGCAGCAAACCCAAATCTTGGTTTCTCAAAATTCTCACAAGATCACCCTTTCAAATTTCCACTTCATCTTTACCACAAACTTCTTTTAGAAATTTAAATTCTAAAAACTTTCATTTTCCCAATAAATTAATATAGTAGCTAAAAACTCATCACTAAACCCAACTTTAAACAATTTTAATTCTCAAAATTAACTCAAGAACCACAAACTCCCCACTACTTTCTCACCATATTGTCCCTCACCTAAACACGCGCGCGCACACACACACACACACACACACACACACACACACAAAAACACACACATACACACACACACATATATATTTACCCTTGCTCACCAACCCACCACGTGTCATCAAAATCGATAGTAGCGAAAGAGGCATTCATTTGTGAGTATGCTTCAATCACTCCATGTATCTTCGCATCATCGTTCGCTTGCTCGTTGTTCATACTCACATCGTGCAAGAACCAACCCGCATTGCATTGGTCAAAGCAACAGTTGTGCTTACGGCTAAGATCACAATATCCTCATCACCGCTGCAACACCATCATTGGCAACGAAGAATACATGCAAACTCAATTCATAATTTTGGCTCTACAAATAGATGAAGATGAATTAGATCTAGGTTTCATAAATTTTTATTTAATTTTTAATTATAATATTTATTTATTTATTGTTGAAAAATACATTTCAAACTTTAATACTTTTTTGTTATATTAAATTTAATATTATTTAAAATATAAAATGATTTTCCATATCAGCAGCAAGCAATTGTCCATGTCATTATTATTAAACCAATAGGAAGCTTGTTGTTGTCCACGTTAGCGATTCATAAGAGGTTATTAGTTAGTAACCTGTAAATAACACTTAATTATACTTTTTTTACATGTTCACACACTAAATTGATACTTTCAAAAGTTTAGACACTCAATTGTCTAATTTTGCCAAGTTAAAATATCAAATTTATCATTTTACCCTTTTGAATCACTTGAAATATTTGAAAACAAATTTAATGAGTTGGCCATAAGACAAACAAAGTAATTCAAATCATAGTCTTAAAGTTTACTTAAGGCCTAAATCAAGAAGCATCTCTATTCACTATAATTAACATTTAACAGTTTTTTCTAATAACATTAAGTTAGTTACCCACATAAAGAGTTATGACCAAGAAGCAACATTTCTTCAAAGCATTTTATCAAATACCATATAAGCAAAACAACATATGACATGCCGCATTCACAATACCATTTAATTAACCCAATACCAATTAACGTACTCAATAAACACAATAAAAATGAAAAAAAAATAGAAATCTAAGAACAAGCCAAACTAAAAAAATAAAATGAAAAAACCAATGAAATAAAGTAAAAAAGAAAGAAACTTTAGCCATAAAAAATGACGAGAACGAGTAAATAAGCATTCACCTTGATTGCCAAAATGACCTCTGACTGGCATTTAAATTCAATAAGTACAGAAATCAGGTCCATTTTTAACAATCTTAAAACATGTGTTTTTATAAACTTTTGAAGATTTTCTTCATCATCTTTAAACCTCTTTAATCCCAGAATTACAAAAAGAGTTTCTTCGACTATCAGCTTTTTACCTCTCCAAAGGGGTCCTCTAGGCCTCCCATTGTGGTATTGTCTTAACCTGGAAAACTGATTATATAATAATATATTAAAATTTGAAGATGGAATTTTAGAGTTTGAAGGTAATGGGGTATGTTTTATTGGTTTGTATGTTAGGTTTTGAAGGACTAATGTACCAAGTTTTGTGATTTTGATCTTGAAGAAAAGGCACAAATCGCCATTAGCTTCCTACTAAGAGAAAACTTGAATAAGGGATTCAAAGCTTTGAGTTGTTGGGAGTTGCTTTAAATTCAACTATGGGGCTTCTCAAATCAACCAATGAAGGAAGCAAGTTGTACCAGATATGGTTATCCATATGTAGAGAGAGAAAGGGTAATTGAAGAAGAAAAATATGTGGCTTAAAAATTAATAAAAAAGCTAAAAAGAATGGCTACATCAACAAACCATTAGTTTAGTTGAGTAATTGAAGAAGAAAAACATGTGGCTTAAAAAATTAATAAAAAAGCTGAAAAAGATGGCCACATCAGCTAACTGTTAGTTTAGTTAATGGTTTATGGATGGAAGGACCATCCGATTACAAGGTAAGATAGTTTAGTGATTTTTCTGCCATATTTTAAAATTGGAGGACGAAAGTATATATTTGTCAATTGTTCAAGGATGACGATGAAATTATTCATGGTTTTACAGTTAACATTGGGAGGTAAAAGGAAGGAAGAGAGACAATTGAATGCTAGAGATAGGAAGGAAGATGCAACAGGAAAACAATAGTGTTTTTGGCCTTTATCTCTCCGTTGATGCGGCATAGTCTTATTGTAGGGATATTAAATAACATCATTGCTTGTTGGGAGAGAAAAACAAACATAAATATTAGAAGGCAGGACAGGGACTTGAACTAGACTCTCAAATTAGGAAAACTAGTTGTATGCTCACATGATACATGACCTGTTTCTATTATTTTATTTATTAATACTTAATTATTATTATTATTATTATAAAAGTATCTCTCTTTTATAATAGGACAATATACATAATTATTAATTAAATTATAATTCATAAATTAAATTGTAGTTTTATAGTCAATAATTTTGTACGTTCATAAAATTAATACAATTTAAAATTGTATTATACTATATGTTAGTAGAAATAATAAATAATGTAATTAGTTCTATTGAGGGATAAAATATGTAATTAGAATAAAAGGTAAATTGATAATTTACCTGGATTTTGATGTTGACCAAATTATGGTATTAATTTTCTTTTTCTTATTCGAGATTCACAAATTCTTGATCGGTTACCATTGTGGTAGTTGATTATTGACTTTAAATACCTTCAACTATCTCAATGTCTGGAATGCTTAGCACTTAGAAATAACTTCCTTTTATGACTACATATTTTTGCGTTTGCATTTGGATTCATAATAAATTTTTTATTGGATCCTAAAAATAAAAAATTAAGTAAAAGTGCAAAACTAAAATGAAATTTAAAAAAAAAAAAAGATGAATCTTCTATAAACAAAATAGTAAATATTCTATAGTCTAACTAATATTAAATTAAATCTTCTATAGACATTTACATTTAGTTATATTTGTTTTGTTTTCCTACTTCTTCAAAGATCTAATAATATTGGTTACTTGATAGGTTGAATGGTGAGAACTTGATCAAACTTACTCCAATGGTTAGGATTTAATCATAATGCATGGTTATGATCTAATTTAATTGGATAACTAGGATTTCATTTAATTTGGTGATAGTCATCATATGGTGTTGAGATGCTAAAAATGTATCTAGACTTTTATGTAGGAAGGATGGGAATTCAAGTTGCTTAAGGATTTGACTTAGTCAATTTTGGTGGCTTTTAAGTCAAATTTTGTGGCTAGCTCTTCCAACATCAGATTGTCTCTTGGTTAACCAATTCTAACATTAGAGAATTTATATTTATTTAACCATGGGCCAGCCATTTGTGAACCCTTAATTTTGCACTCTCATTATCCAACCGCACCTGCTAAGTTTAACACGCTATAAGGAGTTGTTATGGCAGTCCTGCTAGTCGGTTAGCGGGCAGGAGTTTGGGGGTAACCTTAGCTACATTGCTATCTGAACATCTAAATTTCCTAAACCCCAAACCAACTAATCTCTAAATAAAAAAAAAAAGAAAAAAAGAAGCTAGCCACGATAGAATCTGACATGGCCAGCCGCGCTTCTCACATGTTGTAGCCGTGTTAGAGCGGCATAGAGGATCCAATTTCGGAAAATGCCCTCTCTTTTTCATTTTTTAATTTTTTTTAGCCATATCCTTATTGTTTTTTCACATTTTCACTTTTCATATCACCCTCACCTCATTTTCCCTACAAATAGCCCTTCCATTTCTTCATTTCAAACACCCCTTGAATTAGAGTTGATAGCTATCCTCTAATTCCTCTCTTATTCTCCCTCCAACCACTTTTTAATTAATTAATTAATCTTTTTAATTAATTAATTATCTCACCCTAACCAAGTTAATTAATTTTTTTAATTAACTAAAATTTTTTTTAAAATTCAAATTAATCACTCAATTAATTAATTAATTAATCTTTTTAATTAATTGATTAATCACCTTTTTTTTCCAAAATCAAATTAACCTTTTTTTTTAATCCACCCTCCATCCAAATTAATTAATTAATCATTTTAATTAATTAATCCATCCATTCTTTTCATCATATTAATAAATTAATTAATCATTTTAATTAATTAATTAATCTCCCAATCATTCCAATCACTCAATCCGGATAAAACGAAACTTTGGTCCAGTAAAACCCTCCACTTGCCCAAAGTAAAGGTATCAGCCTTTTTCCTCACTCTCAAAACACCCAAACCAAAATCAATATGATCAACTCCTAAACCCCTCTACTTAATCGTGGAATGAACTACGTAGATTTTGATCCCTATTCAATAGGGTACATAGGCATGTTTAGAATCTAAATCCAAACCACAAATCCAAATCCCAATCAATCTTTTTTTCCATTTTTAATTAATTTGTGAATGTTTTATTTTCTCCTCGCACTCATACCATACTCATATATTAATTGTCATATAACATTTGTCATCAATGAAATTAATTTTTAAGTCAAATTAAACTTAAAAGCCAAATTTAGATTATTTAAAATAAAAAATCTAGTCTCCGAACTTGACTTGGTTTGAGACTAGTGATTTTATCCTTGGGTTAATTAATTGAAAATTAATGAATTAGAGTCAATTGGGTTTTTTCGTTAATTTTTCCATTTAAAAATAAATTAGGGTGGCGACTCCCAAAAATCATTTTCAAAATCAACCAAATTTGAACCTAAGGGTACCATCTTGAGTCTAAACTCGAATGAGTATCCTGGTTTCCTCTAACGGATTGGGTCAGTGCTCGGGCGAGGCTTTATAGCTGGTGACTCCACTGGGAACTGATTGCCACCTTTTTTAAAATAAAAAGAAAAATAAGAGGATTACTATTTGGTTAAGGAAATTTTTTTTTCAAAATAATCTCCATTTGGCTCATTAAGTATAATTTGACTTTCATACATCACATTGCATAATAAAGGCTCTTTGTCTAACCTTAGCTTTAGGAAAACTTTTGGACGGTGCGTAGCATTGGCTTGACAACTCTCTTTGAATATGTTGGGAGATAGCGAAAGCATTCCACCCCACGAAAGCATTCCACCCCGCGACGAATCCCTAATCATTTCGGTAGTGTAACAAGCAATCAGTACTGTTGGACCCACGCGAGACTCTTTACCTCACATGTGATTAGGTATATCGACGCTTTAGTGGGATGGGGACCCTTAATCAGACCACCCTTTCACCCTTGTACATATAGCTGCACTAGCCTTTGACCTTAGGTTCCATGTACCATAATAATTGACATTCTTGCATGTTCATGAAACCTTTTTCAGTATGCATCATGTTATGATTATGCAAACATAACATGAGAAGCCCAACAAGGTAAACTCTCAAACATCTTAAAGACCCAAACCAGTGGTCCATTACCCCAAATACCCCACACACTTACCCTGTCAACATGTAAACCTAGTGACCAACCATGTGGAGGGAATCATTTTCCTGACACACCTTCATGTTTCATACTACTTTTTTCCTTCACAATTTTGTATTCTTACCCTTTTTTTTTTGTCTATTTTCTATTTTAAGGTACCGATGGCTAACACCTCCAGCCCCTTTGACTAAGATGCAATGAACACCTTTTTCACTAATCTCCTTAAGAAATAAAATAAACTTTTCAAGCTGCACTCACCACCGCCCTTAAGACCCAAGCCGACACTTTCACAAATGCTTTTAACACTCAGTTTGCCACTTTTACCAATGCCCTCAACTCTTAATGCCAGTCCATCATCAATGAGGTCAAGAAAATGACCAATGCCATTGTTACTCCCCCTTCTGCTTGTGTTGAGCCTTCATCTACCCAAGCCAAGACTAGCCATGCCCCTACTCCTACTCCCTATGTTATTGATCTCATCGATAAAGGGAAAGTACCTTAGACTCCAACCTCTCCTGTCGTGGACTTGAACACAACCACTCCTTTTGCCACTATGAATCCTTTTCAAAGTGGAGATTTCTCTAGCTTTCCCGAAGCTAAGAAATTAATGGAAAAAATTGAGGCCATGGAGAGAATACTCAAGAACGTTAAGGAGCACAAAGACATGATAGATGTTGACTCTTTAGCTCTTTTTCCAAATGCATGGTTTCCACTAAAATTTAAAATGCTGGTTATGGACAAGTTTAATGGCACTATATGTCCCAAAACTCACCTTAAAATGTATGTGGGCACTATAAGACCCTTTGGTGTGGATGATGAGTTCCTTGCTCAGTTATTCCAACAATCATTGACCGGAGCTATTGTTAAGTGGTTACTAGATCACGACCAAAATCACAAGAAGATTTGGGATGAAATATGTAATGCATTTGTCAAGCAATACTACTATAATATTGAGGTGGATGTCACCTATTAAGATTTGAAAACCACCAAACAAGGGCCAAGAGAATCCTTCACTGCATTCTTTATAAGGTAGAGGACAAAAGCAGCTCAAATGGTGAACCGTGCATATGAAGTAGAGCAAATTGACATCATTGTTAATAATCTTCTCCTGCAATATCAAACTTATCTACAAACTCAGTACCTCCCTAGTTTTAACGCTCTCATTGTCACTGCCACTAAGATCGAGGATTCGATCTAATTGGGACAAGTCAAGGATTAGTCCTCTAGTTCGAGATATCATAAGAATACTAACTACGCCACCAATACCATCAATTCTACCATCTAAAGAGAGGGAGAGATAAATGTTATCTCTTCTCATCAGTCGATCAAGTTAGAAATAAGGAGAACTTTTTCCGAACTAGGCATGCCCCTCAGTGTTGTTTACAAGAAAGCTTTAGAGGCTAATCTGGTTAAGCCTTTAGATCCACGACCTCTTCCAAACCCCTTGCCTAAGGGTCATAATGCTATTGAGCACTGCGACTATCATCAAGGATCGGGTCACAAAACTGATGCATGCAATGCTCTGAAGCATAAAATTCAATACCTTATTAACAGTGGAGACATCATTGCTCCCAAACCCAAAGCCTAACATTATCATCAATCCTTTTTGAACTGCCGAGCTCACTTGACCATCTCAAGCTTCACCCAATAAACTGGTATTTTGAGAAGAGTACCAGCACTATTGTACCCCTATCCAAGTTTTTTGGGTCTATATCTGAGTCCTCTGAGTCCATGTCTAAGTTTGAGTCCGTCGAGTCCTGTCCTCTCGAGTATGTATTTCACTTTCCAAACTTATCTTTTAATGTAACCCATAGTCATGGGACTTTTTTATTAGTAATAAAAAAAATTTGAACTTTTTGATTTGCTTTAATTTTTCTGATTTATCTTTAAATGGGAAATCTTTAAAAAAAAAAGAGAACAACAAATAAAAAATAAAAAATAAAAAAAATGAAAAAGGCAAAAGGATTAATTAATTATGACATAAAGGAAAAGAATAAAAAAATCACATGCATTCCATTTGGATGGCAGTAGTAGAAAAGCTCATGAGATATTTTGTACAAGACAAAGACATGATAGGGATGCTCCAAGCATTACAGTTTATGAGATCCCTACCTACACACACAAGAAACTTGTCAAGGAGAAGCTGTAGAGAATGAAGACATAATAGATTGAAATGTATCATGACCAGCTGAATACCATTAATGAAGAAGAGAATGGATACTCTGTACGAAATTCAGGGCTACCAATAGAGACCTACCAAACACTTCAGCAAGAAGGTGAGAGATAAGGGTTCACAAGAAGGAAATCCAGTTCTGGGAGAAATTCAAGCCCTTATTCATGATTCAAGAGGAAGTTCAAATTGAACTGGGCTAGACAGTACATGCTCAAGAAGATCCTATATGATGGAGGTACTATCTTCATAGACGTGGATGAAAGCGAATTCTCCCATCCTGGCAACCTGAATAAGCTAAAACGATACATCATCCAAAGATGATATCTGTATTTTATTTTTGATTCTCATTGTGAACCCTCTATTTTGCACCTCCAAATGATCGACATTTGATCACGAATGCAAAAAAGCAGACTGGGCTCAAATTAGATTAAAGACGGATGAGAACGGGCTAAAAAACAAGCTGCGGCAGTCCGAGGGCCGACTGCGATAACTTGCAGCCGGCTGCAGTGGTTACCACAGAGGTCCCTGTGATAGCCAATTAGCCACTGCAACTGGGCCTGCGAGAACCGCAAGGGCTTTGCAGTTACCACATGCGTCACCCCAGTTACCGCAGCGTGCCCCTTTCAAAATCCTACACGGAAACTGTGAATTTTTGGCCCTAAACTCCTCTTATAAATACTTGACACCTCTTAACAACTTTCAGACACAATTATATGCTTCTGTACTCTCCTTAAAGCTTTCTAAACCCTATTCCTAAGCTTTCCAATCATCAAAACCCTCTTTCTAACTTTCCAAATCTCTAAAATCTCATTCCAAAACCTCCTTCATCATATAAAACCTTATTCATAAGCTTCCTAATCATCTCAAAACCCCATTCATAAGCTTCCTAATCACCCTAAAACTTATCTCTAAGCTTCTTAAACAAGAAAAGGTGCGACTCAAGTCATTTCTTTCAAAAGAGAATTCGTGGTATTCAAGCAAAGGTGATCCAAAGTCTTTTCCTCAAGAAAAGAGTTCATGCTATTCAAGAGTCCTTTCAAAAGGAATGCTCATGATATCGCCAAGCCAAGATGGAACTTAGATCTGGTGCTAAGCTCACTCCTTAGATTCCTCGTCGACGAAAGCCAAAGGTAAAAGTTCTTTTCTTTTCCTTTTCAATTTCAATTTCAAGATCTAAATCTGAAAAGATCTAATTTTTGCTAATTAAAATTTGACTTAATTAACAAATTCCTAAGCCCTTAAAATCAATCAAAACATGATAACAAAGGTAATGACTTAAAAACCCTTCCTTCGCAAGAAGGAAGAACTGCGTGGGGTTTGATTCCCATTCAAAGGGATATGTAGGCTTGCCGTCTCTAAGGCATTCAACTCTGCTAAAATTAACAACTTCTTCTCTCTATCACCTTCTTCACATAGTTTAGGATTGAAATTACTTTTCTTAAATAAAAGTTGAAATTTTTAATTCTTTTTATTATAATTGTTTTAATACTCTCTTTCTTATTTTAGCTCTTTAGATTATATTTGGGATATGTATGCTTTTCCTAGAACCCATAAGGGCAAGAAGAAAGATCCCCTAATTTTGATATTTTGACTTGTAATAGTTTTAAGTAGTTTTCCCTTACTTTTGCACATTTTGTAATTGTCATTATTTCATATTGCCATGCATTGCATGAGTAATATTGTTTCATACATCATATTATATCTGTTCATGCATACATAAAAACTTCTTTTTTAGTAAAAGCTATTTCGTATTTAAGCCAAACTAAATTTTTTGTATTGTTTTAATCAAAACCTAGTCCCCGAATCCTCTTTGGTCATTCAAGGATTAGTGCTTTTCCTTGGGATAAATGGTATAATTTTGGTGTCAATTAAATTGAGTTTTTCCTTTAATTTTCCCAACTAAAATAAATGAAATTGAAGTGGTGACTCCTTTTGCAAATTACAACTTACAAAATATAATTTTTCTGAACTCATAATGAGTTCCAATCGTGATATTTCTTCCAAATGGGCATTTTCGATTCCCCTTTAGTGGATTGAACAGGTGCTCGGGCGAAACCTCACAGTTGGCGACTCTGTTAGGGATTTCAAAATTTTTTTCAAAATAAAAGATGAAAGTGGACTAATCTTGGTAAAGCAAAAGTTTGGCTTTTATTACAAAATGGCTTTTTCATGCATCACTACATTGGGCTCCTTGTTCAAAATAGTAGTTTCTTAGGAAAACAAAGGATAGAAAGTAACATCGAGTGGGCAACCCTCCTTAGGTCTACTTGCCAATAGTGAAATCATCCAGCCTGTGACGTATTCTCTAATCCTTTTAGAGGTGTAATGAGTATGCCCATACCGTTGGACCCACGTGAGGCTCCTTGACTCACATGTGGTTAGTTATATCGCATCTCTAGTGTGATGGGTTCCTTTCAAGCTGCCCTTACCCTTTCATGCAATAAATTATAGGACCTTCTTTTAGGATTGTATATACCATAATGCTGAACTTGGTATGTCGTTATCATGAAACCTTTTTCATTCATGCATACACGCATGCATGCATCATGCAAGAATCCTACTAAATTGAAAAATCTAAAAACCACCCAAACACTACTAGTCCCTATTCGAACTCATGTCAAATTCCTAAACCCATGTTTACCCATGTTACCTTCATCCTTATCTTACTGCTGTGATTAGGATTTCATGATCTCACTTTGTCTTTATCTTTACCAAAGCTAAAAACTGACTTGGCTTCATCTTTTTCATCCAAAGGTTTAAGAAATGTCAACCGGATTAGGAAAAGAAGTTGCTGCTACTGATGAAGTCGATGACTTGATTAATGGGCTCTTTGCAAAGTTCACTGAACAACAAGAGGAAATGTTTAAAAGGCAAGAGGCTCGTTTCCAAGACTTACTTCAAAATCAAAGGAGGATTATTATGGAAGATGTCCAAAAAATGATGGGCCGGACCACCATAAACCAGAGTTTGATTGATCCAGACCCAGTGAATCCAAAACCCACCTCCTATCCTATTTTTGGATCTGCTTCCAAATCTGACCTAAAAGACAAGGAAAAGGCCACAATTGAAACCATCCCATCACCATCTGTTCTCAAAACTAATCCACTTTTTCAACCAGTGCCCATTGACCCATCGGTCCACACCACCACATCTATTTCTACCCCAACTGATCCTTTCTAAGGGAGAGAAATTAACCTTGAGCTGAAGGTATTCATGGACAAAATTAAAGTCATGAAAAATATGCTTAAGAACTTAAAGAAAAGGGAAGACATGGTTCACACAAGCTCTCTCAGTCTGCTTCCTAATGCAAGGGTACCTTCTAAATTCAAAATGCCAAATTTTGATAAATTTGATGAACTACCTGCCCTAAAACCCATCTTAAGATATATGTGGGGGTCATGCATCCTTTAGGAGTGGATAATGAGCTCTTTGCTCAACTTTTCCAATAATCTCTAACTGGTACTGCTGTGAAATGGTTTGTAAACTTGGATGTATAAAAAAAATGGACCTATGATGACATCTGCAATATTTTTGTCAAACAGTATCACTACAACATTGAGGTCGATGTAACAAGAATAGACCTTGAGACAACCAAATAGTATGCAAAGGAATTCTTCTCTTCGTTCCTTACGAGGTGGAGGAAAAAGGCTTCCCAAATGGTAAACCGACCTCCCGAGCATGAACAAATTGATATTATTGTCAATAATCTCCTCTCGGTTTATCAAGATAGGCTGCTCACCCAATACTTGCCTGACTTTAAAGCCCTGATTTGCACTACTTCTAAGATTGAAGATATAATCCAAAGTGGGCATATAAAAGAAGAATTTTTATTTGGGTCAAGATACAAGAAAGTGGCACATCAAGGAAATGTAACTTCCTCGACGAATCAGAAGGGGGGGGGGGGGGAAGTAAACGCCATTGCAATTAAGAAGCCACTCAAGATTGAAAGGCACCAATTCTATGATCTAGGGGGTGTACTTATGAGCGTTATTTACAAGAAACTGCTTGAGGTAAGAATGGTGCAACCTCTCGAACCAAGACCTGTCCCTAACCCACTATCCAAAAATCATAACCCAAATGAGAGATGTGATTACCACCAAGGACCAGGGCATAAAACTGATGAATGCAAGGCCTTAAGACACAAGATCCAAGATCTAATTAATTCAAATGACCTCTTGCCACCCAAGGCTGGACCCAACATCACCACCAACCCCTTACCCAACCACATAGTAAATGCAATTACTTTTCATAAAGGAGTTGATCCTGTCTTATTGATAAAATCAACTGTTAACTACTGTTGTGTGTTAGACCTCACCAACTTACTTGAGGAGATTAATGCCATCACCAAAAGTGGCAGAATTGTCTAACATCCAAACTCACCAATCCAAAATGCTTAACCTGTTCCTGCACCATTTGACAATATAAAAAAAGAGTCTTGAACCTGATGAAGACCCCATACTCAAGTAGTTAAAAAAGACTCAAGCAAATATTTCAATATGGAGTTTGATTCAATCCTCATATCCTCACTGCTAAACTCTTTGCAAGGCATTAAATTAATGTCAAACTCCTATTGACATCACCCCCAAGAATCTTGTGGCTTTAATCACTAGTGTTGCTAAGTGAGTTTCAATATCATTTGGAGATAATGACTTGCCAATAGGGGACTCTGTCCACAACAATGCCCTCTATATAATAGTAAAGACTCGAGGGAAAACTGTGCCTATGGTTCTAAGACAATGGTTCAGCACTAAATGTATGTACCTTAAAAGTGGCTAGTTGCTTAACAAACTTCACCCCTTCTGATCAAATAGTGAGGGCCTATGACAATACTAAGAGAGAAGTACATGGGGCCGCTACACTGCATGTCACTATCGGACCCATAGCCTTTTCCATTCCCTTCCAAGTAATTGATGTTCTTGCTTGTTTTAACCTACTTCTTGGAAGACCCTGGATCCATCAAGCTAAGGCAATCCCTTCATCATTGCATTAGAAAGTCAAATTTCCTTATGGGAAAGGGATTGTTACCATAAAATGGGACATGCATGATAGGGTTGACATTCCAAACCTTGTGCCCATTTTAGAAATTCAACTTGAATTGTCCGCCTACCCTCTCTCAGGCTTCTCTTTCATCTAGTTCCTTGAGGGTGAAGAAGGTAAAAAATTTGTTCCACTAGACTTTGATCCTTTTGGAAATATTACTGTGATTAATATATTGAAAAAAATGAACTATTTTCCTGGCCTAAGTCTTAGAAGGAATCAACAAGGCTTAAAGTCCTTTATGGACTATCCAGTTGTAATGCCACCATTTGGGCTAGGATATGAGCCTACTGAGAAGGATCTGATAGAAATGGAGGAACGGGCTAAGGAAAAAGTAGTGGCCCTTAAACAAGGTAAGACTTATGACTGGCCCATATGCCCTTATTTCAAAACCCTCAATGGATATTTTGTAAAAGAAGGTGACACAGTTCCTTACTGTGGCTTTCCCAAACCTTGGATCTGTCTTATTATTGGAAAAGTAATTCCTGGTTTTGAAATTTTCTTTAATGTCAGGCTTTCACTAAAGGATTATGAGTCCATATTCATGCTAAGTCAAGAATGGGTGGAGAACATAAGGACAAGTCTCTTTGATGATGTCTTCATATTTACTTTAGAGGAGGAGGAACTTGACCCATCCACCCTAATCCAACCAAACGAGACTGAGCTGAATAACTGGTATTTCGAGGAGAGCCCATCCATCAATATGAGACAGAGTCCCAGTCCTAGTCTGAGTCAGAGTTCGAGTTAGAGTCTGTCTTCAGTTTCTTCTATTTTTTGTGATAATGATGTAATTGACCTTGAGTATCCAGCTTTTGAGTTTGATGTAAACTGGGACTTATCCATGTTCAAATTTAGTAAAAAGTTTGCCCTTTCCTCTTACAATCCCGTGTCTTCATTTTTCTTTAATGTTCCAAATTTTAAATCTGACTTAAATGAGACATCAGATAAAAAAAATGAAATAAATGAAATAAAAGATAATGCAATCAAAGAGCCAATAAATGCTGGCACACATAACACACCAACAACTACATTCATAGCATTTGCATGCATAAACATGGGTCAAACAGAGGAAATGATCAAAGAATTTCAAGACTGTTTCATATGGTATCCTAAGGATATGATGGGTTTGGATCCAAGCATAGCTGTTCACAAAATTTCAATCTACCCTGATTCCAAGCCAGTCAAATAGAAATTACAAAGACTCAAAGCCAAATGGTCCATACCGATTAAAAAAGAGATTATGAAGCTACTGGACTACAACTTCATTGAGTCCATCAGCTACCCCTTCTGGCTTGCCAACATCATGTTGGTTCTTAAAAAAGATGGTAGAGTTAGAATGTGTGTGGACTATAGAGATCTGAACAAGGCTTATCCAAAAGATGACTTTCCTTTGCCTCACATTGACCTTCTAGTGGACCGAATGGCAAGATCCGAAATGGTTTCTTTAACCGATTTAGCCGCAGGATACAATCAGATAATGGTTCACCCCCCTGACAAAGAAAAAACAACCTTCATCACCGAGTGGGGTACCTATTGTTACAGAGTTATGACATTTGGACTTAAAAATATGGGGGCAACATACCAAAGGATGGCAATCACAATCTTCCATGACATGATGTACAAAGAGATTGAAGTATATGTTGATGATATGGTGGTTAAGGGTAATACTGTCAAAGAACACTTGGAAGCTTTAAGGCAATTCTTCCTTAGACTTCACCAATATAATCTCAAACTCAATCCTACCAAGTGTATTTTTGGTGTTTCATCTAAGGTATTCCTAGACCATATGGTCAGCAAGAAAGGTATAGAGGTCGACCCTGTAAAATCAAAGGCAATTTTAGAAATGCCACCTCCTAAAATAGAAAAGGAGATCAGAGGTTTCCTCAGACGGCTCCAATACATTAGTCGATTCATCAATCAATTGTCTAATGTATGTAGGCCCATCTTTAAGTTACTTAGAAAAGGAGCCTCAGAGTAATGGAATGAAGACTACCAGAAGGCCTTTGATCAAATCAAACAATGTTTGTTGAACCTACCAATACTGCAATCTCCAAGGCCTGGGAAACCATTGCTACTTTGCTTATTTGTGACTGATGAAGCAACGAGGGTAATGCTCGCCCAGAATGCTCCTGACTTTAATAAGGAAAATGCCATCTGCTACTTGAGTAAAAGAATGTTGTCCCATGAACTCAAATATAGCTATATAGAAAAGTTATGCCTTGCCCTTGTTTAGGTTTGCCATAAATTGCAACACTATCTTAGTTCCTACACTATCTTAGTTCCTACACAACTCATATCCTTGCTAACAAGAGCCTTTTGAAATTCCTTATAGAGAAGCCAGTTCTTGACAATAAGATGGCGAGATGGATGGCAGTGTTGGCAGCATATGATCTCAAATATGTACAATGAAAAGCAATTAAAGGAAGCATAGTAGCAGACTAATTAACTGCAGCCGCAATAGATGACGAATGGACTGAGCCTAAATTCCCTGATAAGGATATCCTAATGATTAACATTGAAGTTTGTAAGCTTTACTTTGATGGGGCATCAAATAACAAAGGGTATGGTGCTGGCATTGTGTTCGTTACACCAAATGGGGAAAGCCTACCCATAGCTATCAAGTTAAACTTCAAAGTAACAAACAACGAGGCAGAGTATGAGGCATGTATTTATGGCCTTGAAGCAGTGATAAGGCTCTAAATCAAGCACCTCAAGATTTATGGAGACTCAAATCTAATAGTGTCCCGAGCCTTGGGAAAGTGGAAAATAAGAGATGAGCATTTGGTTCCTTACCACAAATGCCTAGATGAATTGGCAGCCAACTTCCATGAATTATCCTTCCATTATCTCCTAAGAATAAAGAATAGATTCGTCGATGCTTTGGCAACACTCGCCTCGATGCTTGACATAAGCAATGGCTTCATAATCAGACCAATCACAATTGAAGTGAAGCATGAATCAGGGTGCATAACTCATTGCCTGAATATGTAAGTCATTGATGGTAAACCATGGTTTTGGGATATTCGTAATTATATCAAGAATGGGCTTTATCCTAAAGGGGCCTCTAAAACAGAAAAGAGGACTCTAAGACAGCTATCCAAGGGATTTATTCCAAATAGGGATGTGCTCTACAAATGGACTTGGGATAATATCCAACTAAGATGTGTAACTGAAGAAGAAGCCTAATAGATCATGGAATGGATGCATGGTGGTGATAAAGGCCCACACATGAATGGTATTGCTTTGGCAAGCAAAATCGCAAACCAAGGATATTTCTGGCTCACCATGAATGAGGATTATGCTAAGTACGTGCAAAAATGCCATGATTGCCAGGTTTATGCTAAGCTTCAGAAACAAGCTCCTGTACCTTTATCATCAATCACCACGCCTTAGCCATTTGCTACTTGGGGCCTTGACGTTATTAGGAAGATCAGCCCAAAATCCTCAAGCAAACATGAATACATCCGGTGGTAATTGATTACTTTTCCAAATGGGTTGAAGGTACACCCTACCAAGTGTTAGATTCTAAATGAGTAGCTCAATTTATTTAAACCAACATCTTTTGTAGGTATAGAGTCCTTTTTGAAATAATCATCGATAATGGATCCCACTTTCAAAAAGAAGTCACCCAGCTACTGAAAAAGGAGAAAATCCAAAACCATAGGTCTTCTCTTTATAGGCCTCAGACAAATGGTGCAGTAGAAGCTGCAAACAAGACTCTCAAGAACATACTTCAAAGATGGCTGACAACCATAAAGATTGGCATCTATATCTACCTTATGCTTTATGGGGATACAGAACGTTAGTACGCACTCCAACTGGTGATACACCATACTCCCTAGTGTATGGAATAAAAGTGGTCCTCCCAATCGAGATGGAAATAAAATCAGCTCGGATCATGAAAAAGAGTCAGTTGGACAAACTAGAATAGGCAAAAGGCTACCATAAATAGCTTGACGCCATTGATGAGAAAAGGATGGATGCCTTGTATCGAATTCAAGGTTACCAGCAGAAATTGACAAGGCATTTCAACAAAAAGGTCAGAGACAAAGGACTACAAGAAGGTAACCTTATTTTAAAGGAAATCAGAGCACCTGTTTATGATCCAAGGGGAAAATTCAGACCTAATTAGAGTGGCCCGTTCGTGCTAAAGAAGGTCCTATCTAAAGGAGTAGCTATCTTAATGGATTTGGACGGCATAGAGTTTTCAAGCCCATGCAATCTGGATCACCTCAAGATATATTTTGTATAAGCATCCTTATAATTCATGCATTGCATTTGTACCTATGTAAAGACAAGAACTACATGGACTTGATTCTCTATAAAGGAAAAAAAATGATGATGAAATTATTGTAAGGAGATATGTAAGCGACCCGTGTGGGTTCGGTCCAAATCATCAATAAAATTTCATTATGTACTACACATTTATTTGGCTCTTATTTGCATCATTAAAAAAAAAAGAAAAGAAAAGAACAAGTTGTCTCATTTGTCTCATTTAATTTTGGGAACATTAAAAAAGAAGATAAAAGGCATAAACCATTAAATCAATCTTACAAGCCAAAAGCCTTCCTAAAAAGTATAACAAAAAATGGAGACAAAAGGTCAATCATTACTCTTACCTTCATCCTTCTCTATCTCCTCAATCATTGCAGCTCTCTTAGCTTTCTCAAACTACTATGAGTTTGCTATCCATCAATCGATATACTCTAAAGTCCTATCATAATGATGAAAAGGATGAACAGTATGAAAACCTCTCGCCCATCCATTTTTAATGGCTCGGGCAACAATCTCGGTAATAAGGATAGACTGAAACAAAGTGCTGTCTGGGGGCATGCCTTGTCTATGGCCCATTTGGCGCATAACTCTAGTAGCCTAATAAAAAGTGACCATCCTCAAACCCAAAAGATAAACCATCCTGTAACCAAAACTCATGGTCATGAACCAATCTATCTTATACCACTCACATCTCCAGAGTAACTCATCATAATCCAGTTCAAGAAGCCATTTGAGCCACTCCCTTTCAGTGTCCTTTTTTATCACAATAGTACGGGTCCTATACCAGGAAGCAGAGTAGTTCGCCTTAATAGGAGGAGCCATGATCTAAAGATGGTCTCTCAACCAAATCTGAGAGAAGAAACAAAATAAAGAGAAGAATGATGAAATGGATGAATGAAAAACAGAGAGTTAGAAATAAACCTGAAGGATAATAGGGCTGATAGTCCATGGACTGCTCGAATCGTACGCCCTATCCAGACTCATAATAGTCTTAGTAAGTACAATGGCAACAATAGATCTTCCCTCTTCCATTTGAGGAATCAAATCAGCAACCCTAGCATCACCCAAACCAGTAGGGTTCACAAAAATATATCCGGCAGTCAGACAAAAAGAAAGAGCCTGCATCCTCAAATGAAACCACTTATCATCCTCAAAGTCTTTGGGATCATGAAATTCTGCAACTACAGCAGTTAAATCTACCCAATCCTCCACTACCATGGAAGTAGCCACTTCCTCACTAAGATCCAAAAGCCTTTTAAAAGAGTTAAAATATCCCACTTTCTCGACAGGAGTAGCCAAAAGAGCCTTAGGATCATATCCAAACAACACAGAAAATTCCTCAAAAGTATAACACATTTCTTCCATGCTTGCTCCAAACCTGAAGACATGGACAGCAGGATCCCAAAAGCGTATATAAGCACGCAAAAAATCCCAGTCAATTTTCACTCCCCTTAAAGTGGGCATGGCACTTACGCCATATTTTCATAAATTTATTCTCTCCACTTTAGTAAGATTCTTGCACCATAAGAACATTGCATGACTGAAATAGGGCTCCATTGTGAGAAGAGTTTCAAGAAAAAAAAATTGAAAAGGCAAAGAAAGATGCTTAAAAGTATTCAAAAGTGTTCAAAGGTTAAAGGAATGAAGTTTTAAGAAGTGAAGGAGCCTATAAATAGCAGAAAATCAAGAGAAATTAGAATCAAGGATGGACCTCGCTGCAGTTGTCGCACCTGGACTGTGGTTACCGCAGCCCTCCTTGTGGTTGCCGCAGTCTCTCTGTAATAACCATTTTGGCTATCGTAGGGATGCCTGCGGTTGCCGCAAACCTTTTGCGGCTACCGTAAACACCACCTTGTTGCCGCGATGCCTTTTCCATATCCATTTTGCAAATTCAAAACTACCGTAAGACTTCTTAACTTAAAAAAAAAAAAAGGTTCAAAGTCCTATTTCAATTGAATTTAAGAACTACATTCATGCATATTACACATACATGATCAGGAATAAAAGTGCATCTCATAATAAGTAAAACTGTTCATGACATCACATTTAGGAAAAATATCCATACATGTCATAGCATCACATTTTAGAAAACATCCATACATGTCATAACATTATATTAGAAAGAACATCCATTACATCCATACATATCATCCATAAAACCAATAACTCAAAGGAAGGATAATAGAGCGTCTAACGGTGTCTGCGCCTCTCCCTCCTCTGCTCGCGTGGAGACTCATCTCCCTCATCACCATTAGTACATCTACCTCTACCAACATCTCTGCTGCCTCCCAGCTTCACTCAGGTCAAAGCAGATGACAAAGCAGGAGTCAGATGACCCATCATCCTCTAGGCCTCATGAGCCCAATCCACAGGCACCTATAAGATAAAGAAAGTCAAACAACTGAACAATAATCTAAAGTCATGGTAGAATAAGAACAACCTACCTCAGAAGTATCTGCTGGAACCTCAGGCCATCTAAAAGGCACCACTACAGAAGAATCATACTCAACTAGCTGCCCCTACTTAATAGAATAGTACTGACAACATGTAGAAGGCCATAAACTCTGATGCCAAATATCACCACTAGATGATCTTGAAGCTATTCCGGAGTCAGGAACAATAGTAGTAGGAGCAGGAGTAACCTTAAAGGGCCCACCTCTATTCAAAGGGTCCTTAACTAAAGGAGTCTGAGTAGAACCAGTAGTCGATCTCCTAGGATCAAAACTAGAATCTCTCCTAGGGATGGTACCAGTCATCAGGGAAGCCTAGCAGAAGTATTCAAAATCCATATCATAATCCAAGAAGTGGTCACAAGAGAGGCCTGCCAACAATGCCTCATCATCTACAATACTTGACCCGTGTCTCATATTAGCTGGGGGAGGTAAAGGCACAACTTTATCACTAGTAATCTGCCCTTTGACTCTTTTTCCAAAGTAATATCTTCTCACATCCCTAAAACAGAGAAGTAGTCTGCATGATGAAAGCACATAGTTGGAACCCATCCACTCCATCACTGATGGTGGCAAGCAATCCTAATAGGAATTCCACTGGACCTACAAAACAGAAAGTAAGTCCCAAGCAATTAAGAGCAACAGAAAGCAAACTAGCAAGACAAATACCTGGTGCACACCTAATTGGCTAAAATGGGTCCAATAACCAGCAAAACCCATCTTGTCAAAGTGGCTGTGGTTACGATAATTCCATATACATTACACACAAAGTGGCACCTCCCCAATCATACTCAGAGGTTTGGGACAAGTCCTTCAATGAAGCCAAGATGCTGAAGTCAATAGTGTCTCTCCTCATATGAGAGATGGAGTAACCTAAAATCATCATGAGGCACAAACGAGCTGCCTGCTTAGTAGTATAGCTCCCATATTGATCTAAATCTCCAATCCAGTTTTGAAGCCAGACTCTCGATACATGAACATCAGTGCGAGGAGGGTCAAAACCTAATAGCTCAATCATCCTTTGACTATCTAGTGCAGCCCAAGAACCATAAAAGTCTAAAGCCCAACGTCAAAAAGGCAAACCAACGAGCAAATAGAGATTCATAAGAGTCACCATCAACTCCCCACATGAGAAATGGAAAGTATTGGTGGTATCCCACCACCTCTATGCCAAAGCCCTTAATAAGGTATGATTGCCCTCGCAAGAACAGTTCTAGTCTAGCAAACCGAGCAAACCAGAAGGCTCGATCATAGCTCGTATATCAGAATGGCAATTCAGATAAGTAGCAACTCTCACTAGGTTACCTCTACCTCCCCTCAATCTCAGGTCACATGACTTCGCATGAAATACACATAAAATAATTTTTTTGCATGCATAAGAAACTAGGGTTTTTTTTTTTTCACTTTTTTCTATTTTCTATTTTATTTTATTTCTTCTTAATTATCATAAAGTGTCATTGTAAAAACAAAAAAAAAAAAAGAAAAAGAGGAAAATCATCACTGCATAATGAACCAAGCTGCATCATATTATTTCTATTGCTTATATAGAACTAACCCAAGTGCAGGAAATAGAATAAATACTTCCATGCTGCTAATAAAGCTTGCGTGATCTCTAGGCTCTTGCAGTAGAACTTTGGGATTCGCATCACCTCGGAGCGCCGAATAGCTTCTCACATACCTTAAAGTTGAGGAAGCCATCTTGGTGAAAGAGTTTTAGAGAGAAAGAGTGTAAGTAAAGAGAGAGAGAGGAAGTTGAAAAATGATGAGAAAGAATAAAGAAGAGAGGGGTATTTATAGAAAAAACTGTGCGCCCCACCTCATCATTTCCTTTCAGTTCATATAGCTAAGTCACCAGATTTCATCATAATAAAGCCATTTCAAGTCAGAATTTAGTTTTATCCAAACCAATAGGTCCGCAAGATTTTTATCTGTTCCTCAAAATAGAAAGCAACTCAATCGGAATCCAAAATCTTTTGTAATTACAGAAAGTTTAGAAATTCAAAATGTCCAGAAAAATTGAAAAATAGTCCAAACGAATTCAAAAAGCCCCAAAAATAGACATGATACCTCAACATAAATCTTAAAGTTGACCAAGATCCTCAGTCATTTGAAAACTTTTAGAATTTTCCCGGTTCACACTTATCTGACCCAGCTTCCTGTCTGGACGAGTCTGATAAGGGGAGTAGCTGTGAACCCTCTATTTTGCACCTCCAAATGACTGACATTTGATCATGAACTCATAAAATTAGACTGGGCTCAAATTGGATCAAAGACGGATGAGAACGGGCTGAAAAATGAGTTGCGGTAGCCCGTGGGCTAATTGCGGTAACTTGCAGCCAGCTGCGGTTACCACAGCCTCCTCTACGATTACCGCAGAGGTCCCTGAGGTAGCCAATTGGCTATCGTAGCTGAGCATGTAGTAACCGCAAAGGGCTTTATGGTTACCACAGACATCACCCTAGTTACCGCAGCATGCCCTTTTCAGAATTCTACACGGAAACTGTGAATTTTTAGCCCTAAACTCCTCCTATAAATACCTGACACCTCCTAACAACTTTTGGACACAATTATATGCTTCTATACTCTCCTTAAAGCTTTCTAAACCCTATTCCTAAGCTTTCCAATCATTAAAACCCTCTTTCTAACTTTCCAAATCTCTAAAATCTCATTCCAAAACCTCCTCCATAACATAAAACCTTATTCATAAGCTTCCTAATCATCTCAAAACCCCATTCATAAGCTTCCTAATCACCCCAAACCTTATCTTTAAGCTTCTTAATCAAGAAAAGGTGCCACTCAAGTCATTTCTTTCAAAAGGGAATTTGTGGTATTCAAGTAAAGGTAATCCAAAGTCTTTCTCTTAAGAAAAGAGTTCATGCTATTCAAGAGTCCTTTCAAAAGGAGTGCTCATGATATCGCCAGGCCAAGGTGGAACTTAGATCTGGTGCCAAGCTCGCTCCCTACGTTCCTCGCCGACGGAAGCTAAAGGTAAAAGTTCTTTTCTTTTCCTTTTCAATTTCAATTTCAAAATCTAAATTTGAAAAGATCTAATTTTTGCTAATTACAATATGACTTAATTAACAAATTCCTAAGCCCTTAAAATCAATCAAAATATGATAACAAAGGTAATGACTTAAAAACCCCTCCTTCGCAATAAGGAAGAACTGCGTGGGGTTTGATTCCCATTCAAAGGGATACGTAGGCTTGCTGTCTCTAAGGCATTCAACTCCGCTAAAATTAACAACTTTTTCTCTCTATTACCTTCTTCACATAGTTTAGGATTGAAATTACTTTTCTTAAATAAAAGTTGAAAATTTTAATTCTTTTTATTATAATTGTTTTAATACTCTCTTTCTTATTTTAGCTGTTTAGATTATATTTGAGATATGTATGCTTTTCCTAGAACCCATAAGGGCAAGAGGAAAGATCCCCTAATTTTGATATTTTGACTTGTAATAGTTTTAAGTAGTTTTCCTTTACTTTTGCACATTTTGCAATTGTCATTATTTCATATTGCCATGCATTGCATGAGTAATATTGTTTCATACATCATATTATATCTGTTCATGCATACATAAAAACTTCTTTTTTTGCAAAAACTATTTCGTATTTAAGCCAAACTAAATTTTTTGTATTGTTTTAACCAAAACCTAGTCCCCAAACCCTCTTTGGTTATTCGAGGATTAGTGCTTTTCCTTGGGATAAATGGTATAATTTTGGAGTCAATTAAATTGGGTTTTTCCTTTAATTTTTCCAACTAAAATAAATGAAATTGAAGTGGTGACTCCTTTTGCAAATTACAACTTACAAAATACAATTTTTCTGAACTCATAATGAGTTCCAATCATGATGTTTCTCTCAAATAGGCATTTTCAATTCCCCTTTAGCGGATCGGACCGGGTCCTTGGGCGAGGCCTCACACTCATGCATATGTAATTATAACTATATGGACCTAATTCTCCTTAAAAGAAATGACAGACAAAAAAGTAATGTAAAGGACACCTAGGCAGCTCGCCTTGGGTATGGTCTAAATCATAATAAAATATTTTATTTTGCATTGTATTCTCATTTTCTTTGTGCCTAGTACATCATTCACTTAATTCTTTTGCCTAAACAAAAAGAAAAAAAAAAGAGAGAGAAAAAAAAAAGAAAAAAAAAAGGAAGAAAAGAATGCTCGCTAAGCTGAAAACCTAAAAGGGCGGCTTAGATAGAAATTAGAGTATAAAAGATGTCTCATTTAATGCTGATTAATTTTTTGCAAAATACAAGTCCATAATCATGACAAAAAGGATAGCCCTTTTAATGTAGTCTATAGCTTATCTTATTTCGTGTAGTCTTGTTAACTTATAATTATTTTAAGTGCAAAAAAAAAAAAAAATGGTTATGTATGAAGTCATGGTCTAGCCAGTCCTCCTCTACCTTCTGAGATACAAATCTCTCATGTCCTCATCAGAGTCAGAGTCTACCATAATCTCCTCAAATGGGCACACTCCTTCTCCAGATCTCTGTAGCTTCCTTTACTGCAGCAATAGAAGTACTAATAGAATCAAAACAACTCACCACAGTAGTATCAGAAACCCTCTCTTGAGTACCATTAGTTTTGAAAATACTTCTAAAAATCTTTCTCTGAAGATGCAATCTTCCTCTAAAGTGGTCCTTCTTTGAACCTCCCTCACTACAGTCACACCTCCACCACAGTTTGAGTCACTCTGTAATCTATGGTATCATATTTCTAGTAGATCCCTGAGTCTCCTTCAAAGATTGAGTCACCCCTCTATTTATGTTGCAGTCCCTGCACCACTAATGGCTTCTCTTGCAGCCCATCCTTCCTTATTTATGTCACCCTTAACAGGGCAACCTGGTACTCTTTCTCAACTAGCCAAACTACCTTTATTAACCACTTGTCATACCTCTCTGTCATCCTCAATGAAATCCCAAAATAAACAGCATGATAACTCCTCAGCTAGCCACCCCCTGATAGCTTTGGTAATGGGATGTGTGATCTGTATAGACTCCAAGAAAGGAAAATTGGGGGCACATCTTGAGTTTGCCTCATTTGCCTCAAGATTGTCATCCCCTAGTAGAAAGTCATTCAAACCAAGTCCAACAGGCAAACCACTCGACATCCATGGTCCCCGAGTCATAAGAGATCTAATCCTTTACCATTGGCGATGCTAAAAATGTATTCTCCGGGGGCAAGCTGCAAGTAACCATCTTATCCGATATCTGACTGAGTCTCAATAAAATATGTGTAGGCTGAAAAGCAGGGGCCATTACTAGAAAATGATCCATCAACCACACTTAACCCAAAACCTAAAACTAGATACCTACAAAGCACCCAAAATAGAGAGGGTAAGAATAGACGAATTTTCACACCTGAGAATAACTGGCACAATAGTCATCTCTCTAAATCTCAAACAAAGCAATGAAGACTCATTAGTGTCTCTGCCAGTACAGCTCCAATTAAAAAATACCTCTACTTCATCTACCACTAGCATTACCCTAATTAGCAGGCTTGTATCTAACTATCAAGTAGAAAACTAAAGCCTTCATCTTGAGCCTTTGTCCCCTTCATATCTCCTTGGTCACCAGGATCGTGGAACTTCTTAATCACAGTGGTCAAATTCACTTGACCATCATCTGACTTGTGACATCCTAAGATAAATCCAAAAAAACTCTTAAAAAATCTAGGAGAAGCCAAACTCTAAGCTCTAGCATCACAGAGATACCTCTAAATTGCAGCCAAGCCATACTGCTAAACTCCTCCTCAATAGCACCAAAACAGAAAACACGAGCCACCAGATTCCAAAACTTGAAGCAACCCCTCAAACTCCTTGTAAAGCCACTATGCCAAATATCCCATACCAATCCAAGTTGAGTTTCTCAAACTTTGTAAAGTTTCTCATTCCATAAATGCATGGTCTCCACCTTTATGCATCCATGCAATCATCCATTACAGGCATCATCACAAATCATGCATAGCATAGAAGTCAAATAAAAGGTCTATGAATTCTGAAATATGCATGCATCATCTATGCATCAACATTTATGTAATCATACATAAGCTGAGCCAAAAACCTTACTGACATCTCCTAAAGCTGACCAGTACTTTCTCAAAGCTAACCGATACCTCCTAAAGCTGACCAATGTCTCTAATCAATGAAGTGTGACTTCCAAAGTCCCTTTACTCTCTGCCAAGTTCCTTTGAGCCTTCCGAAAGGCCCAACCCCTCATATTTAGAAGCCCAAGTTTCTTTGGCATAACCAAAATCTTGTTAGAATCTTTTAAGCAACTTACCATAAGTCGAGACTCTCTCTTTACCAATATCTTATCAGAATCTATCGAGCCGACTCGCCATAGGCCGAGACTCTCCTCTTATCAAAATCTTTTTAGAATCTTTTGAGCCAACTTGCCATAAGTAGAGGCTCTCCTACTAAAATCTTGTCAAAATCTCTCAAGCCGACCCGCCATAAGCTGAGGCTCTCCTATTAGAATCTTTCCAGAATCTCTTGAGTCGACTAGCCATAAGCCGAGATTTTCCTACCAAAATCTTGTTAGAATCTCTCAGGCTGACTCATCATAGGTCGAGGCTCTCCTTTCACTAAAACATCTTGTCCAAAATTCTCTTCCACCCATAAATGTCTAGAAACAGTCACCTAGAAATCTATATGGTTGCTTTTTCCATATTTTTTATCCAAATCTATTAATTTCACACATAAATGTCTAGAAATGGTCACCTAGACATGTATATGGTTCCACTTTCCATTTTTTTTTTTACCCAAATCATCTTTATCTTGAACATTAAAACTGGACAAATAGCCTTGATTGAGATTTACCCAAAGCATCTTTACCTTAAACATTAAGGCCGGACAGATATCCTTGATTGAGATTGACACAAACCTTCTTTATCTCCAACATTAAGGCCAGATAAATAGCTTTGATTGAGATTTACCTTAAATCATCTTTATCTCTAACATTTAGGCCAAATAGATAGCCTTGATTGAGATTTACCCCAAATCATCTTTACCGCTAATATTAAGGAAAGACAGATAGCCTGGATTGAAATTCACCAAATTATCTTTACCTCCAACATTAAGGCCGGACAGATAGTCTTGATTGAGATTTACCCCAGATCATCTTTATCTCTAACATTAAGGCCGAATAGATAGCATTGATTGAGATTTACCCCAGATCATCTTTATGTCTAATATTAAGGCCAAACAAATAGCTTTGATTGAGATTTACCCTAGATCATCTTTTTCTCTAATATTAAGGCCAAACAGATAGCCTTGATTAATATTTATCCAAATCTTGTTTACCTCCAATATTAAGGCCAGACAGATAGCCTTGATTGAGATTTACCCCATATTATCTTTATCTTCAACATTAAGATCAAACAGATAGCCCTAATTGAATTCTAACATTAGGGCTGAATAGATAGTCTTATTTGAAATTCACCAAGACCATTCTTGCATTCAACGTTAAGGTCAGACCAATAGCCATTGATAAAACCTTGTTTATCTTAGAGGGCCTCCTCCCAAAGGACTTGACAAGAACACACAAGCCCAAAAGCTGACATAGCACTTCTTCTCAATGTTCACCATCATCAGAATTACTTTTAGTTCAAAGCTAATTATGATGAGGGGGTAGCTGTAAACTACGTGAGTTTTGATCCCCATTCAATGGGGTACATAGGCACGTTTGGAATTTAAATCTAAATCCCCAATCAATCTTCTTTACCTTTTTTAATTAATTTGTGGATGTTTTATTTTCTCTTTGCACTTATACCATGCTCATGCATTAATTGTCATATAACATTTGTCATCCATGAAATTAATTTTTATGTCAAATTAAACTTAAGAGCCAAATTTAGATTATTTAAAATAAAAAATCTAATCTCTAAACTCAACCTAGTTTGAGGATAGTGATTTTATTCTTGGGTAAATTAATTAAAAATTAATAAATTGGAGTCAATTGGGTTTTTTTTCTTAATTTTTCCATTTAAAAATAAATTAGGGTGGTGACCCCCAAAAATGATTTTCAAAATCAACCAAATTCAAACTCGAGTGTTCCATCATGAGTTTAAACCCGAATGAGCATCCCTGTTCCCTTTAACGGATTGGGTTGGTACTCGAGCGAGGCCTCACACCATCTAAGTGGGCTTGAGCCTTTGGTGTTCAAAAGCCGATTAGCAAACCCATATATATTTCTATCTTAGTAACTTAATAGATTTTCCATTTCTTTTCTTTCATTTTAGTATATATATTTCTATCTTCTAATATCACTATGCACTCCAGACATTGCTAGATAAATCTTATTCACTTTATTGTGCAAATTTGCTAACCCTTCAATAGCATTGTTCAAGTATATAAATCATATAGACTTACTAGGTCAAACTAAGTTTGATTTCTATTATACCATTGTAACTTTAATTGAAATCAACTTCTTATGTCACTATTATTATCTCCCAATGACTTAGGAGATGCTAATGCCCATTCACTAGCACTTTATATTCACATTTCAAATAAATAATTAACATAGTTACATTAAGTCAAACTCGGTTTGATTTTCATTTTATCATAAAAGTGCTTATCGAAATTGATTACATTATTTACTCATTGTCACATTATTCATTAAAATTACTTCTTATGGTATTCTTATGATTCTTAATATGCTAGAAGGGCCTTGAATGGCTCAATAGATGAATATTATAGTCACCAATAATGATTATAATATGTTAGGAAAACATTAGGTATTACACCTTATAGGGGAATTTCTTTAGTTAGGGTGCAATCAATGTGCATTTCTCTCATATAGCTAAGGCCCATAACTTCATCTTTCACGATGGATAAAAATTGACGAACTCGTGTCTTTGGCCCATCAACTTTAACTTCCTTCCTCTTAATGTAAGTGAAGCTAGGAATGGGGAAATGCTGGTACAGGGCCCTCCAACTGGT